>CM047510.1:1735776-2063276 GCA_026122265.1 Ammodytes dubius
AAAATGTACAAAAATGGGCGAGGAGGGCACAAGGGTAGCCAGTGAGTTCTTTCCTCTTTATCAATTCAACTCAGTGTACCCCAAATGCGCATTTGCGGCCACTGTGTGATTGGAGGAAACAGTTCACTACGCACTGGAGCTGCAGCTACTGTCTTTTGTTTCCTCTCCTTCTCATCTCTAACTACGTACATCACACACACACACACACTGACACTCGTGATTTCCCCCTCAAGTATTCTTCATGAATACATGAGTGTTGAGTTTCTGTCATTTTAAAGTTAAGATCGCGTGAAGACAAACCCAAAGTCTCCCAGCATCATCCTTTATAATTCTTATGTGTTTGATTGAAGCAGTAGGTTACATACATGCTTTGCATGCTACTTCCCCTACTGATTAAAGGTAGAATATTCAACTTTTAGAAGTTGTCCACATTGCTATTAGCAATTGATCTACCCGTGGCTTAAAAGCCACTTCAAACTCTCGTGTGACGTCAAACTCTCGCGTCTGCCATCTAAATTCATCTAAATTCTAAAGTGACGTTCCTCTGTCACACACACATAACACACACACACACACACACACACACACACACACACACACACACATGTGCACACACCCGCACATAAATAGAAATACATGGTTTATAATCTAAACTGTTCTTATTATTGCTTGTGCTATGTCTGCTTTCTTAAATTAGATTAGTTCATGGTTATTGACTTATGTGTATCGTTTTAACCCTTGTGCCACCCTTACATTTTGGTTACACTTGACACCCTCGCGGCCACAAGAAGCCACTCCCAATTAACTTCCATAAAAACCTTATACAATAATGTTTTTTTTTACTTTTTTTTTTATAAACCATTTACCCCACTCGTGCTCTGTCCATACATATTTAATATTAGTTGATTTTCATTTGCTTTTAATGCTTAAAATGATTGTTTTTGTGTCAAAGTCAGTATTTTTTTCCCCCTAAAAACGAAGAAAATGATTTTTTTTCTATATAAAAGATGCAGAGTTGATTTTTTTAAGTTGAATAACTAGAGTTTAGGGCATATGAATGATTTACACAAAAAAAATTTTTGAGGCATGTTTAGTTTTTGCGCATGCTCAGATGCAAATAAATTGTTACACTTGACACCCTCGCGGCCACAAGAAGCCACTCCCAATTAACTGCCATGAAAACACTATACAATAATGTTTTTTTTTACTTTTTTTTTTATGAACCATTTACCCCACTTGTGCTCTGTACATACATATTTAATATTAGTTGATTTTCATTTGCTTTTAATGCTTAAAATGATTGTTTTTGTGTCAAAGTCAGTATTTTTCTCCCCCTAAAAACGAAGAAAATGATTTTTTTTCTATATAAAAGATGCAGAGTTGTTTTTTTTAAGTTGAATAACTAGAGTCTAGGGCATATGAATGATTTACACAAAAAAAAATTTTGAGGCATGTTTAGTTTTTGCGCATGCTCAGATGCAAATAAATTGTTACACTTGACACCCTCGCGGCCACAAGAAGCCACTCCCAATTAACTGCCATGAAAACACTATACAATAATGTTTTTTTTTACTTTTTTTTTTATAAACCATTTACCCCACTTGTGCTCTGTACATACATATTTAATATTAGTTGATGTTCATTTGCTTTTAATGCTTAAAATGATTGTTTTTGTGTCAAAGTCAGTATTTTTCTCCCCCTAAAAACGAAGAAAATGATTTTTTTTCTATATAAAAGATGCAGAGTTGTTTTTTTTAAGTTGAATAACTAGAGTCTAGGGCATATGAATGATTTACACAAAAACATTTTTTGAGGCATGTTTAGTTTTTGCGCATGCTCAGATGCAAATAAATTGTTACACTTGACACCCTCGCGGCCACAAGAAGCCACTCCCAATTAACTGCCATGAAAACACTATACAATAATGTTTTTTTTTACTTTTTTTTTTATAAACCATTTACCCCACTTGTGCTCTTTACATACATATTTAATATTCATTGATTTTTCATAGTTTTTTACCCTTTTCAGGCTAGTTTTTGTGATGAAATGACACTTTTTCTATATATAAAAATGATAATAGCTGAACCCTTTCCATACAATAGATGCAAGATGGATTTTTTTGTGTGGATGTTTACGAGATAGGATCTATTAACGATTAACAAAAAGATTGACATTCTTGCATTTTTAGTTTTTGAGAAACAACAACATTTATATCACAAAAAACATAAATCGAACAGTAGAACAGGCTAGAATAGATATATATGCAGCTAAAAGGTACTATTTTGGGGCTTTCAGGTGGCTGCTCACCCAAAAGTTCACTGACACTCCCAAAAGTGTGTGTGTGTGTGTGTGTGTGTGTGTGTGTGTGTGTGTGTGTGTGTGTGTGTGTGTGTGTGTGTGTGTGTGTGTGTGTGTGTGTGTGTGTGTGTGTGTGTGTGTGTGTGTGTGTGTGTGTGTGTGTGTGTGTGTGTGTGTGTGTGTGAGTGAGTAAGTGAGTGGGTGTATGTGCGCGTTTGTGTGTGAGCATGAGTGAGTGTGTGTGTGTGTTTGTTTGTGTGTGAGAGAGAGAGAGCGAGAGAGAGAAAAAGACATTCAATGGAAGAAGAACACACTTCGCTGGCAATTTTTGCAATTGTGTCTGTGACATTGGTAATGCTTGGCCATGCTGTAAATGAGCAGTGTGCCCTACACCCATACTTAAAACATTGGTCAATGTTGCACCTGTGTAAACAAACCCAGACTTTCCCAGACTTTTGTTTTCACTTCATCGGCATCTTTGTAGCGCTGCAAGATGCAGGAGTGCGCATCACTTCAAAGAGTATTTACGAACGAAGGATTTTCCATTATCAAAGAGCTCTGAGCTGTTCTTTATTCTTATCCACATGAATACAATCTATATAAACTACTAAAAATTATTTGTTTTACCACAACAAATGTGGCCTTATTATGCACACACACACACACACACACACACACACACACACACACACACACACACACACACACACACACACACACACACACACACACACACACACACACACACACACACACACACACAGTTTTGGGAGAGTCTCAGTGAACTTTTGTGCATGCTGGGTGAGCAGCCACTTGAAAGCCCCAAAATAGCACCTTTTAGCTGCATATATATGGAAGCACACAAAGACACACACATACGCACACACAATAATTTCACAACAAACACACAGACACAACCCTTAGGTATCCATATGGACCCTAACCTTTCATGTGTTGCTCATTTTTTTATGTATAGGTCTGCAACTCTAGAAAATTACAAAAATTATAAAAAAATCATGTTTTTTTCTTGTTTTGTTTTAGGGAGCAATTTGACTTATCAGTAAAAGGTGAAGTAAATGAATAATTCAGCTAAGTGGGGGTAAAAAGTGTAATTTTGGTGTCTTAAGTTTGGGATGCATGCCTAATATCATCACATTTACATATGTATGTCAACATGGCTATGGTTTGAAAAAGATAGGTTTTTACAGATTTTAATGCTTTCAAATTGAGCCATTTTTTACATACAAGTTTGGGTGTTTGAAGTTTGGCTGTCTGTACACACACACACAAACCATAATTTCTCAATATCTACATATACACCACACACTGGTATCCCTACCAACACATCAACACCATTTAGGTTGAAATATTTTTTGACATTGACCTTTGGGGGGCAACACTATTGCAGGACTGACAACCAGGAAAATAGCCTGTCATTCAAGCCCATGTAAAATATACCTAAAGGGCACCAACTAGTAGTTGGGGTGAAAATCACAAATTTTGATGCCTTTTGTCAAGGATGAAAGCACAAAATAATAGAAAAATATATGTTATGCTGGTTTGTCAGCAGGATCAAATTTTGAAAAAACGGCCGTTTTGAATGGAAGTGAATGACGGCAGAAAATGGTCTGAGGGTGTCAAGCAGGGCCGGCGCTAGCCAGGGGCCAGGGTGGGCCGTGCCCCCCCAGATGTGGGCTGTGCCCACCCAATCAAAAAAAAAATTTTTTTTTTTTTTTTTTTTTTTTTAGGTGGAAGTCCAGGCCCACTATCGGACGGACCTGTTCGTTCGCTGTCCAAGAAAATGTCAAATAAAATTCAGACAATTAATTAATACTAAAGAATATACCATTACCATGCATTGCTTCTAATTGTATTATTGGGTGGGCACTGGGCAAGACAGCCTGCCTCCAAGTTACCCACCCGCTTATAGTGGTCACTGGTCAGCAGAGCTGGCCCGAGGCATAAGTGAATTAGCGGTTGCTTAGGGTCCCGACTGCCAGGGGGGCCCCCCTCAATTTTTTTTTTAAGTTTGTGTGTATTATATCAACATCATATTATGTAAATGTGAATTATCATACAATAAAAGTAATACAATGTTTTGGTAGATAGTTAATAGCTTAATAATTGAATCAGTTCATCTGGGAGGTAATCCGAGGTTAACTGATCACGTCACGTTCAAGTCCATGGCATGCACAGTGTGTATTGAGTTTATTTAAAAATATTTGAAAATGGGGCTGCCCTCTGTTGCCCATGCACTGTGTATACTATAGTCTATAGCCTATTTCAGCCTCGTCTGTGGAAAAAAAGATAACTGGACAACAGAGTTCTTCTGCTTCGTTCCTCTCACTGCATTTAAATTGATTCATTATATTACAGAAAAATATGTCCCATAAAAGAAAAAGTGCACCAAGCCCATCGCAGAGGACCCTGCATAATATTTATTTTCAAATTTATATTTCTATGGAAAATCCATGTGTCTTTCTTCAATAGCTTCTAATTCATCCGACCCAGTGTCTCCAAATTATTTGTTCACACAAAATTCCTCAGATTTAGCCTCTTAATTTTCCTCTCAAAGTGCACCAGATTCATGCATTTCACTTTAAAAAGCAGGGTCGTGACCTCGGCTGGCTACTATTTTCACCCAGCTGGACATCGGAGGCAATAGTGGAAAGACTATACATCTATATAGTGTGTATAGTATATAGCTCTGGACTACCACCATCCAGGTTGCCCAGTCCCAAAGCTTTCTCTTCAATCAGCTCAGGCTGCCTACAGTTAATACTATATACTGCGATAAAAAAAAAGATACATTATGTTGTATATAAACATTTTGGAAAAAAAACATCCAAGAATCAAATTTCCCACACAGCAACACAGTTTATTTGCATATTGTGTTCTACACAATTCACAGTAAATGTGCCAAAAAGCAGACGCAGATATCTTACAAGGGCAAAAAAATTCGGCTCGCGCGCTCTGCGCGCGCTCGCATCTTCGGTCTCCCTGCCCAGTGTGCCCACCCAAAATTTCTACAGGCCCACCCAAGTCTGACTTTCTAGAACCGGGCCTGGTGTCAAGTGTAACAAAAAATGTCCTGCCTTTATTATAGGTGCTATGAAGTTGCTGAGTAGAAATTCAGAAATGATCTGCATAAAAATTAACCCTGGCCAAAATGTATTAGGCTAACATAAGCACAGCCAAAGTTATTCAAAAACAAAACAAAAAAAAAGGCCAAATGGCAGAAAATGGTGCGAGGTGTGCATGAGGGTTAATCAACTTGCCTAAGTAAATAAACCCTTACATTTTGATTTTAAGAAGCAGTGTCTGTGATATTTGTGTCTTGTATTTCACTAATGACTGGTAAATAAGGTTTATGCTCGAATATTCACTCCTTCATTATCTTAAATGTACATTGTAACCAACTTTGACATTTTCAAGATACATCCCTTTAACATTATGAGACTGTTTTTCTGATTTGATTCAAAGTTCCCTTTTTCAAAGGGTGGTGCTCCGTAGGTATTAATAAGTCATTTGATTAGCTGGACTAATTAAATTGATCATTAATTAACAATTTTTCTTAATATTATAATTTCCTTGAAATTAATAATATTCTTGACTTTGACCAAATCTACCCCTTATGAATTCCCAACAATGTCATGAATGGTGTCTGAGTTTTTATCAAACCAATCTTGGTAATTCTTACTCTTAAAGTCGATTGTTTGGGCTGCTGCGTCATAGAGAGCAGAGCTAATGAAGGTCCACTTCTGCTCCAAAGTAGGGGTGTGCACGTGTACATGTGTAGACGAATAGTAAATCATAACCGTTTAGGAAAAATCAATAAACGAAAACCGCCTTTTTTTTTTTTTTTTTAAGTTTGGAAAATTACTGAATTTATTTCCAGGAGTGGGGTCGACATGTGCTACTGTAGGCTACTAAAGCAGATAAAACAACATATTATTGTGTTTGGTTACAATATTTATTCATTTAGCCTAACTATTTAACTGCTCCCACCTTCAGTTTCACTTTTGTTTTCATCTCCGTGTCAAACAGCTGGTCCGATCAGCTGTTCGGCTCGTGAGCCCAACGTCCCCGACAGCGGGAGTCAGTCCAAAAACAGATGATCGCTAGGCTAGTTATGATCACTTTTAAGTCAAAAAGCTAAATTATGAAATAAAGGTCTCTCTTTCCCTCTCTCTGTCTATATGTCTGCCGGTCTTTGTCACCGCACAGTCACTCCAACAGCATCGGCAAAAAAAGAAGAAAAAAAAAGACGTCAACAGCATGCAACAGTAAGCCCACACCATGCTGATGCTGACCACCTGAGGGGTAGCCTTTCCAAAATAATGTGGATGGGCTAGAGTCTTCCTTGACTCCCTGACACACCAACATGTTTCTATGTGCTTTTGCTTGTGTGTTTAGGACTATGATCTGAGTCAGCTGCAGCAGCCAGATGCCTTAGAGGCAGAGTGTGTGAAGGTGGGGATCAGACGTCTGGATGAGAGGCCACTCCATCACGACCACCAGTACCCCCTCCGCTCTGCTGCGCCACACCCAGGAGACATAGGGGACTTCATCCACGAAGTAAGACTGCACACTGGCTCTGTTTGGCTTTGTGTTGTTGAACAAATAAATCTTGGATAGTCATGAATATAAGGGTGTGTTTTCACCAATTTAAAAATCTGGTAACATTGTGTGTAAAATGTCAGTTTTCTTTTCAGTCCTGGTCGCAGTGGTGGAGTCAGACCCTAAACCTTTACTGCATGTCATCCCCCTCTCTCTCCCTATTTCCACTCTGTACTGTCTCCTCTCAACAAAAAGGTTGAAATACCTAAAGAAAAAAAGAAAACAGCAATTGTGACCACAGCAGAGATGGGTGTCGGAAACATGCACTTCTCAGCACACAGGAAGTGATGAATGACAATTTGAATGAAATAGGAACTGTATGTTTGACAAGCAAATACTTATTAATATTTAGCAAATACTGTGTCCAACAGTGTTTGCATTTTCTGGCTGGATTTGCCAACGTTAGATATCTTGCTTCTCTCATCTCTTTTCTATCCTCCGGTATAAAGCATTAAAGACAGACGACGCTGAAGTTGGCAGCTGATTCGCAGCAGCCGATTCGGCAGTTAAGCAAAAGTTAAGGGATTCTTAAGGAGCGGCATGGAGCGACTGATTCTCCGTTGTTTAACCTCCTAAATCGCCGCGGTAAAGCCACATTAATTAGTCTAGATTATCTAAGAGAGTCTAACCATTCTTTAAAAACAGTTTACAATTTATGTAACCTTTATTTAGTTTGTTAAATAAAAAGAGAGGGGAGATTTCACTGTTTTTTTTTGCATCTTGACCACATTAAAACTGGTCCTGATTGAAAACCACTACACCTAGACTCTTCAAACCTGGACTAGAATATCACAGTGAGGCTATAGATTATAGAAAACATAGTTTCTGATTTGTGAAACTTTTACCCTATCTGTGAAAATGCAATAAAGGCACATGTCAACGTTTTTTTTGGGGTCCAGACCGCATTAGAACTGGTCCTTATTGAAAACCACTGCACCTAGACTCTTCAAATCTGGACTAGATTATCATAGTGAGGCTATAGATTATAGAAAACATAGTTTCTGATTTGTGAAACTTTTTTTCTATTTGTGAAAATTCAAAGAATGCACATTTTAATGGTGTTTAGGGGTCCAGACCGCATTAGAACTGGTCCTGATTGAAAACCACTGCACCTAGACTCTTCAAATCTGGACTATATTGATACACAACAGCTCTATGTACCTCAATCCTGAGGGGTATACTACGAAGCGAGATTAAGTGCTGAGCGAGGTCTGTCGAGTCTAAAGCCAGAGTTTTCAGTATCACGAAAGGTGGCTCTCTTTCTACCTGGCTAGATCACCGTGGTAACAGAGGCTGCACGGCTAACCTGCCCAGACCAGTTTTTGTTCCAGAGTTTGACCTTAAATTCAGCTCTTAGAGCGCTGCCCTTAAAGGAAACTACACCTTTTGAAATCCCCCGGACCTGACTATATTGTCTGAGCGATACTTCTCACTGAGTAAACTAGTTAAATCAGTAAACTTATTGATCAGTAAGTTAATGAACTGAACGAAGCCATGACATAAGGCTTAAATTAGAGTGAACTGTAACATCGCGCTGCGGCTTTTTGCCACATGCATAGGCTAGTTATTGACGCAGAACATGTAAAATAGCCTAGACCTAGGCTACTGTATGCAGCGCCACTCTATGCTCTCACCTCAAATGATTTTACCTGGCGATCTACACACACTGGCTCTTAATAAAGCGTTCTATAAAATCACAGGTTGCAACATTATTTCACTGTAGGCTTCTTTCTTTTCATCAGTAGCGATTACAGTTGGGACGTGACCGGTGACAGCTGTCACAGTTCGGACATCGCTGCAGACTCGCAGGTGAAGCTTCTCACAGTAGATTCATATTTGTCCGGAAAATACAGACTACAGGTTTTGTGTCTAGGCTATTTATTTTAATGGTATTTATAAGATGTAAATAAAGGGCTATTAGCCTAAATCAAAATCAAAATTGTATTACTTTTGATATGGCCCAAAACTAAAGTGATTTTCCACATAGGCTATGCTATTCATTAGGGGACAGTGTCAGACTTAAATCAGATTCTTAAGTGTAGGATTATCAACTAGGCTAAATGGTGTACTGTTTAAATCCGAGTTCAACCTTTAATTGCTTTATAATGTCACGTTACGCACTGCGAGAACGATCTGTAAAATAAATTAATCAATTCAGTAGCCCAATTTTCTGACAACATTCCACTCTCTCCTTATTTGCAGTAAGAGTTTTTTTCGGCTCTCTGTTTTCTGCTGTTCTGTGATAATTCAGACTGACAAACTCTTCCTCTTGAGTGAAGTTAGCGACGCACTTTTTTTTTTTTTTACTCAGCTGCTCGCAATCAGTCCGTTTGTGTAAAGTTAGAGGCACATGATCAGTCCAGTCTGTGCGGAAGCAGAGTCAAATGACGGGTCAAACGCCCCCTTTCATGGGGACGCGCACAGAGCCTGAAGCCGAAACCCTCGTCCATGGGCCTCGGCCAGCAGCGGACCCGGGTTCGATTCGAAAACAAAAACAAAAAAATATATAAAGACAACAGCTTCACAAAGTACAGAAAAGAGCCTCTGCAACATGGACATATGTAGATTGTAGTTTTTGAAATAAACATCGTATTTGTATTTGCACTGCCTCAGTGCAGGAGTCCGCGTCTCTCCATTTCCTGTCTTATTTCCATCCACATTTCTTCTTTTTCACTTTAAAACAAAATGAAGAAAAAGTCATTTTTAACTTTTTATAAAGTATATTGGTTGATTAGGTAGCGCACTTTTAAAATTGTTCTTTCAAAGGAAATTTGTTTTTCTCTCACCTTTCGTGTAACTGGCCACAGTCAATCACCTTCACTGCTTCTGTCAGTTGCATTCCCCTTACTTTCACCAAAGCTGTTATTGTGGCTTTTGTTAGAAGAAACATAATTCAGACATGATTGTGCTTGTTCTTCATTTGATTTATATTTAAATACCCCATTTGCCACACTGTGTATCCTGTCTACTGGCTGCAATAATGTTTTTAACTATGCTATTTTAAGTTATTCTCTGCAACCTTTATAAGTGGTGTCTGCTGACAAAGTAAACTCTGTTTTTAATAATTCTGCTTTTTGAGTCTGATCCTGTCAGAATCACACAGCTAATGGCACAAAGCTGTTTTCTGGGTTCCAACTTCTCCTTTTGAGAATCTGCTGCTTTACCTTGAAGCAGTTTAATTTTTACCAAGCAAACAACCTGTACATTACATTACATTATAAAACGTAGTTTTTATACATACAATCATATGAAAAAGTTTGGGAACCCCTCTCAGCCAGCAATATAATTGACTCTGCTTTCACACAAAAAAATATAAAAGTGGTATGTCTTTAATTTACCAGGAACAGCTAAGTACTGGGATGTTTTCCAAACAAAGATTTTTTGAAAAGCAGTATTTGGTTGTATGAAATAAAATAAAATGTGAAAAACTGGCTGTGCAAAAATATGGGTACCCTTGTGGTTTTGTTGATTTTAATGCCTGTAACAGCGTGTAAAACTGATGACTTTAAACACAAAGTTGGTTGGATATGTTGTTAAGCCTTGAACCTCATAGAATTGTCTGTTTAATCATGAGAAAATGTATTTTAGGTGCCTAAATGCAAGTTGCACTTCTCTTTGACTCTCTGCTGAAGTGAGACAGAATGGGATCATCAAAACAGCTCCCAAAAGATCTTAAAAACAAAGATTATTCATTGTCATGGTTTAGGGGAAGGCTACAAGAAGCTTTCCCAAAGGTTTCAATTGTCAATTTCTACTGTAAGGAACGTTGTCAGGGAATGGAAGGACACAGGCACAGTTGCAGTTAAACCCAGGTCTAGCAGACCAAGAAAAGTACAAGAGCAGCATATGCGGCGGATTGTGAGAATGGTTGCACACAACCCAAAGATCACCTCCAAAGACCTGCAAGAACATCTGGCTGCAGATTGTGTATCTGTACATGGTTCTACAATTCAGTGCTATTTGCACCAAAACATCTGTATGGCCGGGTGATGAGAAGGAAGCCCTTTCTGCGCCCATGCCACAGATACAGTTGCATGAAGTATGCAAAAGCTCATTTAGACAAGCCAGCTTCATATTGGAAGAAAATGCTTTGGACTGATGAGACAAAAATTAAGTTATTTGGTCTTTATAAAAAGCAGATGTTTTGGTGCAAATTGCGCTGAATTGTTGAACGATGTACAGATACACAATCTGCAGCCAGATGTTCTTGCAGGTCTTTGGAGGTGATCTGTGGGTTGTGTGCAACCATTCTCACAATCCTACACCTATGCCGCTCCTGTTTTTTTCTTGGTCTGCCATGCCTGAGTTTAACTGCCACTATGCCTGTGTCCTTCCATTTCCTGACAACGTTCCCTACAGTCGAAATTGACAATTGAAACCTTTGGGAAAGCTTCTTGTAGCCTTCCCCTAAACCATGACAATGAACAATCTTTGTTTTTCAGATCTTTTGGGAGCTGTTTTGATGATCCCATTCTGTCTCACTTCAGCAGAGAGTCAAAGAGAAGTGCAACTTGCATTTAGGCACCTAAAATACATTTTCTCATGATTAAACAGACAATTATATGAGGTTCAAGGCTTAACAACTTTATCCAACCAACTTTGTGTTTAAAGTCATCAGTTTTACATGCTGTTACAGGCATTAAAATCAACAAAACCACAAGGTTACCCATATTTTTGCACAGCCAGTTTTTCACATTTTATTTTATTTCATACAACCAAATACTGCTTTTCAAAAAATCTTTGTTTGGAAAACATCCCAGTACTTAGCTGTTCCTGGTAAATTAAACACATACCACTTTTATCTTTTTTTTGTGAAAGCAGAGTCAATTATAATGCCGGCTGAGAGGGGTTCCCAAACTTTTTCATATGATTGTATATATGTTTCCAGCTACAAACTCTGCTTTCACATAAATAATTCAGTAACAAGTATCTTATAGTAGATTAGTAATGTTACTATTAATACTATAAAGTACATTTTTATGATTATACTTAATAGGGGAGAACCGGGTGATATGTCACACGGGTTGGTTGTTACACAATCGTTATATCTCGGAACCAGAAGGCGCTATCTGTGAAATTTGTATGTAAATATCCAGAATTGGGATCATAGGGGCTATAGAGTATGGAAAACTATGTTTTCCATACTCTATAGCCTTCCTTGGAGTTAGACTGCTGAATTTGAGGTGAGAGGACTGTTTGTTTTTCATGTCAAATTAAAAATATTTAGCTCCTCAGTATTTTTCTTCTAGGCTTTTACACAATGGGTTTATAACAAAACACTTGTTACCCATAAAAAGTGTGAAGGGTAAACTATAGTTTAGATTGTGGTTAGCAAGCTAATTACACTCAACAAAAATATAAACGCAACACTTTTGTTTTTGCTCCCATTTTTCATGAGATGGACTTCAAGATCTAAAATTCATTCCAGATACACAATATTACCATTTCTCTCAAACATTGTTCACAAATCTGTCTAAATGTGTGATAGTGAGCACTTCTGCTTTGCTGAGATAATCCATCCCACCTCACAGGTGTGCCACATCAAGATGCTGATCTGACATCATGATTAGTGCACAGGTGTGCCTTAGACTGTCCACAATAAAAGGCCACTCTGAAATGTGCATTGTTTTGCTTTATTGGGGGTCTGGGGACTCAGAACCAGTCAGTATCTGGTGTGACCACCATTTGCCTCATGCAGTGCAACACATCTTCTTCGCATAGAGTTTATCAGATTGTCAATTGTGGCCTGTGGAATGTTGGTCCACTCCTCTTCAATGGCTGTGCGAAGTTGCTGGATATTAGTGGGAAGTGGTGCACGCTGTCGTATACGCCGGTCAAGCACATCCCAAACATGCTCAATGGGTGACATGTCCGGTGAGTATGCTGGCCATGCAAGAACTGGGACATTTTCAGCTTCCAAGAATTGTGTACAGATCCTTGCAACATGGGGCTGTGCATTATCTTGCTGAAACGTGAGGTGATGTTCATGGATGTATGGCACAACAATGGGCCTCAGAATCTCATCACGGTATCTCTGTGCATTCAAAATGCCATCAATAAAATGCACCTGTGTTCTTCGTCCATAACAGATGCCTGCCCATACCATAACCCCACCACCACCATGGGCCACTCGATCCACAACATTGACATCAGCAAAGTGCTCACCCACACGACGCCACACACGCTGTCTGCCATCTGCCCTGAACAATGTAAGCCGAGATTCATCCGTGAAGAGAACACCTCTCCAACGTGCCAGACGCCATCGAATGTGAGCATTTGCCCACTCAAGTCTGTTACGGCGACGAGCTGGAGTCAGGTCAAGACCCCGATGAGGACGACGAGCATGCAGTTGAGCTTCCCTGAGACGGTTTCTGACAGTTTGTGCAGAAATTGTTTGGTTATGCAAAGCAATTGTTTCAGCAGCTGTCTCAGTGGCTGGTCTCAGACGATCTTGGAGGTGAACCTGCTGGATGTGGAGGTCCTGGGCTGGTGTGGTTACACGTGGTCTGCGGTTGTGAGGCCGGTTGGATGTACTGCCATATTCTCTGAAACGCCTTTGGAGAACATTCAATGCACGAGCAACAGATCTGGTTGACATTCCTGCTGTCAGCATGCCAATTGCACGCTCCCTCAATGCTTGTGGCATCTGTGGCATTTTGCTGTGAGACAAAACTGCACATTTCAGGGTGGCCTTTTATTGTGGACAGTCTAAGGCACACCTGTGCACTAATCATGATGTCAGATCAGCATCTTGATGTGGCACACCTGTGAGGTGGGATGGATTATCTCAGCAAAGCAGAAGTGCTCACTATCACACATTTAGACAGATTTGTGAACAATGTTTGAGAGAAATGGTAATATTGTGTATCTGGAATGAATTTTAGATCTTGAAGTCCATCTCATGAAAAATTGGAGCAAAAACAAAAGTGTTGCGTTTATATTTTTGTTGAGTGTATATCAATGGCACAATTCACCCCATGGTATTCTCTCCAACCGCACAACTTACACCACACCGAGTGTTGCAAGTTGTGCATCAAGACAACTTTTTTTCCGAAAGCTATATTTCTTCAACAGTTTATTCCAGATCCAAAGTTTTTATTGCCAGGGATGCACAACACCCTGAAATATATGTACATATTTGAGTTGGAGACTTTACTGTCAAGGCCTTACTTTAAAGTCACTTTGAGTGAAAAGTTGCACAACTTAGGCCACTCTCCCCTACTATCCTGATGGACGGTGAATCAGTGCTGATGTGAGGCAATAGCAGGCGGGGAGCATCCGTTCCTAGGACAGCTGATTCTGCACAGAACTCGGAGTCAGTCGAGTAGCATGGAGAGTGCTTGGTAGACAGAGGGAGAGAACCCCCGGGGCAACACTCAGCCAATCATGGAAGATAGACAGAGGAGAACAAATGTCAGAGAAATGGTATCAGTTATGCAATTAGCGTTGGCAGGACAATTTTTCAGTGGGAGGACAACCGGTACTCAGGCCCAGACAAACCGAGACCGAGACAGCTCCTCAGGCTGTTAATAATAACGCTATAACAATGTTAAACAATATGAACACAATTAACATTAAATTACACTGATTTACACTCTACCGTTCCCCACCGACACACAATCGGCGCCAGCCCCCCAGACCCTGCCCCCCAGCACCCCGCCCCCAGAGAGCACGCCCCAGTGCGGCACTAGTCCAGAGGAGGACCGGGGCCATAGATAGAGAATAGAGTATAGAATAGGGAAATAGCCAAATGCACCGCTGCCACGAGGAGCAACCACAGCCGAAACCCCCGCCGGACCGGCCATGCCCAGCCCATGAGGCAAGGCCAGAGGCGCCAAGCACAAAGGGCGCGACGCATCCGCCGCCGCCATCGGCACACCCAGAGCTAGGACCGGCCGGAGGAGCACCGACGCCGGGCAGCGAAACACAGACGCCAACAGCGACGCCACAGAGTGGACCGCCAGGCAGGGATAAATGATTAAAACAGTTTAAAAACAGTTAAAACGCAAATTGCATAGATTGCTTCTATCCGCCCCATGACAATCTATTATCTCCCGAGGCGGTCAAAAGCAACCCGCGTCAAACGATTAAAAACATCGCAGTGCAGTAGTTTAGGCTGGGACTGCAGTCAGACCCTCTGTCTACCTTTCATCTGCCTGCTGATCACTACCTGCCTCTGTCCCTCTGTCTGAATATAAAACCTCCTCCTTATCCCTCACATTTATTTCTTCTTTCCCTCTATTCCTTCACTTATTCATTCATGTCTTAAACATATGATTATGTAACCTGGTTTAATTTGTGCAGCTCGTTTGCTGTGATATGTGAGAGTTTTTAGTAGGCTATGTTTGGCTATTCAAACAAAAATTATCGATCTCCTAGCTAGCACTGTCAGTGTCACTGTAGTAACTTAATGCCTCAGAAACGGCAACTCTTTCTCTCTCTCTCTCTCTCTCTCTCTCTCTCTCTCTCTCTCTCTCTCTCTCTCTCTCTCTCTCTCTCTCTCTCGAAACAGCGACCACTGTTAAATTGTATGGATCCGAACATGCAAGTTTTTTTTATATATATTTTTATCAAGCTCTTGCCTGTACTACAATAGGCCTACAAATTAATAAAAGGGCAATATGCTCCTACAAGTCACAAGCGAGTGATTTCCCTTATGGCCAACTATTAATGGATGTGCTCTTATTGATCAATTAGCTACTTTTACATTGCATTTCAAAGCAAATTATGTTTCAAAAATTATTGAAAATTACAGACTAATAACCTGAGTACAATGTCAATGTCACTTTCATAACAATATTGTAACGAATAATACAGGCCAGCAGACAGACGCAGAAGTGTTTAGACTACCAGATAAGAAATGGAACAGGCCAAATACAAGGCCACTTCACACTTTATACACTTGGCATTGTCACAGAAAAACTGAACTGTGCTGAACTGATCTTAAAAGCTGAAGCAATTAGATTAAAATTGACTGTGTATTGACTGCAGATTCTTAAAAAAAAAAGAAAGAAAAAAAAAGTATATGTATATATATATATATATATATATATATATATAGCTATATAAATATATATATATAAAAAAAAATGTTTTTTGTTTGTTTTATTTTTATTTTCTGTAACAGTAACTGTGTATCTGAATCCGAATTTGATGAAAATGGGGGCGGGACCTGATAAGCCTTTGGCTTCTTCCGTCTCCCTTCGGACAACACAAAGTATGATGTATGAATATTTGCAAGAGAAAATTGTGTATTGTGTGGAATTGTCCGAAAGAATAATAAATAAATAAATAAATAAATAAATTACAAATTTAACTTTAAAGCCACTACGAGTAAGATGGCACGTTGGCGTCCCCTTTGGACAAAAGCGGTAGTATTTTTACGACGCCCGCTATCGCAAATGCTCGTGCCAGGCGTGTGAGTGTGGACTGAGAAGGGCGCAATATAGTGCATGTTCGTGTGTTGAAAGTGTGAGGACTCTTTTCGGCTCCATGAGAGTGGTTTTGACACTGCATCAACTAATGCCAGTCAGTACACACTAGGGGTGTGCACGTGTACACGTGTACACGTTTAACCGTTTAGTAAATCATAACCGTTTAGGGAAAATCAATAAACGAAAACCGTTTAAAAAAAAAATCTTAAAAATTTTAAATGTTCTTTTTTTTAACTCAAAGTTTTTAAATATGTTCTGGAGACACGCATTTATTGATTTTACATCACTAATAAACTACTTGGGGATGATAAAAGCTAGTCGGCCCAATCTGTCTGTCCCTCGGCGTGTGTGTGTGACTGTGTGTATAATCGCAAACACACACACACACGGGGAGGCGCCGTGCTTGAGTAACAGCCACGGACGAGTGATGAAAGATAACCTAAAGACTAAAGTTACCCGGTTGAAGTGAATTACGCGCGTAAGTAGCCCGAACTTTATAACACCTGTTCACCCTCATAAATGTGGACATGTAGAAAGCGATAGGCTATATTTATCAGGAAATTAATGAAGGGCGATAATGACGGCCAACACATGTAAGGCGAACGCGTATGTGTGTGTGCCCGCGCGGCTACAAGACGGTGGGCGCACGAGGACAATGACGTCACGGTTAACCGTGTACACGAAAAAAATTCCGTCGTGTACACGGTTAGACATTTTTGTAAACGTTCACACCCCTAGTACACACACCTGCTTGCAATGAGTTGATGCAGCAGTGTCACCTAACTACTCTCTCTCACGGAGCTGTGTCCTCACAGAAAGCGAATGAACGAGAGACGGCAGTTAGTATGGATCACGATGAGGTAATGTGTTTGTGTTGTTGATGTAAATAATGACTATTTCAGATGATGATGGTGAAGCAAAGCAAACTTTGTGTTAGTACCAACCGCTCATTCATTTAGGAGTAAACAACACTGCAGTCTAGTTTCGCTCTCGTGAAATTGTATACACGTTGCTTGGCAACGCCCTCCCGCCCGCCTATCACTCACTCTCCCTTTTCGCTTTTCTTCATTGCATTCTCTTTTTTTTCTTTGATGGTTCAGCCCCGTTATCAGTCATTATGACGACAAATAACTGTCTCAAACAAGGCTCCCGCTCCCCTTCCCTCACCTGGAGGGATAGGCTTCTCAAATCGCGTTGCAGCGCCACACTGAAATCTGCGACCAATACGGATATGTGACCATAGAGCCTGCACGAGCGAACCGAAAATCGGACTGGGTGTGCGACCAGACCAAAAGCAGTAATAAAAACTATATAAAAACTTCTTTCTTTGCACTGATGGTCTCGTTTGCTGTTAAAGGTAATTTATGATTATCAAGGAAACATGAGGCTGTTTAAAAGATATTTAAATGTTACTCGTAGCCGCTTTAAGTTAAATTGGTGTGTTTAAAATTCACAAGGGTAAACTGACTTCACCTTCAGATGCTCGGAGCAGGTCAGTTACTCTTCGCCGGGCTGCATGGCACAGCAGCGCGCTGAGTCGCTGTGTGACAAACTGTGTGATCGCCGATATGCGCATTTGATGCAGGGCCGTGGCTAAGTATTTGAGGGGCAGGGCATAAGATTGGATTCAAAATTATTTACTTTTGTTCAATTTATTGTTTGTTTCAATTATTTGATTGGCTTGTTGACATAGTGGCGGTTTGTTCTTACAAGTAAATTTTTGAGAATGCAAAAGTTAGGGGGGCAGCTGGGGGGACAAGGGTCTTCAGTGGGGGGGCCGCTCTCCAGGAAGTCATGCAGGTACTTTACTACCCTGTCCAGCTGGGTTTCATCATCAATGATAATTGGGACCCACCGCTCCTCAAAATAAAAATTCTTATTTTAAAAATCTGAAACTATGTTTTCTATCATTTATAGCCTCACTGTGATATTCTAGTCCAGATTTGAAGAGTCTAGGTGCAGTGGTTTTCAATCACGACCAGTTCTAATGCGGTCTGGACCCCAAAAAAGCGTTGACATGTGCCTTTATTGCATTTTCACAAATAGAATAAATGTTTCACAAATCTGAAACTATGTTTTCCATACTCTATAGCCTTACTGTGATAATCTAGTCCAGATTTGAAGAGTCTAGGTGCAGTGGTTTTCAATCAGGACCAGTTCTAATGCGGTCTGGACCCCAAAAAAGCATTGACATGTGCCTTTATTGCATTTTCACAGATAGGGTAAAGGTTTCACAAATCAGAAACTATGTTTTCTATAATCTATAGCCTCACTGTGATAATGTAGTCCAGATTTGAAGAGTCTAGGTCCAGTGGTTTTCAACAGGACCAGTTCAAATGTGGTCTGGACCCCAAAAAACCATTAAAATGTGCATTCTTTGCATTTTCACAAATAGAATAAAAGTTTCACAAATCAGAAACTATGTTTTATATAATTTATAGCCTCACTGTGATAATCTAGTCCAGGTTTGAAGAGTCTAGGTGCAGTGGTTTTCAATCAGGACCAGTTCTAATGCAGTCTGGACCCCAAAAAAGCGTTGACATGTGCCTTTATTGCATTTTCACAAATAGAATAAATGTTTCACAAATCTGAAACTATGTTTTCCATACTCTATAGCCTTACTGTGATAATCTAGTCCAGATTTGAAGATTCTAGGTGTAGTGGTTTTCAATCAGGACCAGTTCTAATGCGGTCTGGACCCCAAAAAAGCGTTGACATGTGCCTTGATTGCATTTTCACAGATAGATTCACAAATCTGAAACTATGTTTTCCATACTCTATAGCCTTACTGTGATAATCTAGTCCAGATTTGAAGATTCTAGGTGTAGTGGTTTTCAATCAGGACCAGTTCTAATGCGGTCTGGACCCCAAAAAACCATTAAAATGTGCATTCTTTGCATTTTCACAAATAGAATAAAAGTTTCACAAATCAGAAACTATGTTTTATATAATTTATAGCCTCACTGTGATATTCTAGTCCAGATTTGAAGAGTCTAGGTGTAGTGGTTTTCAATCAGGACCAGTTTTAATGTGGTCAAGATGCAAAAAAAGCAGTGAAATCTCCCCTCTCTTTTTATTTAACAAACTAAATAAAGGTTACATAAATTGTAAACTGTTTTTAAGGAATGGTTAGACTCTCTTAGATAATCTAGACTAATTAATGTGGTTTTACCGCGGCGATTTAGCAGGTTAAACAACGGAGAATCAGTCGCTCCATGCCGCTCCTTAAGAATCCCTTACAAAACTGCCGAATTGGCTGCTGCGAATCAGCTGCCATCTTCAGCGTCGTTATAAGACGAGATGTATGATGTTTACCTCATCAACAGGGTTAAGAGCAGTGTTAAGATGAACATTCAAAAATGTGGAATACTTATTAATGAAGAATGCCATGCATATTTATCTAACAGAGTGGTATAAACAGAAACCACGTCACAAAATGTTCATTTGTAAAGTTTTAGTGCCGTATCCACTAAGGAATTTAAGTAAAAACTGGCGCTAACACGCCCACAAAGTTTGGCAGCTGGGCGCAGTTTCCCCTCGTTTTGCGTTTTACTGTTTTTTCCTATAAAAGTAAACAAGCCACTTCCTGTAAATTTCCCCCATAATATAACTTGCATGAATTTTTTACACGCTTTTTCTATGCCGTATCTCCGCCACTAAAATGGCCTGTTGCAATTGGCGCTGGTCTTTGAGGATAAGGTGCTATTTGCATCAAGGCTTATTTGCATAGGAATGGAGCAGTTTTGCACTGGATTTTAAATATTCCCTCATTTAAATACATTCAAATGGGCCAGGCGCACCTTTGGCCCTGTCTGCTCCACACGGCAGTTTCAGTGCAGTCTGTGCATTTCCATCTGTGCTAGTGCTCTGTGGATAGGGTGATATTTTTTCTCTCATTTGCATCAGCTGCAAAAGCAGAGCAATCATTTAGTGCAGTGGTTCTCAATTATTTTCTGTCATGCCTCCTCTAGGGGACAGAATTTTTTTTGCGCCCCTCCCCCCTAAATTGAAATACTGTTGAGAACCTGCTAATATTTATTTATTTATCTGTACAAAACCACTGTATAAGTTTCTGGCACGAGCATTCTGCATACAATCACCTTATTATCAAATTAGATGTTAGATTATATAATTAGCTGAGATAACTTCTGCAGCAACTTTAAAAAAATCGAAGTTCAGTTCAGTTTATTAGCTCAATTTGTAACATTTAAACAAGACTACTCAGTCTGTGTGTGAAGGCAGAGGGAGGCTGCAACCAAAAAAAAAACTGGGCCGCTGATCTTTGATGGCCCGAAAAAATTTATTTAAAAAAAAATGTACTGGCTGATGATAGGCACCTGATTTTCGTGTGTGTGTGTGTGTGGGGGGGGGGGGGTTACTGATATCAGGGGCCTTTCATTCGTCAGTACATTTTTATTTTTTTTTAATATTGTTCGGGGCTACGAAGATCAGGGGCCTATATTGACAAAAATATAAACAAAGGGAAAAAAATCCAGAAGCTGACTGAATTTTTTAAACATGCAAATTTTTTCTTTCTGCTTTTTGGTAATTCTGTGTCTCAAAATTTGTCCAGAAAATAGTACTAAATGTACAAAGTAACGATTTGGTCATTCATCAATAGAAACATTGTGTTGTTATCTGGCTCAAGGAGGGACAAGTCACTCATACGTTTTGGACTCTAGACAAACATAGCTTTTACATGTTTGTATTGTAAGACCGCCTGTCAGGGGGCCCATCTTCTATATACTTCCTGTATAGGGGCCCAGAATTTGGTGCAACGCCCCTGGCTGTCACTCAAGAGGCAGCACCCCCAAATATTTCATACATTTTAACCTCCAATAGAATAAAAACTAGCCTGATAGAAAATGATTTTCCCCCCTCAGTGTTGTCATGGAGACATGACCTAAACATACAGTTCATGCATTGCTTTTCCTTCCGAGATTGCGCTAATGTTGTGTTATAAAGTTAAGGGAAACACATAGGTTGCGTTCCGAATCGCATACTTTCTACTATATAGTATGTAGAAAAAAGATTTAGGATGTCCCGATTCTTGTGGCCAGATTTAGGATGGTTAGAAGTACCCGGATGTCCTACTTCATGCGGCCAAGATTGTTAGTGTTGAAAAGTGCATCCTATTTGGGCGATTCTGACCCACAATCCAGTGCGCACGTGAAGTGACGTAACATCGACGAAGCCTCCATATGAAAACAAACGGGGATGCGACGGATATAAAAGCATGAGGCAAGATCAAGGCGCAATGTTATGATGAAATAAGAGAGAAAAGTATGTCCCAATAGTATGCCTACCGCATCCTAACTAGATTATTTTATCGTCAGATGTAGTATGTAGAATAGAAAAAAGAAAGGGTATGCGATTCGGAACGCAACCATATTCTATTCTTCCTCCAACTCTCTCCCTACTGAGCTTGGTGCCGCATTTAGTTTACCTCTCTCTGACAACGTCATGTAGCCTACAGGTGGTATTACACCGGTTGTGCTTTGAAAGGTCAGCGGCAAACTAGGTCAAAGTTCAAATAATTTGATGATTTATTTAATTGAGTGTTAAATTTGTATCTTAACAATTGTTGACAGTATATATAACTTGTATATCTGAATGTTAGTATTTGCTGACAACATATATATTGCAGTTTAAAATACTTATGCAAAAAAAAATATATATTTTCGAATACTGAATTGAGCTTTGAATACTAACTTAAAAAACAAGTATTCGAATACTCAAATAATTTGGGCCAGCCCTAGTGCCATCCTCACTAAATTATAGACTATTTAGCATTAGTTAAGGATTAGTAAATGCTTGATTCATCTTAATTTAAAAAGCATTATTCCTACTTTATAAATGATGGATTCACTATTTCTGAATCAAGTATATATGATTTATTAATGGTTCATAAGATCATTCAGAAAGTGTCACTAAATGATAAATACACTATTTACATGTACATTATGATTGCATATACTGATCTATTCATGTAGTAATGGGTAGAGAGTGTGTTTATAGATGTTTTATAAACACGTATTATTACTAGAGCTGTCAAGCGATTAAAAAAATTAATCTAATTAATTACAGGCTCTGTGATTAATTAATCCAAATTAATCGCATACTTATATGACACGTTAATGCCTGTTTATAAACAACTGTAGGCCTATAGGCTACCGTTCGTTTCTCTCTCTCTCTCTCTCCCCCCATCTCTCGTAACTTCTGTCTCCTCCCCTCAATCAGGTTTCTACATGAAATACATTTAGGAACCACTAGCGGCGGAAAAAAACCCCAAAAAAACAAGCAGGCTAAATGACGCACACACACACAAAGGAGGAAAAAAGACAGACATATGCTAGGAAGAGTGAGAGTGGGCGGGTGTCCATTTGCGGGAGATGATAGCAGCTAGCAAACAAAAGTGAGACACGGAGGAAGATTGAGAGATAGGCCTACTGTTTTTAACCTACATTGTTAATTAGGAACCCACTAAATCAAAAATGCACAGACACTGCAGGAGAATAACACAAGACGTATTCCTACCTTCATGCTTATTTGCCCGGAGCAGCCCATAACACATCCATAGAGCCCTCGACCCCTTTCCCCTGCTTCTTTCTTTACTCTTTAATCCTGTGTGGGCCGTGTCCGCAAGCTACAGGTGCAGCTCCGCTATCGTCTCACCTCTTTTGCACCGGGTCAAAGGGCAATATAGAAGTGCGATGAATTGGCGTTATTTTTTTTAATCGCGTTAATTAATTATTAATCGAAATTAACAAATTCATTTGACAGCCCTAATTATTACTGAAATGAATCACTCAGGTAGTTATTTATTGTTAGTACAGTATTTTGTGTAACCTCATCTAAAGTGAGGACAACAGTATCTTATAAGCATTCACAAATGAGATGTAAAGGCTGGCAATACCTGAAGACTCAAAATGATCAGTAATCTTCTTAACCCTCTGAGGTCAACAAACGCTCTCGAGCGTTAATCACGTCCGAGCCGACGCAGCATAAAAACTTCAGTCAGGGCAACGAAGTAATACGAAGCTGGACGAAAAGAGACAAAGAGTGACAGCCAGAGTCCGTCTATGCCACAGACGAGGCAGCTAGCAAACAAAAGTGACAGACACCCGGTGGAAGGTTAAGAGATACTGAAGGTTTTGAAGATAGCCTTCTGAGAATAGTTTAGTAATATTGAAGATAACTTTGAACGTGAGTCAAGCATTTAGCTTGTTCTTTGACATGAAGGAGGGGGACAGTTCATCCTTAGAGTCAAAGAGTGACTATGTAGGCTACATAAAGCCATTGTTGACTGACTGAAGCACTGAGTATACACACAGCAGCCAGCCTTCATAACGTGTAGCCTACAGACACAGTAATAATCTTTACTTTATCTATACATCTCATATACAATGGTGGCCAAAATTATTAGAACACTTAGCACATTTAAGAGGTTTCAGTTGTTTCTGTTGAATTGGCCATTAAAATACCCATTAAAGGAATAAAATATCTACAAAGTCATCATTATGCTCGATAAAACATAGAATAGAGCCAGCATTAGAAGTCAAGTTTCAAGTTTATTTATTTAAAAGGGACATTGCATATCAATAGACATTTACATGTAAATATACAGGATTGTAGCAAGTGCTAATTTGCATCCTTTGTCCCCTGATTGGTCGACACCAATCACACAAAACAAACATATGCGTGCACTCAGACAATAAAATAATAATAAAAACAGACAATCTAAAAGAAGAGAAAAAAAAAAAAAAAAAAAAAACATGCAACCGACAGAACAAGTGAATAAAAACAATTATTCAAATAATGTTAAAAGATATAAAAAAAATAAAAAAATAAAAATAAAAAAAATCTATGATAGATTGTGTGAACAGTTTTGAGATTCCAGCAGCCATACTTTAAGACGTTTTTTAAAAGAGCCAAGAGTGGGAAGCTCACGTAGAGCAGCGGGTAGTGTGTTCCAGGTATGAGTTGCACGGTATGAAAATACAGCCTGTCCATAGGCACTTTTTCTAAAAGGAACAATACAGTCACCTCGAGAAGTTGCCCTGGTGGATCTACTTTCATTTTTTTGTATAAACATTTGCAATGGCGCTGGGGCGAGTCTGTTGAGAATTTTAAAAACCAGGGTGCAGTCTGCATACTTGATCATGTTTTGCCAACTCAGTAAATCGTGCTTCTTTAAGATATTGCAGTGGTGATAGGTTTTCGGTTTTTTATCTAAAATCTTAATGGCTTGTTTGTATACTGTTTCCACAGATGTTAACGTGGTCTTGCATGCCAATGCCCAGCTTGTCATGCAGTATGTCATATGAGGTATAATCATTGAATAAAAATATAGTTTTGCTGAATCAAATGGCATATTTTCTCTAATGTATCTGAAGTTGGATAAATTAAATTTCATTCTGTTTACTGTTTTTTTTACTTGTTGCTTAAAATTTAATTGTGAATCGATAACAACACCTAAATACTTGAATTCCTGGACCACTGTAAGTTTTTGGCCCTGTATTGATACCATGGAATCTGTATTTTTATCACAGGCCTTCTTTGAGAAAAACATGCAGACTGTTTTAGTTAGGTTAAGAACCAATTGGGAGCGCTCTAGATATTCTGAAACACTGTCCATTGCAGCTGTCAGTTTGTGAGCGGCTTGCTCTGTATTTTTTGCATGAACATAGATAACTGCGTCATCAGCATACAGTTGGCATTGCACATTAGATGGACAGATGTTTGGCATATCATTTATATAAATACTAAATAACAGTGGCCCTAATATTGATCCTTGAGGCACACCTAAGTTGTTCTCACAGGTATCAGATATTGTATTTTGCAATCTGACACACTGCTTTCGCTCCTCAAGATATGATCTCATCCATTGTGCAGTATGTGAAGAAATATTAAAAGCAGACAATTTTGCCATTAGTATCTCATGGTTGACAGTGTCAAACGCTTTTCTCAAGTCAAGAAACACTGCTCCAATGACCCCCCCTTTATCTATGCTTAAGTCATTTTTCTTACAAAAAAAAATGTTAGGCCTATTACACACAAGCGCTGTAAAGTACATTATAGACCAGCATGAAGCCACCAATTCACACCAGAACCAAAAGGGGAGATGTAAAAGAAGAAACTTTCAGAAAGACAAGTGAAGCAACTGAGGAATGACCTCACGAGAATTGTGACGAGGTCAACACCACAATGACCTATGGTTAGGGATGGGAATCGAGAACCGGTTCTTGTTCAGAACCGGTGCCTAGTGAACCAATTCCTTGGAATCGTTAACATGCCGTCAAGGCAGAAGCGCTCCAAATGTTGGTTGTAATTCAAGCTAAAGGCGACTATAAGGCAACAATTGTAAAGTTTCCATTTTGTCAAACGACACACGCACAAGCAAGCGTGCAGACTGCAATCCTGACGGTTAAACGTTTAAACGTCTGCTGTCTTACTAGTCGTCACCAAAATTGCCCATCACTTGGATTTGAACATGAAATGTATGAGAATGAACGTGTGTGTGTGGGCTGATAAAAGAGGGAGATACATAAAAAGGCGAGAGCAGCATAAAGCAAAAAGGATTTCTTGACCGCTGCCTTAAGGCCTGCTGTTTACTCTCGTTCATCAGCTGTTGTCGTGACTTATTTTGCTGTTTATTAAAATAATCACGCTGGTTCGGGATTGTGGCTTTTTCATTACACGCTCGCCCCTTTGGTTCCAAAAATAAAGGCTTGAGATTGTCCGTCAGTTTGCAGTATTTATTAAACAAAGGCAAAAGATAACATGGATCATCGAGGTAAGCTTTTTCCACTAAATTAAACAAAAGAGCTGTCACTGAGCGGTCAAAAAACTGTGCCGCTTCCCGTTCCTCTAATTAACTTCTGGTTTCTCTCCTAAATACACATAGGTGTGCACCGTGCGCTCATCAAGCCAACTACGGCAGCCCCAGCATGTCAAAAGCAAATAGTTAATTTTTAAATGTAAACAAACAAATAACTCAAATAACCATACTGATTAATCTTGCATATTAACCTTTAACATTAACCCAAAAATGGCTCAACAGCTGTTATAATGCTGCCTTTACGCACGGCGGTGGAGACGAACCCAAAACAACAAACTGAGAAAGTTCAATTTTCTAAATATTATGTCTAAGTGAAATAAAAATTGGCATGTTATATAGGTTAAGTGTTACTGAAACAAAAGATACAAAACACAGTGTCATGGTTGACTTTGAGGAATTTGGGGAAAACGTCTATGTATACATTTAATTTTAATTTTTTCATTTAACTTTTATTTATCCTCGAGAGACCAATTGAGGGGTGACCCTCATTTACAATGACGTCGAGTTCAAAACAAATTCAAAGGAAAAACAGCAATACATAAACAATATTCAATGCAAAAACATCAAATACACAACAACAGGTGAAGAGAAAAAAACAATTGAAACATTTACATAGTGGTGAAGAGTGGCAGCAATTAAAATTAAATGGGTGAAAGCCTGAGGTCCACTAGACAGTCCTGCAGGGTGTTAAAAGAGCTTTGTAGGTTCTGAATAGATTGGTGCACCGAATCGGAAATGCAATACAGTACTGTGTCGTCAGCGTATAGATGGGCGTGACAGTTTTTTAGTGATGAAACAATGTTATTTATATAAATTGTGAAAAGAACTGGACCTAAAATTGAGCCCTGTGGGACACCATTTGTAACAGTTAAAAACTCAGATTGGTATCTTCCCAGTTTAACTGACTGCTGTCTATCAGAGAGATAATCTCTAAACCAGCTACATGCAGAATGATCAGAGCCAATGTCATGCAGCCTCTGTAAAAGCAAATGGTGGTCAACAGTATCAAAGGCCTTTGAAAGATCAATAAAAAGTGCTGCACAGTGCTTTTTCTTGTCTAATGCTGTAACAATGTTGTCTACAACCAAAGTCACAGCAGAGACAGTACTGTGGCCTGCCCTAAAACCAGATTGGAATGGGCTCAAAATGGAAGCACTAGTTAGAAATGTTTTTAACTGATTATTAATAAGTGATTCTAGAATTTTTGCGAGGCATGGGAAATTGGCCTGTAGTTATTAAGATTATTTTTGTCACCACCTTTATGTAAAGGAATTACGTGAGCTTTTTTCCAAATTTTAGGAACTATTCCAGAGGAGATCGAAAGATAAAAAATATGGGTAATTTGTTTTGATATATGTGTAGAAAGCTTGAATGAAAACGGGTCCAAATTTGTCCTCTCCCATGTACTTCTTGGGGTTGATGATACAGCTGCTATTTGTTCATAACATTTGTATTTAGGTGGATGCCACCTCAATCAAACTTTTATATTACCATAATTGCATCCCATGTACACTGCATTCCAAATTATAAGGCAAATTAGATTTTCCCAGATTTTCCTAAATAGTCGATGCAAATCACAGTCAGTATAATTTTCAAGTCATCAAACGTTAGAGTATATTTCAAATTTTATTGAACAAACCTCCCAATAATAAAAGTATTTTTTTCAAAAATAAAAAACTCCAAATGTACTGTTCCAAATCTTATGCACAACAGAGTTTCAAAACATTTTATAGGTTGTAAACAACTAAAAATGGTCATTTGTTGAATTTGCAGCATTAGGAGGTCATATTTAGTGAAATCAAAAGCTATTTCAATCAAAAACATCTTAACAGGCCAAGTTACATGTTGACATAGGATCCCTTCTTTGTTATCACCTTCACAATTCTTGCATCCATTGAACTTGTGAGTTGTTGGAGAGTTTCTGCTTGAATATCTTTGCAGGATGCCAGACTAGCCTCCCATAGCTGCTGTTTTGATGTGAACTGCTTCCCAACCTCATAGATGTTTTGCCTGAGGATGCTCCAAAGGTTCTCAATAGGGTTGAGGTCAGGGGAAGATGGGGGCCACACCATGAGTTTCTCTCCTTTTATGCCCAAAGCAGCCAGTGACACAGAGGTATTCTTTACAGCATGAGATGGTGCATTGTCATGCATGAAGATGATTTTACTACGGAAGGCCATGTCCTTCTTTTTGTACCACGGAAGAAAGTAGTCAGTCAGAAACTCAACATACTTTGCCGAGGTTGTTCTGGCACCTGAGCGCGTAGCGATGCACACATCACCAGACAGCTAAACACTTTTCCCACGAAAATTGAAGACAGGATCAATAATGAAGGACCGTTAAGGATGTTGTCGAACATGCACTTGTATGTCCATTTATTGACGGTTGTTGAACAAGTTGTTGCAGGTTTAGAAGTGTGAAACTGAAAATGAACCAATATGCAAATTGGTTATAAAATGTACTTATAAAGTTATGAAATACAATGAAATATTAACATAAATAATTATATAAGACATGTATGAATCAAGTTACTCACAAACAAAGCTTCTCCAAGGCTTACAGGGATGGATGACGTGAGATGACAAAAGAGATGTTACACCGTGTGGATCTCTGGCTCAAATGACAGATCAAAATGGCTGCCGTAATAATGACCAATCACGTGACTAACCGAATGTGACTCTTATCAACCAATGAGAATGAACACATATGAATTACCTACAAAAGACTGCATTCTAGTTATGGCCTACAGGGGGCTCTAAAATGCCTGAATAGAAAACTCAAAACGTGTAACGTAACAGAGGTCATTTTCACACCGTCAGCGAACCTGAAGGTGCCAACCAGCTCTCTCCCCATGATTCCGGCCCAAAACATGACTCCGTCGCAGCCTTGTTGGGACATTGTGGCCATTCACCAACCATCCACTACTCCAACCATCCGACCATCCAGGGTTGCACGGCACTCATCAGTAAACAAGACTGTTTGAAGATGAGTCTTCATGTATTCCTGAGCCCACTGCAACTGTTTCAGCTTGTGATCATTGTTTAGGGGTGGCCGAATAATAGGTTTATGCACAACTGCAAACTTCTGGATCCTACACCTTGAGGTTTGCGGGACTCCAGAGGCACCAGAAGCTTCAAATACCTGTCTGCTGCTTTGTGATGGCATTTTAGCAGCTGCTCTCCTATTCCGATGAATTTGTCTGGCAGAAACCTTCCTCATATTACCTTTATCAGAACGAACCCGTCTGTGCTCTGAATCAGCCACAAATCTCTTCACAGTACGATGATCACACTTAAGCTTTCGTGAAATATCTAATGTTTTCATACCTTATCCAAGGTATTGCACTATTTGATGCTTTTAGGCAGCAGAGAGATCCTTTTTCTTTCCCATATTGCTTGAAACCTGTGGCCTGCTTAATCATGTGGAACGTCCTTGTTAAGTAGATTTCCTTTGATTGGGCTTACTTTAGCAAACTGATTATCACAGGTGTCAATGATCCAAAGCGCCCTGAGACACAATACCATCCATGAGTTTAAATAAAATACAAAAAATTAAATGTTTATGACACTTAATTACAATTTGCATAATAATTTGTGACAGACTGTATTTTTTTTAGCTTTCAAAAAATGTCTTAAATGAAATAGGAAAAATAATACATTTTCGAAATCCGTTTTCAAGTTAATTGTGTGGTTTTGTGTGGTCCAATATGATCATTAGGTATGTCAAAATGAAATAAAAAACTATGAGGTTATATAGGTGAGCTGAGCATGTACCGAACAAAAAGATACCAAACATTTGGCATGATTGACATTTCTTAATCTAGTTTGGTAAGGATGAATCAGAAAAAAACGGCCAAAATAGCCCTGGACCTCAGAAAAACAGACACAACACCAGGGGCCTCATTTATAAAGCTTGCTGCGCACAAAAACCTTGCGTAGACAGGCAGAATGTGCGGTGGCAAACCGGTGGTATTTATAAAAGAATTCTTTGCGGAGAAGTGTGCGTATTCCCACGCCAACTTTTGACCATGCATAGATATGCATGCATCGGAAAAACACACATATCCTTGTGAAATGCATGGCACCCAATATATTTAATCAATTATATGTACGTACCTATTGTTGCGAATATAGGCCACTGTTGTCTATGGCATGCAGTAATGATGTAGGTTGATTTACTTATCAAGTAGGTCTATACATGTTTTGGTTATATTTTTAAATTGAATCTTATAGTTCTACTCTATAATAATATCATATGGTGGAGGTGTGTCCGTGAGTGGCCAGCGGGAGAGAAAATAGTCTATATTTTAGGCTGTGTGTAAAAAGTAGTTTTGTACAAAGTTAAGGCCAAACACATTAATTAAAACTATATATTTCGTTAGATAAAATCATGTTATGAATTTAGCAAATTGTTTTATGCATCTATTTCCCATAACAACTAACCCTGGAAGTTTAAACTATAATCTTACGTTGTTGGAAATGTGTTGATCTCATGGAAGGGAAACAATGCTTTGGAATAGACTATAGGCTAATGCATTATTTCACTTCTCACAACACATTTTATATAGGCCTACATGTAGTCCTACAGGTTCGCTAATATGTGATATTTCATACAGTACAAAGTTGGGCAAAACAGCTTAACAAAGACTATAACGACTGTGCCAATCATGATATGTGATCAGCGTGCGCGTGTGTTTGTGTTTGTGTGGCAGTTACAGCAACACATGGCACAGGCTTTCTTCCTTCCCAGTCGCTTTCTTTGTGGCCGGTTGCCTCCCGTTTTTCCTCTTGTCAGTCAAAATGCTTATTAAGTGCGTCATCATATTCAGGAGCTATTTAGCATTCGCCATGTATGGTAGATTGTGGGATGAAACTGGGAGGTGAAGTGGGAGGACACAGGGTGGAGATCGTCCGTGCACAATTCACCGCAGGTGGGTATTTATAAAGGGAAGATTGCATGCAACTGTGCACCGCACAGTTTTATAAATCTCAGCTTTTTTTTGCGCAGCACATTGTTGGCTTTGTGCGAACGCAATGTTTTGGGAAGGTTTCTACGCACACCTTTATAAATGAGACCCCAGGTGATATACAATATATGTGGAGGCATCTCGGGCATGAACAGTCTCATTATTGATGCAGCCATTGGCTTTTAGCTTTCTCTGTGCTAGCTGCTTCCATGTTGTGTGTGTGTGTGTGTGTGTGTGTGTGTGTGTGTGTGTGTGTGTGTGTGTGTGTGTGTGTGTGTGTGTGTGTGTGTGTGTGTGTGTTGTGTGTTGTGTGTGTGTGTGTGTGTGTGTGTGTGTGTGTGTGTGTGGGTCGGATCGGTCGGTCGGGCATGCAGCACTACCAAAAGACAACTGCCAAGCGGAGATAGGAATAATGAGCTACAGCTGTCAGACATAGCTAGCTGATATAGAGACAACTTAATCTAGGCAGACATGACAAGATAATGCTTTTTGCCCTGCCTCTGCTAATTCTCTCCCATTGAGTTTCAGAGTGACAAGACAACAGACGTGGCACAAAAAACATTTCCACAGCTTAGATTTACTGCCTACTTTTCAACAATTATAAATAATATATATAAAAAAGATAAGTAGTATTTAGCTAAAATGGTATTTTCATTCAACCTTTTTGCAGTTCAAATAACTATGTACTGTATGTGGGTCCAAAAGACTCGTGTGTGTGTGTGTGTGTGGTGTGTGTGTGTGTGTGTGTGTGTGTGTGTGTGTGTGTGTGTGTGTGTGTGTGTGTGTGTGTGTGTGGTGTGTGTTTGTGTGTGTGTGTGTGTGTGTGTGTGTGTGTGGTTGTGTGTTGTTGGGGGGCTGGTGGTTTTAAATTCAGGCCACGCTCAGTAATCTGCTGAATCTTGGAGGCAGCATCTGTCCAGCCTGACCCAAATCCTCCTCTCTTCTATATTCCTGCATAATCCCTCCTACTCCACTACTGCCTACTGTCCATCTCACGCTGTGGGGATGCTTTTCTTCAGTAGGGACAGGGAAGCTGTTCAGAGTTGATGGGAAGATGGATTGAGCCAATTAGAGGGTAGAAAACCTGTTTGTCAGTTTGAGCGCGTCCAGCAGCAAAAATACAGTGAAAAGTAAACGTTTCATATCGTAGGTTACAAGCCACAAAACTTTGCATTTACATAGATATTTTAACCATATGAAACAACAGTAATTTGATGTTTTTTTTGTTGGTTTTTTTATAGATGTGTTTGTTTATTATTTTTAACCCCATATACTGTAGATCAGGCAATAGTTTTATCCTCTTTCTTTCTCTCTATCTCTCTCTCTCTCGCTGTCTTTATTAGCCTACAGATTTTAATGACGCACAGTTGTTCTTTGCTAAATAGTCTTTTTCTCTCTTGTTCTCCTGCCTTCAGGGCCTTCAGGCAGCAGACAACGACCCAACGGCCCCGCCCTATGACTCCCTGCTGGTGTTCGACTATGAGGGCAGTGGCTCCAGTGCCGGCTCCCTCAGCTCGCTGCACTCTGCCTCCAGTAGTGGAGACCAGGACTATGACTACCTGGGGGAATGGGGGCCACGCTTCCGTAAGCTAGCCGACATGTACGGCGAAGGGGAAGACTAGCAACTTGAACTTTTCCCCCCCACCCTTACTCAAAGGCTCAGGTGGTGGGTGGAGTTAAGGAGAAAGAGGATATGGGGTTATACGGGGGTATGGATTGGCACTTCTGTGTTAACACAGGACAACTTGTAAAGACACTTGTTGCCCCATTGACAGCCGTTGATGACATTAGGAACTATTCTGACTCCTTGGTCTGGCACCGGCTAGTATTCAGTCTACTGGACAATATCATCTTGAGCTCTTTTGCCATCAAATGTGACAGGACATAACAGTGCATAACGAGGGGGATCTGTCACTATGCTGGTGAAAAAGCTATGACAGCAATGCTACAGACACTCATTTACACTTGAATCTCACAGGAGCACTGGGGTCAAATGTGCCTTTTTGTACATTCATTTGATTGTGTTCAGTCTCTATTCTGTAAGTTGCTTTTAAGCTCCTGGTGTTTTGCAAGGGCAACTGGACGAGCACTTTGCCATGATAACGTGTGTGTTGTGTGTGTACGTACGTGTGTGTGTGTGTGTGTGTGTGTGTGTGTGTGTGTGTGTGTGTGTGTGTGGTGTTTGTTGGATTCCACCTCTTTACGTGTGTGGGTGCCAAACAGTATGTGTGAGTCATTTCCATAGAGACACACTGGATCGAAGATGGAACTACGGCTCTGGGAGTTTACTTTGATTTTTTACTTCTGAATCAGTCGATAACTTCAACTATACTATACTATACCAATATGTCAATCAATCAGAAATGTTATCAAATATAATCAAAAATTTACATTTTGGTTTGAGGTGACCCCTCTTTTGGTAACACTTTATATTAATGGTACATGAATCATCATGAATTCATTCATGTAGTACTTCATGAACTATCAGTAATTCCTGATTTAACACAGGAACAACACATTGATTAATGCATTAGCTGAGGTATGTCAATCATCATGATCTTTGAGTTATTACTGATGATCATGTCTGACTGTTAAAGTGCTGACCTAGAATTTCAAGGTCACCTCTTTATAAATGTTAACCTTGATATAGTGGTGAACTTGAATTTAATTAAATGGTTTGAATAAGACGGACCAGAGGGGTGTACTACAAAGCAAACTCAACAAAGCATGGCTCTCTTTTCTTGATCTGGTTCAACATAACCCAAACACTCGCTCAGAGCTGACCGGTACTACGAAGGCAGTTATCAACCTCTTATGTTGAACGAGGGTCTCAGCTTCAGGCTCTGTGTGCGTCCCCATGAAAGGGGGCGTTTGACCCGTCATTTGACTCTGCTTCCGCACAGAATGGACTGATCTTGTGCCGCTAACTTTACACAAACAAACTGATTGCGAGCAGCTGAGTTTAAAAAAAAAGTGGCCGCTTACTTCACTCACTCAAGAGGAAGAGTTTGTCAGTCTGAATAATCACAAAACAGCAGACAGAGAGCTGAAAGCAAAACTGTTACTGCAATTAAGGAGAGAGTGGAATGCTGTCAGAAAATAGGCTATTCATTTATTTTACCGATCATTTACTCTGTGTGTAACGTGACATTATGAAGCAATTAAATGTCAAACTTGAGTCAGAAGATTTAAACACTACACCATTTAATTTAAACACTATAAAGTCTGTTAATACTTTGCTTTATTTTTACACTGTAGACTAGACCGACTCAATAAGGTAATTTAGGCTACTGTATGTCTGACACTGTCCCATAATGAACGGTATAGCATGGGAATCACTTTAGTTTTGGGTCACATCACAATTAAGATTATTTAGAATTTTTACGATAAATACAAAATAAACTAATTAGCCTAAATATAAAGCATGTGCCTTCTGGTAATATTTCAGACAAATATGACTCTGTCTGCAGCGATGTCCTTATGTGACAGCTGTCACCTGTCACGTCCCAAACCTGACACTGCTGATAAAAAAATAAATAAACACAGTGTACTAATGTTGCAACCTGTGATTTTATGCTTTTTTGATATCCAGTGTGTGTGTAAATGGCCAGGTAACATTACAAACATGTTCAGTTAGAGCAAGAACAACTTTGTATACATTAGCCTATTTTAAATGTTCTGCAGTAACTGAATGCATGCAGATTTTTTTTTTTATAACGAGTTTTCCTCAGTGAGAATGTATCGCTCAGACAATATTGTCAGGTCCGCGGGATTTCCAAAGGTGTAGTTTCCTTAAAGGGCAGTGCTCTTAAGACCCCAATTTAAGATCAAACTCGGAACAAAAACTTGTCGGACCAGGTTTGCCGTGCAGCCTCTGTTACCATGGTGATCTAGCCAGGTAAAAAGAGAGCCACCTTTAGTGACACTGAAAACTCTGGCTTTAGACTCAACAGACCTCGCTCAGCCCTTAATCTCACTTAGTATACCCCTCTGGTCACCTCTTTATTTGATGGGCCACAAACATAATGAAGTAATGGGAAATTAAATATTCTGACATGATCATTAGTAATAACTCAAAGATCATGATGATTGACATAGCTTAGCTGATGCATTCATTAATGTATAGTTCCTGTGTTAAATCATTCATGATACTGTTAATTCTAGTGAATTACTGATAGTTCATGAAGTACTACATGGATGAATTCATTCCGTTTCATGCATTAACTCAGACATGAATTCATGATGATTCATGTACCATTACCATAAAGTCTTACCGTTTTTCTCTTTTGATGAGTTTTCCTCTGACCAGGATCTTAATCACAACTGAAGTCATTAAATATAAAAGGCAATGGAACTCCTTTCCCTGTGATAGAGTAGATGTATTTGTCACAGGCTCTGCGGCTTTTTGAAGGGCATTTTTGTGTGTATAAACTGCAACTCTGTTTACTACATTGCTCTGGTATTAAAGTTTTAAAGTGACTGACGGAAAATGTTAAAAAAGCTGATCAAGATCAGAAGTTTAAATTGCATGCCTGCTCTCACACACTGGTTCTCTGCAAACTCCTATCATGCAACAACAAATAACATCAACGTTTTGATTGAATTGCAATAAAGAAAGGCTGCCTCCCCTGGCTTCCACTCCTAGAAAGTTGAGGACATTAAGTGCCACATGAAGTTAAGTAACTATGTTTTTGGATCTGGGAGTATTTTACAAGCAGAAGGGGTTATTTGTAGTGCAGTGTCAATATGCACTTTGTCCTTGCTGTGCTTTCGCATATGGGAACTTTAAATGGGATGTAGTGAAGCTGGAAGCTAAGTTGTGAAAACACATAAAATATAAAATAACATTTATATTTATTTGTTTTTGCTGTTAAAATAAAATAGAAAGGAAGCGGCAGGAAACAAGAGGCCCCAAGCAAAGAAGTCTGAGAAGATGTGCTGCGAGTTTGGTTGCAGAAACAGATGGAGATTTTTGAAATGACAAAGAAATCAAAATTTGAATCGTGAAGACAATGAATTGAGTAATGTAATATGTAATGAATATGATGGAGAGGGTTAAAGCTGGGGTATATGATTTCTGATTGGTCAAAGTTAACATGAGCTGTACACTTTGACCAATCAGAGCGAGGCTCCGATTCTCTGTTCTTATTGGCTGTTGGGACTGTCCATTCACTTTGGTACGACTTTGTTGGTGTAGAGCAGTGGTTCTCAATTATTTTCTGTCATGCCCCCCCTAGGGGACAGAATTTTTTTCGCGCCCCCGTAAATTGAAATACTATTGAGAACCTGCTAATATTTATTTATTTATCTGTACAAAACCACTGTATGAGTTTCTGGCACGAGCATTCTGCATACAATCACCTTATTATCAAATTAGATAACAAAAATTAGCTGAAATAACTTCTGCAGCAAAAAAATTCAAAGTTCAGTTTATTAGCTCAATTTGTAACATTTAAACAAGACTGCTCAGTCTTTGTGAATCTCAGGACAGAGAAACAAGAGCAAATGATTCATTGAGGTTTGCATTTCATTCAAAACATTTTTAAACTGTAAACATAGTTAAGGTGGTGTTTTTTATTAGTATAGGCCAACAGGCCTTCTGTGATGCGATAAGCAATCATTCATTAATGTTATTATTTGTCTACTTGCTTGATTTATTTTTAAATAGCATACAGAGACACTTGGAGACACATGTGGACATTTATTTACTGCAAATCGCGGCCTTTCGCGCGGATATGACCATACACAAGCACACATTGCGCTTGCTAGCAAGAAAAAAAAAGAAAAGAGAAGCACTGGTGTAGAGTGTCAGGAGGGACCATAGGGGAGGGACCAAAGAGAACAAGTGGAGCGGTTGAGGTATTTGAATTTGAATCTCTATACCAACTGCCATTTTCTCCCCAAATCCTCCACCCCAGCTTTAAGTGAATTGGACCCCAGTTTAGGTAAGGTATGTAGCATATGTTTGATTTAACAGAACATAACTGGTCATTTTAAACAGTAGACCTGAAATGTAGTCAAACCCATACCACTGTAATGTCTGAATCTGCAACTAATATAAGCAAAGTTTCTACTTTTGCTAATACATCTTTATTTATTTTTTAATTGAGAACACATACACACACAACTGAAAAAGTGAACACATAGCGTACTCTACTCTACAGGTTTCTAAGGACATTGTTTAAACTATAGGCACATGTTAAGCAGAAAATAAAAAGTCAACGAGGTGTCATGAAGGTCCCTTCAGTACTGTTATATAGTCTTGGAAAGGCTGACATATCTGTTTTTGCTCTGCTTTCCCTGAAATCTCATAACGAATTTTCTCCATATATAAAGTATTAGAGAACTCTTTGAGCCAGATGTCAAAGCAGGAGGCTGCTAATACATCTTTCTAACAGTCAGGGGTGAGAAACATGAATTTTTACTTCACTAATTGTGTTAAATATAGAGGGACAATTGTATACGTTGCAACTTTTCTCTATCTTTATTTGTAGCTTTTTTTTATTTGGAACTATTTGAACTAGTATTATTATTACAAGCCAACAAAATACACTCAACAAATCCATGTTAGTTTGCTACAGCGAGACAAGAGCGCTGTGTAAGTCCACTGGAATCTCTGTCATAAACTGTATGTTTTTTTTAGGCAGTTGTAATTCTTTGCCAATCGACAGATTAATCCATCAAAGTTCCATTTCTACAGTTAAGACGTTGAACGAGTTTGAATGGTTTTCATGTCACAATAAAATGAACTTAAACATGCTCACAATGCCCATAATGTCTGGTACCAGGCATACTGTTGGAGCTGGTTCTTTCTCAAAAAATATTATAATTATACACTGGCTTGCAAAAGTATTCATACCCCTTGGAATTTTCCACATTTTAACACATTAAAACTACACACGTACATTTATTTTATTGGGATTTCATGTGATAGACCAACACAACGTAGTGCATCATTGTGAAGTGGAATGAAAGTGAAATATGGTTTTAATTTTTTTTTAGAAATAAAAAACTGAAAAGTGTGGCGTGCATACGTATTCAGCCCCCTGAGTCAATGCTTTGTAGAACCACCTATCGCTGCCATTACAGCTGCAAATCTATTGGGGTATGTCTCATTCAGCTTTGCCCATCTAGAGACTGATATTTTAGCCCATTCTTCTTTGCAAAATAGCTCAAGCTTCAGATCCAGCATCAGATTGGATGGAGAGTGTCTGTCAACAGCAATTTTCAAGTCTTTCCAGATATTCTCAATTGTATTTAGGTCTGGACCTTGACTGGGCCATTCTAACACATGACTATGCTTTGATCTAAACCATTCCATTGTAAATCTGGCTGTATGTTTAGGGTAGTTGTCCTGCTGGAAGGTGAACCTCCACCCCACTCTCAAGTCTTTTGCAGACTCTTAACAGGTTTTTCTGCCCTGTATTTGGCTCCATCCATCTTCCTATCAACTCTGACCAGCTTCCCTGTCCCTGCTGAAGAAAAGCATCCCCACAGCATGATGCTGCCACCACCATGTTTCACGATGGGGATGGTGTGTTCAGGGTGATGTGCAGTGTTAGTTTCCGCCATACATTGCACTTTGCGTTAAGGCCAAAAACTTTTTGGTCTCATCTGACCAGAGCACCTTCCTCCAACCCCTTGCCACAAGCCATGCTCATATTCAGATGAGACCAAACTTGACGTTTTTGGCCTGAATGCAAAATGCAATGTGTGGCGGAAACTAACACTGCACATCCCCCTATACACACCATCCTCACCGTGAAACATGGTGGTGGCAGGATCATGCTTTGGGGGTCCTGTTCTTCAGCAGGGACAGGGAAGCTGGTCAGAGTTGATGAATGGAGCCAAATAAAGAACAGAAAACCTGTTAGAGTCTGCAAAAGACTTGAGACTGCGGAGGAGGTTCACCTTCCAGAGGGACAACTACCCTAAACATACAGCCAGATCTACTATGTAATGGTTTAAATCAAAGCATAGTCATGTGTTAGAATGGCCCAGTCAAAGTCCAGACCTCAATACAATTGAGAATCTCTGGAAAGACTTGAAAATTGCTGTTCACAGACGCTCTCCATCCAATCTGATGCTAAATCTGAAGCTCAAGCTATTTTTTAAAGAAGAATAGGCAAACATGTCAGTCTGTAGATGGGCAAAGCTGGTAGAGACATACCCCAAATAGATTTGCAGCTGTAATTGCAGGGATAGGTGGTTCTACAAAGCAATGACTCAGGGGACTGAATACTTTTGCACGCCACACTTTTTTTAATTTATAAAAAAAATTTAAAACCGCATTTCATTTTCATTCCACTTCACAATTATGCGCCACTTTGTGTTGGTCTATCACATAAAATCCCAATAAAATAAATGTACACGTGTGGTTATAATGCGACTAAATGTCCAAAATTTCAAGGGGTATGAATACTTTTGCAAGGCACTGTAATTTGGGCCAATACAGTACCAATGTGCCAATATTGTTTCATGATTTAAATTCACCTGTACCTTCAAAATTTGAATGGGCAAATTGTCATGAAGTTTTTGAGTAGCTTTATGTTCCTCAAGCTGTTAACAGCACAATGTTGCACATGCAGCTGATTGCTAAAATAAAACAGCGATTTGCCCTTTTTTTGTAGCAAAATACTTCTTGATACTCGGTTGTGGTGGATTAAATACAAACAAGGGATCCTACTGATGATTTGGCTTATTGTACTCTTGTACTCTCCAACTGCTACTGACTGTAAACTAAAACATGTACAGATTGTATTTTTTTCTTGATGTTTTTATGACTTTGGTCTCTGAAATGAAATGCTGATATCCTGAATCCTTGTATAAGTGTAATTTGGATTACAAATTAAAATGTTTTTGCATGTTTTTATCTTTTTATTTAGGGAAAAGTATTTACTTCAATAGTATGGGAAATTGTAAAGCAACATTGATGGATGTGTTATCGTTTTGGCCATTTGTTAAAACCACATTGACACTTTTATGTTGTTATGGCTGAAAATGGCCTTATTTACTCTGTCAACAGTGACAGAGGAACATTATCATTGATCTAATGTACAGTAAATAGTCAGATTTTTAACTCTCTTTTTTTGTTTATCTTTTGTCTAGTCTGGCTGTGTGCTGTTGGTACTGAGCAGGTGGTGTTTATCACAGCTTTTCTTACTGATAGCAGCCGTCTGCTGCTGCCTTTAACCCACACCTGCCGTGTTTGGTTCAATCGAAACAAACTTGGGTGCGTTTCCACTTTTGCTGCGTTTCTGTTACGCAGGTGAGAACACACCTCCAAAGCGCACAGAGACCATGTTGGCAGTCTCGGTACGCTACCAAACCAACTCTGGTGCTGTGCATTAGTGGTGAGAACGTAAGAGACTGAGATCCTGTTTCCACCTGGTTTTAAGATGTGGTTTGAGTGATCAGAACAGAAGTGAACAGCTCTAACTACAGGTGGAAACACTCTCAGGACGCATTGAAGACGCATTGAGATCGGATCACATAAACCACATTCGGAGGTGGTTTACGTTGCTTGTGTCCAATGTGTCCGCATTCAAATAGTAGTGTAAACAGCTATGTGACTCTTTATTTTTTTTATTTTAGTGGTTTTATGTTTTTTTTACATATGGACGAAAAAATAAACAGAATAAGTAAACACATACAATACATACACAACACCCAACCCCCCCCCCCCCCCCCCCTCACATAAACAGACAAGGAATACAGAAAAAAAGTGAAATAAATAACTAAGACAAAATGATTAAGAAAATAAGCTATAAGTAAAAACACAAGAAAACAAAACTGGGGCAAACCTCACACCTTTTGGTTCCCTAAGTGCCGCAGCACTGGGCCCCATATAGCGGGGAATTTAAGGGGGTGACCTGACAGCTCACCATTTCCCTCAGCCAGGTTTCGAATTGGGGGGCCAAGTCGGACATATCCAGGATACATCTGCTATGTGACTCTTGTCTACATTAGGGACCTCCTACTCAACTGCCAGCCCCTGCAGAGCGGAAATACGTTGAAAATGCATCACTGGTGGCTGCAACGTTCATGCAGCTTTTATAGAAGCATCATGAACGTAGTTGCATCTGCAAGTATTGCAAATGACAAGCTTTCTGTCCTCTGTTTTCATAATCTGATAACACTTAAAGATGAAGTAAGCAATTTATTTATGTTAATATAAGTGTGAAATCGCTCTTTATTCGTACAGTGATCACTTATATAGTGTGCGCGTTTCATAAAGCCGATCTCTCAGTCACTCGCTCTGCATGTAATTGGCAAATAAACTTTTCCGGGATCCCACTACTGATATCCAATCAGAAGAGAGAACGCTACAAACCAGCACCCGTCTCAGTGCCGGTGCACGTGCAGAGCGACAGATGGATGAATGTGTATGTGCCTACAATGGCGGAGCAGGTGAAAATCCTTCCCAATGTCTGTTTTGATGGTTTTTATCATGTTTTATCACACTTATGGATCTGAGATGATGCTAGATAACTCGCTGCTTGAAGACTGCAGTGCATTAAAGTGGTGACGTAGGGACGAGGGAGGGGACTGCTAACTACATCTTAAAACCAGGTGGAAACAGGGTCTGAGTCCAACCCAACTGCATGAAGCACTGTGTAAGGATCTCCTGTAGCCAGCTATGCTATGCATAATGGGATGAGGGAGACAATCTCTTCCTGTATTTTCCTTCTGTAGTTTCTCTCTTCAGGAAATTCTGTAACACTTTATTTTGATAGTCCAACTGTTGACACTCAAAAAGCTATCAGTAGATATGCAGTTGCATGTTAACAGTGAATGAGTTCAACAGAACTATCTAAACAGATAAGAAACATGCATTCAACTAACTGCCAGTTAACTATAGGAACATTTTATTTTGTTAAACGATTTTACAAAAACTATCTGCAACAGACATTATAATTTTTACATGTTATTTACAAATATTCAACTAACCATCTGTAGAGTGTCAACTTCTAGTAAGTTGACTATCAACTGTCCCCCGAATCCCAAGGTACATATCTCATCTAATGAATAAACAGTCAACCCTATGTTTATCCTACGTTCATTGTAAAATAAAGATAAGAATATGTTAAAGATCTCCTATTATACTACTTTTCTGGTCTTAATTTCTTGTTAAAATAGAGAGCTGCCATAGAGCAACCTGACACGAATCACATCACAAAAAACCATGTAAATTTTCGGGAAACTCTTCCTCTCATCTGAGCGAGCACAGCAGTCTCTCTCCACACTCGGCTTTGTTACCTTCCTTCCGGAACACTTTCAGCAGCGCGCGGGGAGATTTGAGAGCAGGAAGGTGGGGGCATGGCCGGAGCTTGCCTGAGCAGCAGGTTGCAGCATTTCCATACATGTAAACATCCGCTTTTCGTGACGACAAGAATATCAGGAAATTCTGAACCGATTTGAACACGTGATTTCTCGACCGGCTGCCCTAGCGTTTAGTGCTCTGCACAGCCACCCCAAACGGTCAGCAGGGAATACGTCTAAATGCATGTACGTCATTATTTGATAAGCTAGTATGGTTAAACATGACTATAAATCATTATTACAACGTTTATAGGTCATAAAAGTCAAAAAGTATCATAGGTCCTCTTTAACAATCGGGCGCTCCGGTGGCGTAGTGGATAGAGCACGTATCATATTGATTTTGGCCTTCGTTTCAGTGGTCGCGGGTTCGAGTCCGACCTGTGGAATTTTACTGCAGGTCATCCCCCATAGGCACCCTATGTGTAGTTGACTATATGTTGATTGTCAACTAATCTATAAATGACTGTCAACAAACTATCAGTCGATATTCACCTAAATATTTGTAAACAGGTTTTAGGACAATCAAATTAAAGTGAAAACTGTTGAGAACAGTTTAGTGTCTACAAACTATTAACAGAGCAACATAGGAAAAGTTTGGTAGTTGACTGTTGTTGATAGTCAACTTACTAGAAGTTAACACTCAACTGTTTGCACTTTAATCTGATAGTCCTAAAACCTGTTTACAAATACTAAGTTGAATATCTACTGATGACAGTCATTTATAGATTAGTTGACAATCAACATATAGTCAATTACACATAGGTTGCCTACATATTGATTGTTAACATTTTCTTATCTTTATTTTACAATGAACATAGGGTTGACTGTTCATTCATTAGATGAGATATGTTCCTTGTGTTTGGGGGGACAGTTGAAAGTCAACGTATCAGAAGTTGACACTCTACTGAATGTAAGTTGAGTATTGGTAAATAACATGTTGTAAAAATTATATCGTCTGTTGCAGACAGTTTTTGTAAAATCGTTTAACAAAGTAAAATGTTCTTGTGGTTAACTGACAGTTGAATCCACGTTACATATTTGTTGACAGTTCTGTTGAATATCAACTAACTGCCTGTTGACATGCAACACAAAATCTACTATAGTGCAACTTATAGTTAACTAGCAATTAGTTGAATACATGTTGCTTATCTGTTGAGATAATTCTGTTGAATATCAACTCATTCACTGTTGACATGCAACTGCATATCTACTGATGGCTTGCTGAATGTCAACATTGGACTATCAAAATAAAGTGTTACCAAAATAAATGAAAAAATTTAATTTTAGAAGCATCAGTGGCAAAATCTATAAACAGCTAAAGTAGGGAAGAACGGGGTAATTTGTCCACACGGGTTGGTTGTCACAATCGTTATATCTCGGAACCAGAAGGCGCTGTCTGTTAAATTTTGGTATGTAAATATCCAGAATTGGGATCAGAGGTCACCTACATAGTCTTCCTTGGAGTTAGACTGCTGAATTTGAGGTGAGACGACTGTTTGTGTTTTTCATGTCAAATTGAAAATATTTAGCTCCTCAGTATTTTTCTTCTAGGCTTTTACACAATGGGTTTATAACAAAACACTTGTTACCCATACAAAGTGTGAAGGGTAAACTATATTTTAGATTGTGGTTAGCAAGCTAATTAGTTGTCAAATGATTGTTGGCCTTGATGCTAGCAAGAAATTCAAGTTGGGGTTGGTCGTCACATTTTTTGGGGGGTTGGTTGTCACATGTTATCTCAAGGCTGCAGCCAGAAAAGAAACCCAATAACGAAAGAAATTGTTAAGCTGTATCCTCACTGACACCCCAGAGAAGGAAAGAATAGAGCAGGAAAAGGCAGCTAGCATGCAAAAGAAAAAAGGGCAACAAAATCAGAACAACCCAGTGCATCCCAAACTAGACCAGCTGCCAAGGCTACAGTAAGTTATGTAGGCCTATTTGTCAACTTGACAATGCAATTAAACTTTCAAATTTAGTTCTACCTTCTTGCCTTCTTTTTAAGATTATTCCCATTAAGATAACATTGTGACAAACAACCCCATAGTGTTTGACAACCGACCCCTTGATGGGGTTGGTTGTCACAATGTGTAAGGGTGTCTTTGATGATTAATTTCTTCTTTATTACAATAAGATAGAAAAAAGTGAGGGGCACATATTTCAAGCCAACACCGTAAGCTTCAATTTAATGTAGGAATGACTATTGAAAGATGTTTAGGTGATAAGCAATTCTCACTAGAGTAAAAAGTGTGCCTACTTACCCCGTTCTCCCCTATCAGGAGCAGAATCCCACACAGTAGTGAGCTGCAGCTCCACTGCTAGGATGTGGATATTGGCTGGTAGCTGTGGTGAAGGAGTGTGTGTAGGCCGGGGGGCCACAGCCACGGGCCTTGGTACAGTTATCACCACCCTTCTTACAGGGGCTAAGGCCTGGTTTATGCAGGCCGACTGGCTCAAAGCTGGCTTTGTTACCTGACTTTTAGTGCTCACTGCTCCTGGAATGGCTCCCTTTGCCCTCACTAATACAGCAGTAGAGTGAGTGTGAAGCCCTGGGCCTGCAGAGGAGATGGGTGGGAGACCCGGCCCAGTGTGGACAGACCCAGAGTCACTCTTTGAGACGGATGCAGCAGAAGCTGGGGGTGGCATAGCAGAGGGAGGGTCTGAGGGTAGAAGAGCAAAGGCAGGGGGTAGCAGAGCAGGGGCCTGCCCGTAATTCCGACGCCTCATTGTTCCGACGTCTCAATGGTCCGAAATATTTCCCATTAGATCGTCATGCCACTATGCCGACGGTTCAATGTAACGAAAACGGAACGCATTGGTCCGAAGTGCAGTTTGTGCGATTATTCAAAAAGGAGGCGCATAAGACCGACGGTCCTATACAGTGGCAGACGCAGGGGGGGGGGGCAGACCGCCCCCCCCCCCCCCCCTCGTGGCTCAATGGTTGAAAAAGCGCGCTAAAGTGCCCTCAAGAGTGGCGAAAACGAGAGGAAATGCCTTATTGGCTGCCCTTTTCACGTGCAAAACATGATTAGGTGCCCTCTAGGGTGCCCCTTCATACAATGAATTATGATGATGTGCCCTCTAGAACAAGAAAATTCGATGACGTGCCTTAATGAGTGCCCTTATAGTCCCCTTCTGCCCGCCTGGTGCCCTTTTAGTGCCCCCTATAGTACTATGATAGTCCCCTTCTGCCCATCTGGTCCTTCTAGTACCCTGATAGTCCCCTTCTGCCCGCCTGGTCCTTCTAGTGCCCTTCTAGTACCCTGATAGTCCCCTTCTGCCTGTCTGGTCCTTCTAGTGCCCTTCCAGTGCCCTGATAGTGCCCTAAGACTGTATGGTAGCGGCACATTGAATTTTCTCCAGTCTTATTTTTACTTAAATGTTAGTAAAGATGAAAGCAGCAAGGCATCCTTGATCCCCCAGATCCCCCGTTTAATTGTATCTAACGACTAACGCTGACGTCACGGCTCCAACCTCACACATGCGTAGTATAACATTTGCTGTCAAAATACCCACAAGCGAGTTATAAAGTTAGAAGACAACATGCACGGTGTCTACACGGCACCATCGCTGTGTGTGTCGTGCAGGGCTAAAATATAGGCTAACACTCGCCAATTTAGTCCAAGCGATTACTGCATTAAATTTGTGCTCTGCCTGTTTTTCTAGCAAAATAAACGTGTCTCACTTCTATATGCCAGGGACACGGCTCTCTCTACATTAAAAAACACTATCAGCGCGCAGCGGTTAAGTTAGGCTACTGTTCAACAAAAGGAGCATTAAGGCTACTGCTTCACAGTAAAAGCATTTCACTGACTAAACATTAATAGAGTTTCACTGGACACACGTGAGTTGACTTTTATTTTGAAGTACGCCTAACAGGAAGGTAGCCGCTCACGAAGCCCCTTCACTATCAGCATGTCTTCTGTTTTCACGAGTTCAATGCAAATAAGAGGACAGAAAGCTTGTCATTTACATTACTTGCAACCCCAATCTTACACCAACCGCTTTATGAACGTTAATGGCATTAATTTTCGGTTACAGTAAGGTTTTATGCATCAAATTGTACCGGAAGAGCTATCTAATAGGCTAAGTGTCACCGCTGACTATTGGCTTGGCATGCTTACAACAACGATTTCGGCCCGTTTCCTCTGAAAACATGTGTACGAGTAACCTGGAAATCCAGACCCTGATATCTTGAACGATAGAGGGTCTGGCCACGATCAATAGTAATTTCCAACTCAAGGGGCGGCTCCTACTCGTGCATTTCAAATGCCACTGCACGCAGTTGGATAGCACTACAACCAATCAGAGCGATGCACAAGGTGCGATGCACAGCTGTTCGTTTAGCGAACAGCTGTTAAACTGTTAAATTAAACGTTTGCCGTTGTCGGTCGGCAAAACAGAACATTCCACTTACTTGCTAATGAAATATTTGAGTACCGTCTTCCAAATCGTTAAGGGTCGAGGCCAAAGCAGTCTCAAACTCACACAACATATCCGCAGCCATCTTTGATGTTTACTATCACGGCTTCGACGTCGCATGCACGTCACTGTCGTCATCCGGTTACGTCCTCCCCAGAGTACCATATAAAGGGCTCTGGCGCGCCCATATTAGATAGAACCAATTGAAACCATAGCCAGATATCTGGTTTTCTGATAAAGCTTCAACGGAGCGTGTCCAGACCAACACGCGCAGCAAATTTAATTTGCCAGCGCCTAGTGGCAGGTCTGGGAATGCCAGGCTAGTGTACGAGTGAATATTTCAAATAAATTGCGTCTGAAACGTTTAAAAAAAAAAAAAAAAAAATGAAAACTGTCACGTTTTCACTGTGTAAAGGGCCCCTCACACTCACCACTAAAATACAACCTATTGGCCTTCATCTCACGTTCACAATGCATATTGTAGAGAAACGGTGTTTCAGCACCATGGACAGAGAGTTAGGTCAGTAGGCTACGCGTAGGCGCACGCCCACACACACACAAACGAACACACACACGCAGACACACACACACACCATAGGCTATGTAGACGGTGTAAAGTATAAGTTTGACTAAATCAATACCAGTGAAATTATTTAGGCTAAAGCACACTGCAAACACAGTAAAACAACACGCCCACAGCTACTAAATATAAAAATTGGATTAGTTTTTTACTCACCATTTGACTCACTTTACTTCTTTACGAGCAAAGTATTAATCCTTGTATACCGTGCGCTTCATACATTTATTTATTTATTTATTTATTTATTTATTTATTTATTATATTTCGAAATTAACAGATACATAATATTTCTCATTGATATTCATACATTACTTTTTTATCGTCCGAAGGGAACAGAAACCAAAGCTTATGTCCGCCCACTGCCATAAGATTCAGATACCCAGATACACAGCTACTACAGTTAGAAAATGTTTTTTTCTTTTTTTTAAGAAGATTCATTCTAATACACAGATCATTTTAGGTCTCTATTTTCCTCTCTGCCTGTGACAATGCAGATAGTGATATGGCCTTGTCCATTTCTTCTCTAGTAGCCTAAACACATCTGCAAAAGTATTCAAAACAGTCAGTGTGTCTGCTGACCTCGGCTACAGTCCCATAACATGCAGTGTATTTACAAATTCTTCAGTCAGAGAAAGTCTTCCATTTTTGAATCGGGTGTTCTGAACACACAGCTGATAATTAACATGTATCTTTCATTTGAATTTCAATAGTCACACATTCCATTAGGTTATCAATAGCAGAGCACATTGTATTTACGATTTCAAACCTTATATTTTGACACAAACCAGTTTAAATCCCTTTAGTTCAAAGTCCATGCTATTGCCTTCTTTAATCCAAAAAGTCCATGCTTTTGCCTTCTTTAATCCTCGTCCCTCCGGAATTGATCCAAATCCTCCTCCGTTTTGATTTGCACAATTTTGGCTTCCTCTGGTGTAGCTCCATTCATTTTGATGAAGATTCTTCCATCTCTTGTCCAAGTTTGTTGGACCTGTCCACATTTTTTTAATCCTCTCGCTTGATAGGCCAGATAAGCCTTTCTCTTGGTTAAATTTTCACTCATTCCAATTTGTTCACCTTTAAGCTTCTTGCCTTGACTGAGCAGATTTATCTTATGCTTTCTACTCACAAATTTCAGAATGACAGCACGCTTTTTGGCGAATTTCCCCTTCGGGAGAAGAAAACAGGACTCCACGTTCTCTAGATCCAGATTAATGGCTTTGCTTCTCAGAAACATTGCCACTTGATTTTCCACCGTTACATTCCCTGTATCGCCCTCTTCTTCACCATTCCCGGCAGCTACATACGACCTTGGTTTAATATCCATACCAGTCAGGATCACATCTCTGTTTTTTGCTTGTTGTTCTTGTTCATCAATTTTATCTCCAAGCTCTTTCAAGAGCTGATCTTTCTTCACATTGACGGCTTGAAGTTCCTTCAATTCGATCATCAGTGGCTTCAGACCAGCAGCAACTTTTTCTTTGATTTTTACATCAAAACGCCCAATCAATTCGTCCATAATCCCAGCCAGCTCAGCCTTCCGCAGTGCTCGCTCATTCTCCCTCTCACTTTTTATTTCTCTCTTCAAATCTGCCAACATTCCTTTCTTCAAGTCTGCCAACTGTTTTTTCATTTCTTCCGCAAAAACTTTGTCTTCCTCGATTCCCTTATCAGTGGTTTTTCCTTTTTTGGACATCTCCAGAGATTTTCAGAGATTTTTAATGCTGTGAATCTGAGTTCTCCGCTGCTCTCAGTAAATAGCTCTTCACCCTCAGCAAGCCGGACAGGTCAAGCCCACAGCAATAGTCTGGCTTGGCTTTGTGACGTGCACATCTGGAACTTAGCCTACATTGTCTTGTGTTTTTGGTTTAATAATCACAAGTTTGTCTCGTTATCCATTTTGTTGGGTTGGTCTCGGAGTTTTGTCACTCCAGTGGTGCTACTTTATGAGGAAGGTCGGGGCGAGATATGCGACGGCAAATGCAACATTCAAGTGCTCCTCGGAAAACTTTGTTTAAAAATAACTGCGTCCACCAGATGTGTCCAATGCAACAATTTGGGAAGCTCTGAAAGCCTATTTGAGAGGTGAAATTATATCATTTGCAGCATACAAAAATAAGTGTACAAAACAGAAACAAACTGAAATAGCTGATCAGATTCTGAACATAGACAATATGCTAACTCACCTTCATCTGAACTTTACAAAGAACGTTTAAAACTTCAGACAGAATTCAACCTTCTTTCCTCTCGTCAAGTTGCTGACCAGTTGCTTAGGAGCAGAAGTACTTTTTACGAACATGGTGACAAGATTGGCAAACTCCTGGCCAATCAACTGCACGGATTTAGAGCGAAGCAACTCATCCCTGGAATACGGACAGACAGTGGGTGTACAACATTAGAGCAGAAATTGATAAACGAAAAGTTCAAAACATTCTATTCAAATTTGTATAGTATTGATTGTACAGTAGACGTAACGGTGATGGAAACCTTTTTCAGTGGCCTGAACATGCCTTCCCTTTCTCAGGACCTGAGACATAGCCTTGAGGCACCTATTACTCAGAAAGAAATGTTTGCAATCAGGCAAATCTCCTGGTCCAGACGGACTTCCATCTGACTTTTTTAAGAAATTTTCAGCCGAATTATTGCCTTTTTTATGTTCAGTATTCTCAGACTCATTTGACTCAGGTAAACTCCCGCCTTCGTTCTACCAGGCCTGTATTTCCTTATTGTTAAAAAAGGATAAAGATCCTCTAGATTGCGGAACATACCGACCAATTTCACTATTAAATACGGATGTGAAGATACTTGCTAAAATTCTCGCCCATAGATTGGAGGATGCTCTCCCCTCTATCATATCCCCCGACCAAACTGGATTTATAAAGGGACGCCAATCATTTTATTATACCCGCCGGCTAATGAACATTTTATATTCCCCCAGAAATATTGAATCAGAATACCTTGCTTCTATGGATGCTGAAAAAGCATTTGATAGAGTAGAATGGAATTATTTGTTTTTCACCCTTGAAAAATTCGGTTTAGGTCCTGTTTTCACTTCTTGGGTTAAATTATTATATGCATGCCCTTCTGCCTCAGTATTAACAAACAGCCGTTACTCGAGTAGTTTTGATCTGCACCGTGGGACCCGGCAGGGTTGTCCTTTGAGCCCGCTCCTTTTTGCTATTGCAATCGAACCACTTGCAATTGCCATTCGCGGTAACAAACAGATTCAGGGGATATGGAGAGGAGGAATTGAACATAAGGTATCATTATACGCCGATGACTTACTTTTGTTTGTCGCCAAGCCAGCCACCTCTTTACCGGAGGCACTTTCTGTGTTGGAGGTCTTTAGTCAGTTTTCTGGCTATAAACTTAACTTGAGTAAGAGCGAACTCTTTCCGATTAATAAAGAAGCTCTTAAACTTGATTATACAGCTCTCCCACTCAAAGTGGTGACAGATCAGCTAAGTTACCTTGGGGTATGTTTTACCAGAAATTTAAAAAACCTATTTAAATCGAACTTCCTCAAATTATTGGATCAGGCGAAGCAAATATTATCGAAGTGGTCTCCTCTGGCATTCTCTCTCATAGGTAGAATAAATTCAATTAAAATGACATTACTCCCAAAGTTCCTATATATATTCCAATGACTCCCCATCTTTCTCCCCAAATCCTTTTTTCAGGCCAGGGCTGTACCTTATTTTTTTAGGTGGTAGCACTGGTGCTAGCAAGCAAAAAAAATCAGTAGCACAAAAATAAATTCAGTAGCACACAAAGTATGATCGAAAACTTGCATAACCTTAACCCATGCATTTGGCTCTAATTACCTTTTAGCCTGTCATATTGGTCTCATTTGAAATTCTCAATTAATATCATATCCTAGTGTGTGCAGTAATAATTGTAGAAAAATTAATAGGGGTGCACTGATTGCAATTTAGACAAAATAATCTAACCTGCCAATTGCAATTTTTTGCTGATTCAGAATTATTTCTCCTCATAAAATGTATATCTATATATTTTTTGTATACACATATAATTATTATATTCATAATAATAATTTTTTTTGGTAAATGTCCTTCTATTAATTAAAACCAAACTTTAAAACATATAGCCTATTAAATAAATAAGTATACATATTGGTACAATTTAGGATGAGTTAAACAGGTTGTTGTGAATGTGTTGGGAGGTGTTCTTCAGTGGCTTATCAGTTATTTCAAACTTTGTTTAAATAAACTACTGTTGTTGACTGCTCTCTGCAGCTGAAGCAGTTGATTTTGCTGGCCCACTGCAGGGCTGTGAAGCGCGAACTTCCTGTTCTTACGGCTTCAAAATAAAAGTCAACTCACGTTTGGCTACTAACAGGCTTTTAATGTGAAGGCGCACAGGAAATGTTCTGTTTGCACACGCGCTAACTTAACTGCATACCGTCTCCTTCCGGTTATACCGTTGGTGAAGTGTATTAGACGCTAGCACCAGTGCGAGCAGCATTGTATTCATCATCGCACGTGATCAATTTCAGTAGCAAATGCGATCAAAACTGTCGCACTGTACAGCCCTGCAGGCCCTTGACTCTTTCATGATAAATTATATTTGGAATGGTAAACACCCTCGGTTACGGAAAGCTTTTCTTCAAAGACCCAAACAAACAGGTGGAATGGCCCTCCCTAATTTCCAATACTATTACTGGGCTGCTAATATCCGTTCTTTAGTGTATTGGGTGCATTTTCACCTTGACGACTCAGCCCCAGTCTGGGTAACAATGGAGTCCAGCGCTATTAACCCATTGTCTCTATCTGCCCTCTTAAGCGCCGCACCTCCACTCTCTTTGGCTATTCCCAACAGTAGTCCCGTGATTAAGCACTCCCTTCGAATTTGGACCCAATTTTGAAAGAATTTTGGAATGCAGAATTTTTCACTTTTCAGCCCAATTGCAGCTAATCATTTGTTTACTCCCTCGACAGTGGATGGTGCATTCAAGATCTGGCATAAAAAAGGCTTAAAATGCATCGGTGATTTATTTATTAATGATCTATTTGCTAGTTTTTCTCAATTGACAAAACATTTTGGTATCGAAAAGACTAATTTTTTTCCGATTTCTGCAAATCAGGCATTTTACGCAGAAATTAATTCCCCAATTCCCTCACAAACCGCCAGCCAATCATGTCGATTTGTTTCTTTCGGTAAACCCCACATTAAAAGGCTCAATTTCTGTGTTTTTCAACCTTATTTCGAAGTTGCATAGCCCCTCATTAGCAGCTATAAGAACCCTGTGGGAGCAGGACCTAGGTTCTGCCTTCATAGATCACATGTGGGATTTAGTCCTGGATCGGATACACTCTACCTCCATGTGCGCCCGACATGCTCTTGTGCAATTTAAAGTAGTACATCGTATCCACATGTCTAAAACTAAATTAGCTCGTATGTTCCCCGATGTAGACCCGACCTGTGATAGCTGTAAGAGCGCACCGGCATCACTCTTTCACATGTACGGTTGTGTCCCACCTTGACTGAGTTCTGGACATCAGTTTTTCAAACAATTTCTGAAGTACTTCAGCATCAAATTGAGCCGAACCCTTACACTGCAATTTTTGGCATTGCTCCAAATCCGGGCTTGCCTAAAGTGAAGCTGAAGCAGGGCTGGACTGGCCATCGGGCGTACCGGGCAATGCCCGGTGGGCCGGCAGGCATTTTGGGCCGGGCCGGGTCCAAAAAAAAAAAAAAAAAAAAAAAATTAAAAATTCTTTTTTTTTTATGGACCCTCTGCTATGTGACTCGGCCCGGCCCGGCCAAGTCACACAGCCGAGGGCCGAGGTCCCTTCCCTCTCGGGAGTGCCTTGGACATATAAATGTGCGTGCAGGCTGTCAACTTCACCTGAAAGTTAAATAAAACTTTGTCCCAGGCCATTACTCATTATGAATGGTTCTAGGCTGGGCCTGGCCCAATCACACACACAGCAGAGGGCCGCCCATTCAGAGGCTGCATTGAATTGTATTATCACGCATTCAACTTCTACTCGGGAATTATGAGCATCTGACGATGGTTAGTTACGTTCAGGGCCGTCGGACGGCGGATAGGCTTGGGGGCCCAAGGCAGAGGGGGGCTGCACTCAAAAAATAAAAACATTTTTTTTTTTTTTACTGGCTCAATATAGGCCCCTGATATTTGAAGGCCCCGAAAAATGTTATTTAGGAGAGAAAAAAACTGATATCAGGGGCCTTTCATTCGTCAGTAAATTTTTGTTATTTTTTAAATAACATTGTTCAGGGCTACGAAGATCAGGGGCCTATATTGGGCCATTAAAAAATACAAAGGAAGGTAAAAAGAATCCCGAAGCTGACTGGATTTTTTAAACATGTACATTTCTTCTTTCTGCTTTTTGGTCATTCTGTGTCTATAAATTATTCCAGAAAATAGTACTAAATAGCTTACATAGGAAATAGTTGATTTAGCCTTAGTTTTCTCCTCAAAGTGCACCAGATTGATGAATTTTACTTTAACATTTAAAAAAAAATCTTCCGGGGGAGCATTCCCCCGGACCCCCCTAGAAGGTCCAGGGTCCACGACACAGTCTCCCAAATTCCTGTGAGAAACACTGTGTGTGTGCATGTTTATTAAGAGTCATTAGACCAGGGGTTGTGTTCAAGTACGCGTAATGATTTGGTCATTCATCAATAGAATATTGTGTTGTTATCTGGCTCAGAGAGGGACCAGTCACTCATACGTTTTGGACTATAGACAAACATAGCTTTTACATGTTTGTGTTGTAAGACCGCCTCTCAGAGGGCCCATCAGGACTTCCTGTATAGGGGCCCAGAATTTGGTGCAACGCCCCTGCCTCCGCATATCGTATAAATAATCATGGTGGGCTGCCGTGGCCAAAAATGCCAGGGCCGATTTTTTGTCCCAGTCCAGCCCTGGTTGCAGGTATGTTTATTTGTGTTGTTTTATATGCAATGTTGTTATGTGTAATTGATATTTGGGTGCTCTTTTAGATAGGATATTTTATGTTTTTATATTTTATTTACAAGCATGTTTTAGAACCAAAATATACCACTATACGATCAATGTTAGAAGGAAAATGCTCTTAACACTGTCGTGCGAGCAAGAAGACTCTCCATGACTTTTCAATTAATGCACACTGGTTGTGTTGCTTTTCCATGTGGTTGCAGTTGCAGAATAAAAACCAGTGCAGTACTCCACCCAACCTGTCTTGAGGTCCAGTCATTCAGCAGCAGAAGAAATATAACATAGGTCACAATAGCATGCTCACTTCACCTTAATCTGTATATTATAATCCTAAAAATATACTTATATTTATAGCATTTATTTATATTTATAGTATCCCATTAATCCAGCCATCCATATATACCCAATAATTCACATTTTTGTATGTACTGTACATAGCACAGATTCCTGCACTTTCTGCTTATTGCACTTCTGGTGAGATGCCAAAATTTTGTTACTCTATACAATTTCGTTGCACTTTGTGCAATGACAATAAAGAGATTCTGATTCTTTGATTCTGATTCTTATGTGTGATGACAATAAAGTTAAATCTCATCTCATCTCATATTTCCTTATTTGCCTCATTTGTTTGTTGTTTTGACTGTTTTTGAAATGTGGCCGTGGATCCCTTGTAAATTACCTATATAAATGGAATATACTATAATTGTTATTATCCTGATAGACACATGGATGGTTGATTGTCTTATGATGGGAAACATTATTAAAAGTGGACATATCTGTCTGAGAATCATATTGAATGCAAAATCGATTTAACCTTTGCTTAATGCAGACTAACTGTTAAATCTATGAAGGTCTATCTAATCTCAGGAATCATACTTTAAGTAAAAAAAACTATAATGTTATTGATACTAAGTAATCCATTTTATTCATGATAATTCTCTGGAATCCCACAAAGACCACAGCTGTCTCATTTACAATATTATATTAAAGCTTGCTCTTTTGTGTTGGACATTAATAAATAGTTTTGGATAACATTGACTCTTCAATCTGAACTCATTTGTAATATAATAGCATTAGATATAAACTTGAATGGTCATAATTCTAATACTCTTTGGCTCTGCTGCTAGCTTACTTCAACTGCCAACATTTTTCCAAATTTGAGTTGCACTGATATGCACCGTACATTTTCTGAAACCACATTATATGTTATCAAATTACAAAACACAGTTACACATATATAGAAACAAAAAATAGATCAAGTGACCAAAACCATAAGAACGATAATCCGTTTTGTCATTAAACGCACCACAGTTTTTTTTACAAGCAGCAGTTGGAAAAACGTCTAAAATAGCACTGATAAATGTATAGGCCTATATTTGTATGTGACCAACATATATTGCCACATAATGTAAACAAATGTGTTAAGTAGTACTTTCTCAGTTGAAAAATGGGAGGAAAGTTGTTTTCTAAACCGTAATGTCACAATGCTCAGCCTAAACCGGAAGAACAATAAAAAACTACAAACGCAGGGAAATGCAATACGCAGTAGATTGCAGCGCTATATTGGTTGTAGTTCTAGTGTGTTTTCCCTATTATATGAAAGTTTGACCAGGGAACTTGCAAGTATATTATATGTATTTGGTAGTGTTAAGCACATATATTTGGTCAGATTTAATTTTTGATATTGTTAAGAGGGTGAAATCATGTTTTGACCCTACTTAATGGCTCCCAGTGAATTTTTTACCAAGGTCATGATAAAGGAGGTCAAGAACTTTCCAAAATAGTTAATCTCATGTCTCTATCACTTTTGGTTGTTTCCCTGTAAGCCTTCAAAAGTGCTTCAGTGTCAAGGTTCAAAGGGCAACCCCTAGGGGTAGGTTACGCCCACAATGTTCACAGTGACATATTTGTACTCTCCTGATCAAGACCTTTCCAATGACGTATTCATTGTCTTCCTACAACAAAGTTTTAATTTTCATCACTCTTCATGCGAAGCCCCTTCAATATGTACTTGTGGACACCCTGTTTGTGCCAAGCTGTATAGTCAAAACAGATTTAAGGGGTATTTAGTTATTAAATGTGTTCAAGATACTGATGGTTACCTTATCTACAGTCATACTTTTCAATTTGGACCAGTTTAGACCCAAATTAACCTGTAAAGTACATTCTGTTTCATATCAATATGTTCCCAATCACTTAAAGCCATTTACAGTTTTTTCCGATTGCTAAAGCACAGTGGGCACAACTAAAACCACATGTGCAAAACTCTTAACACAGTTTGCACTACAGTAGTCCAAGTGTTCCAAACTGTGTTTCATTTTTCATTCATTTCACACAAAATGCATACAGTAACCACTTTTACCAAAACTCAAGAGCTCTTCTACCATTCATAGACAACAACCTGCAAAACACTGTGTATTTCTGGCAAAATGTTCAATTGCTAAGACACTGTTTTCAAAACTCTTAGGAACTCATTCAAAACAAAATATTGGATTCTACATTTACCTTATTGAAATTGTGGAAGAATATTACCAATAATATGACTACTATGTAAAATAAATTGCTTATTGAATTTCAGCTAAAAGCACGAAACTTGAAAATAAAATATTATAATAATTTTTTTACGTAACTGTTCCGCCAGGATAGAAATCGAAGGGCAAGAAACTCTCCTGTTTTTGTAGTTGTCAGGGATAATGTGGTTTTCCACTGAATCTCAGACTGGTTTGCTGCCCTAAACATACCTCCATACAGAGAAAAAGAAAATACACGTACAATACGATGTTTATCACTGTAACATTTGAGGCTCAATGCTGAAGATAGGGAGGAACCTAACAGTTCTCACCCACTCTGTATGAGAGATTATACTCCATTAATTTTTTTTCCGTATGTATTACAGCCCTGGAAAAAGGAAACTCTTGCAACCAAACCTAACAATCCTTTTTCAAAACAGTTTTTAGCATCAAGATGATACACACATGCACCATTTGAATTACTCTTTCAAAGCAGCAACAGCACGATGAATGTGCTTTATGCAAAACACAGATGTTTTTAGAACTTTGTAAGGTTTTGGAATTTAAAAATATCATACAGACTTTTTGAAATATTGATATACTAGCCTACTGTAAAGTTCATCTAGACACATACAAATAAAAATAGAAAAGCTTCAAAAAGCACATTGCCTTATCCACATTACATGCAATGCCATCCTCTGACTAGCAAGTGGAAAAATATTGCCTGTTGTCCAGTCCAAATTATCTAGTTATGGAGCTACTGTGTAGCAAGTCAGGTTGGACTCACTCAGGCCATGAGATACTGAATCAAATTGCTCTGTTTTCATTCACTCTTGTTTTGTCTAAACAATATGGTATGGCCAAATAAAAATATGTTACTCTTACAGTATTTTCTAATGAAAGTGTTTTATTTTGAATCACTCAGATAATTTATACTTCAAATATTTTAAATATAAAAAGTTCATCTTTTATGTTTTGCTGCTTGTTGTTAGTGTTTTGTAGGTCTGTGTGTTATGTGTGTCAATGTGTGTTTCTCATTGTAACATGTTGCCAGTGTTTGCACCAGTGAGCTTGTTTTGAGACATGTATGAAGAGTTGTGTTGCTGTGAGTGACTTTTGGAGGCAAAACTAACTGAATGGCACAGATGCATTTTAGTGATGCACACTGCGTTAAGAGTTTTGCACTTGTGGTTCCAGTTGTGCCCACTGTGCTTTAGCAATCGGAAAAAACTGTAGTCATTGTGTTCCCTTCTTCAAGGCTGCCATGATGGTCCTAGATGATCCAAGATAATACGACAATGTACAGGTGAAACTTGAAAAATTAGAATATCATGCAAAAGTTAATTTATTTCAGTAATTTAACTTAAAAAGTGAAAAAAAAAATTATATAGACTCATTACATGCAAAGTTGGATATGTATTTGTTTATCATTTTGATTATTATGGCTTACAGCTTATGAAAACCCCAAATTCAGAATCTCAGAAAATGTATTTTAAATACAGAAATGTCAGCCCTCTATAAAGTATAATCATGCATGTGTACTCAGTACTTGGTTTGGGCCCCTTTTGCATGAATTCTTGTCTCAATTCCAATTCACTTTCCATGATATTCTAATAATGAGTATCACCTGTATGTCTGTGTGCAGCAACACAATTAATTTTTAATTGACCAAGATATGAGCCTTAAAAGTACAAGCACAAAGTAATAGACCTATGCATGACATTATGTGATTTACTAAGGGCTATTGACGACACTATAGAAAAAGCCTACAGTCTGCTTATTTGAAATACAATTGTCTTTTTGTATATCATAGTTATATATGTACTATAACTATACATGTTTAATCCACAGAGACTGGACTTAAACACCTTCTACAGGTCAACCATATTCCATATATTATTTCTTAATAATTCTCGTTTAATCCCTAAAATACCACAAGGGAAGAGATCTTATGAGACTTAAATGCTCTCTAAATACATGTTTCTTATGTTGAGAAAATGCAATAGAATACTTGGAAATGTGTGTTTAATATATTTTCAAACAAAGTAAATCTTTAAACTGTTTGTTTAGCTGTAACTTTAATTTTGATGCAAAATGAAAAGCCAGTAGGACTTCATGCAATTATAACAAGTGCTATCCATGAGGCATCGCCAAGTCTCCTCGTCATTACAGCTTCCATTCCCCCTTTCAGATGAAAACAAAGTATTGGCAGTTTACAGACAAACTAGAGACACCATGACTAACATCTGCTGTACCATATAATAAACTTCAAATTACAGGAAAGATACACAAGATTATGATAGTATTAACTTCCACTGTGACAAAAGGACAGAAAAAAAGAAGAAATATGAGGCTTAACGCCGGCCGTCCACAGAGGAGGAACATGGTAAAATGGCTCTTCATTTAGGCTCCAATAGCTAAAAACCTGTACACCATTCTTATTTTTGTAATGGCATTGGCAAAGACAGATGAGAGCAGAAATTTTTGGTAACACTTTACAATAAGGGTACATCAATTAACTGTTAATTAGTGCTTAGTTAATGATAATAACATTTAGTTCATCCTTATAGTTAATGATAATAACATTTAGTTCATCCTTATAAAGCATTAACTAACTGTTAATATTTAGTTATTGTGGGTAAGTTTATGCTTGGTTAGGCATTGTTAACTAATGCTTAGTTAAGAATGAACTTAGCATAACAGTAAGTTAAGGCTTAGATAATTCTCCTTTTCAAATACTAGCAACAAATACAGAAAGGACACATAAATATCAAAACAATCCCAATCTGGGGCGTTGAGATGAATTCGAGCCTTCAGCATCCATCTGCCACCCACTCCAAACGGCCATTCTTTTCCACTGCAACACACAAAAAAGTGATATAAATTAAGATGTTATGTTAATGCATTTTACCTGTACCTTTGATCTGACTGCAGGAAGCACTGAGTATTTTTGGAAATGGAGTAAAACGAACATTCTCACGTGGCTTATGCCACTGAATTTTGGTTCTTCTCCAAACATTAACCCAAACTGTTGATTAACCAAACAATGGATCATTCTCACATCTGGTGAGAACCAATTAAAGGCACTACGAGTAAGATGGCACGTTGGCGTCCCCTTTGTACAAAAGCGGTAGTATTTTTATGACGCCCGCTGTCGCAAATGCTCGTGCCAGGCGCGTGAGTGTGGACTGAGAAGGGCGCAATATAGTGCATGTTCGTGTGTTGAAAATGTGAGGACTCTTTTCGGCTCCGTGAGAGTGGTTTTGACACTGCATCAACTAATGCCAGTCAGTACACACACCTGCTTGCAATGAGTTGATTCAGCAGCGTCACCTAACTACTCTCTCTCACGGAGCTGTGTCCTCACAGAAAGCGAATGAAGGAGAGACGGCAGTTAGTAGCCTATGGATCACGATGAGGTAATGTGTTTGTGTTGTTGATGTAGGCTAAATAATGACTATTTCAGATAATGGTTATCTGATGATGGTGAAGCAAAGCAAACTTTGTGTTAGTACTAACCGCTCATTCATTTAGCAGTCTAGTTTCGCTCTCGTGAAATTGTATACACGTTTCTTGGCAACGCCCTCCCGCCCGCCTATCACTCACTCTCCCTTTTCGCTTTTCTTCATTGCATTCTCTTTTTTTTCTTTGATGGTTCAGCCCCGTTTATCAGTCATTACGACGACAAATAACTGTCTCAAACAAGGCTCCCGCTCCCCTTCCCTCACCTGGAGGGATAGGCTTCTCAAATCGCGCTGCAGCGCCACACTGAAATCTGCAACCAATACGGATATGTGACCATAGAGCCTGCACGAGCGAACCGAAAATCGGACTGGGTGTGCGACCAGACCAAAAGCAGTAATAAAAACTATATAAAAACGTATTTCTTTGCACTGATGGTCTCGTTTGCTGTTAAAGGTAATTTATGATTATCAGAGGAAACATGAGGCTGTTTAAAAGATATTTAAATGTTACTCGTAGCCGCTTTAAGTGGAGCTATGACATTTTAAGCCGCCATAACAATCCCTTACCTGTTTTAAGTCAAAAAAGTGGCATATGGTGCTAGTAGCTTTGTCATGCCGTGTTGTCATATTGGTCCTTTTTCACAAAAATCACCCTTTTCTGTTATCATTATATATCAAACTGTAACATTTTGGCAATTTGAACTCACCTAGGCACTTTCGCACAAATCACCCCATCCCCAGAATTTTGGATAATAGGCATGATGCAGCAATTTAGGGCTGACATCGTGCTAACTATATAGACTCAAAGTGTAGCATACCAAAGCACTAAAACATGTGTCAAATGTTTTCAAACGTGTCTATAATTGTTCAGACACAATAATCAAAAAACCTTGATCATGGAAATTTTACTTTGAAAGGCAAAACACAGTTTTTTGAGCTTAAATGTGCTTATATCTTATTCCTTCTGTCTCCCTTCTTTACAGGATGAGTCAAATGGATGGCTCTTCTTAAATATGTGGTCACATTTCCAATTTCTTCCACGGTTTTCTAGAAACAAGGGGTTTTGCAACTTCCAAAATGCACAACTCACCCCACTTTCCCCTACTGTAGATACAGAAGGTGTAAATATGTTGACTTATCAATATATCAGTGCACACCCCTCATAATTAGCACTCCATTTTAGTGCTGTCATCATTTGGTTTTGCTGTTAGAGAGGTTGATTATGCAACATTTTAATTTAAAATTAAATTATAGAGTCACACTAAAGTAATCCGACTCAATTATCACCTCTGCTTCACTAGAATGTGTGGTTGTGTGTTTACCTGCACAGTCGCCCCCACTGGCTGGATTATGCTTTATTTTGGTTTATTTTGCTCCGTCTGGACGTTTCTAGTCGTTGATCAGTAGGGGTGGGCGATATGGCCTACAAATATATCACAATATTACAAGGACATTTGCTATTATGATATTTATGAAACTATAAAACAAGTATGAATAACATTTTACTGGTGATTGCAGGCAACATTAATTATTGCAGACAAAATAAAGGGCATTTCCAATACTTATTTTCCATTCAGCTACTGTATATTGATGATAGACTACCTGGGCTATATCAAAGTGTACAGTATATTACCACAAGATGAGGGGCTGTTTGTGCACTTGCGCGAATATGTGTGTGTTTGTGTCTGCAGTGCGACTGTGTTAACGTTACCAGTTGACACTAACTATGCTTGTTGTTACCGTGAGTGGAATAGAATCTTCACCAGGTAAAACGGGTAACACTTTATCCAGGGTATCTGCAGGTTGCAGCATGTCAAATTTAAGACTTTTTAAGACCTTTTTAATACCACCTTGAATGAAATTTAAGACCTAAAACACAATACATATAGGCGATATTTGGGGGGTCCAGCTGTATTACAACCCAAGCATAGCTGGTGTGTCACTCAATGAGACTCATTCAAGTTTACTTTGTCTGTTTATTGAACATAAAGTGATACTCATTTATAGCAGAAGCTAGGAAGAAAGTAGCCTCTCTCAGGGTATCTGTACATTTTAAGACCTCTAATGAACACCAATACCTTGGCAACATAAATCTACTAACTACGCTAGCCTATATGCTCTGTAGAGGTTTATTAAGTTTGAATATCAAATATTCAATGCACTAATTACAGAAAATAAAAAAAATTCAGCAGTCTGAATGAAGACAATGTCCCCCCGCATTTACCATCAAATAAATATAAGATCACTGTAAAGGCAACGTGAAAACCCATCATTACCACCTTTTCAACCTATTATAGAGCTGTATCAATTGATTGACATTTTCTGATTAATCGAGTCACAAGAACAGTTTAATCAATAAAGAAAATGTGTTAGCTGCAGCATGCAGTATTAGAATGAAATAGAAAAATCTGGTAATTTATGGGGAAGAATGTCCTTCAAATTTTAATTAGCCTACTTATTCAATAAACAACAAACTTAGTCCATTAACTTTATTTTTCAGAACTTACGGCAGAAACTATTTAAAAATTGGTTCCACAGGTGAATGTTTTTGCACTTTCAAAATAGGGAAATAGGCTAATGTAAAGTAGGCATAGCATAGGCTACTGTATACAGGTTTGCATAACTGGGGGATGCCCACGGGACCTGCGGTAATTTGCGAAATGTTTTATTTTCTTCATATTGTTGCAGGCAGCCAGGTTAATAAACTGCGGGTATTAGGGTTGTACCGAATGGTGATGGAAATGTAGGCTACTGTCTAAGATTGACGGGACGATCGTCAATAGTTCTTAACTAGCCGTCAGAGAGGGAGGGCAGAGTGGAGAGAAATAAAGCGACAGAGAGAGAGAGAAGCAGAGACTCCGACTCGCGTCTCACTCTGTGGGCTCACAGCAAAGCGACCTGAATGCGACCGTCTGATGAGCAGCTATTAAGAGAAGGGTCTAGATCATGGACATATAAAGAAATGGACACCGGACTGAAACACGGCGCTCATTCATTCCTATGAAACTGCTCATTGGCGCAGGGAAGCCACAAGGAAGTGATATGCGGAAATTCATGCGGTCCATGGTTCATGGCGATAGGTCCATGAGCATGACGTAGCGGCATTATGGACCTATCAAGAAAGAGGGCGGCAAGCGTAGCAATGACGTAGCGGACTGGTAGCGGATGTAGAATCATTCTCGTTCTGTAGCATCCGTAGCATCTAGCATTGTAAGCTAAAGGTCTTAGCGAGCAAAGTTGTATTGCTTACCGACCATGGTCGTATAAGTCACTAACCCCCCGATGAACCGCTATATGTGATCTTTGAATTACACTCCGTTTTTGTAAAGTAAAACAGTGGTGAATAAGTTCTAAACTACGACTCTGTTCAGCTGCCCACGGCTGCCCCCTCCCTCCTCCTCCCTCGAAAACAAACTGAAAGCCGTTAAAAGCCGTTGGGCTAATAAGACGCTTGAGGTGGCGTTTTGAAATGAAAAAACTTCAGTTTTAATAGTATATGGTCTAATGATAAGTATGAGCCTATGTTTGATATTCAGAAAAATTTTGCGGAGACACAATCTTGTTCGCCGCTTGTATTGTGTGGACGGGGAAATCTACCTCAGGACAGCATGAAAATAAGCTCCACCCCCCAGCCCCATTCACAGCATGCAGTACTAATGGTTTGGCCACTTGTCCATGCTGGTTGCTCGGAGAAGGCAGTGTCGCTACACGATCTGAGGAGCCTGCACGATATGAGGTGCGCGTGCGCAAAATGGCCGCCATCGTTGACAGCCCGCTTAGCTCAAAGTGTTTTGGAGAGCCAGAGAATGCACTAAAAACAGACTGTAACTCGCTCAATTCTGAACCGATTTTCATGAAATTTAGTTTGTTATGAAGATAGAACAATTAATCATGCTACTGATTACGTGTTGGAATTAAATTCAGTTAAGGGGCCGCTGACCCACGGACTTTGTGTGTGTGTGTTTGTGCTCACGGGGAACTTTAGGAGGGGGCGGGGGTGAGGACGCTGACGTGCGTTGCCTAGGCGACTGCGGGCTTTCCAAGATGGCGGCCGTTCTGCGCATGCGGTCCTCATATCGTGCAGGCTCCTCAGATCGTGTAGCGACAGGCAGCATCCTGGGGGCCTGGTCTAGATGCAGCCGCTTCCACTTACCAGTGCAGCTCGGCCAAACATGCCAAGCACGCCCATATCTGCCAAGCACGCCCATATCGGCCAAGCACGCCTACAGCTCGAGCGCATGCGTAACGCTACAGAACTAATTCAAGCCCGCAGCTCAGTCCCATTGTTGCTTACGTAGCGATGTTGTCGCTATATTTACCGACTTTTCAGACACCTCTGGCGACGTTTTCTTCAAAAAAGCGACCAGAGACAAATCTAGCTACTTTTTCTGGTGTTATTGGTGACTTTTTCGCTCAAGTATCGCTCTTTACTCTAATCAACGATCAGCGGGTGCTGCCCCTGGCTCTCCCACTTCCCAGAGCACTGACAAGCGGCAGAGTCCTCGCGCAGCAGTCCCTCCCAGCTGCGGACAGAGCAGGAGATATACTCTGCTCTAGTGTTCCTTTAGCATCCCTATTAGCAGTTGTAGTACCCCTCTTTTAAAGTCTATGAGTAGTGCAATTCAAAATGTTATGCAGTGCTTATTGAAACTGTGAGCATGTATGATTACTGCTAGACTTAACATTATCACGTCGGTTTTCTATGCAATTGTCATGTTACTGTATAAAAAGTAAATAGCCTTCAGTCGCTAATAATATGATAAGAGACTGAAGTATTATTAAATTATAATAATGTTATATATAGGCTATATATTTATAAGTATTATTAATATTACATCTCACATGCTTTTCCATACTGATTGTATGTGATGCACTTTTTTTTGTAAAGTGTCTTAAGTATCTTAAAAAAAAATATTATTTTGATGAACTGTTCTGCTTTTGTTGTTGTGTAGTCAGACACTTTCCCAGGTTATTAAAAGATGGACTTCAATGACAAAAATATTCAAATAGTTTATTTACAGCCAAAACAATTATGAATATATTTTCTCAACAATGATATGAAAATGAGTTTTGTTTTAAAAATATGTTGAAACATTGCACTTTGTGGGAAATCATCAAATGCACATGGCACTATGTCCTCATCAGAGTATCTGCTTGCGTTCAGAGTCATTCATCTGAAAATCTTGAGTGGACATTTTCAAACAGCTCCAGCTCTTCCCTACATGCAATCATCACAATAAAAAAGTACTTTTTGGGTCGCCAAGGTTGTTGGCCGTATGTTCAGGGGGCTGCCTTTTATTTAATATTTCTTAGTTTAAAATAACACTTTTTTTCTGTCCCAGAGAGCCTGAGAATCCTATCAAATCAAAGATGTCACTGACCAAGTTAAGGCTCACACTTCCGCTCTTTTTCCACCCCAAAGGTTTACGGTTAATTGACACTGAAGCTTAACTTGTATGTTGAGAATGAATTGGTTGAGTTGAGCTGGCAGACTAATATTTACGCCGCTTCAGGGCTTCGGTCAGGAAGGACAGAGTCAGTTGTGAGAGTTAGCTGATTTTACTTCGATTGGACTGTATAACCTTTTGTAGAACACGTGTTGACACGTAGAAATACAATGGTGGTAGATGGAATAGGTAACATGGAATGATGGGATATGGAATGGAATAGAATAGAAGTTTCTGTAAAGAAAGAAAGAAAAGGAAAAAGTGTACATGACTCTCCTCATCTAAATAAAATACACAGGCAGTTTTAGCACACTGAGTAAATACAAAATGGTCACTAGTATAACAACGTGGCCAGAGCTAGCTAGTAAAACACAATGCACATTAGCCTCATCAACCTCTTGCTAGATAGTTTAGCTCCTCATATTAGAAACACACACTAACATGACAAAACAATAAGTCAGCTTAACATACAGCTCTCCAAGCTAGAAAGAGCATATCAACTGATTAACATGGTTAACATCGGATTTATAACTTACATCGTCAATGACTTCCAAACGTGGCCACCGGAGAATAACTGAACGGTGGTGCGGACATTTACGTTAATGACGTAAGCTAAGTAAATTACGTAAATAACTGACGTAACTCAGACGCTAACAATAAACAGACAGGCAGTACTTAGAGCAGGGGTCTCCAACAGGTCGATCGCGAGCTACCGGTAGCTCGCGGGCGGGTTTTCAGTAGCTCGCCTGATAGGTTGACCGACTTGTAAAAAGTTACAAGTTAAAAATCTGATGAAGGTAAATGCACCTCTTCCCATGGTCAAAACTTTGCGATTTGTGGTAAATAAATGTTCACATGTGTCTCTAAGCGTTTCTCTATCAGCTGGTGTGTGTGCTGCTCTGCGGCTCTGCATGCGGCCATGCATGACTACGGCATGCACTGTCTTTGACCTTTGCATAAATGTATTTAATCATTTTAAGGGGAAAACTCATTTTATTTATTATTTCAACTATTGAGTTATTTGTAAAACAGCATGCTAGTGTAGCCATACAAGATTTATTTTCTGAATTTTCAATGCTGCTTTATTTTTACGTTTTAAATTGGGAAATACATGTTCCAAAACGACCAATAACCTCTGTATTTAAAAAGAAATCAAGCAAGTAGGCTAATAATAACCATTAATGAATTATAGGTTATCACAGTAGGCCTAATTGTCCACAATAATCTCACAACAGCCCCCTATCCAAAAAGGAACTTTAAAAATGTACAACTGTAAGGTCAGTTGTCTGTTTTATTCAAATAAGCAGTGGTTTATTTCTGTAGTGCGTATTGGCATCTTTGAGCAAAATACCCCCAAAATTTTCAGCGCACCGCTTTGCGCCGCGCCTCCTCCACACCTGGGTGCTGACCGCCTTGACTAAGACACTTCCTGGGGAAACACTGTTGCGTCACAATAAGAAGTGTAATATAGACATTGATGTCAATTTTCAGTGATATGTGGCCCACAAAAAGTGTAAAGTAATGTTTTCTTGGACCTTTGATGGGAAATTATTTATGATAAGCATTGGGTATTGCAATTTCACACGTGTACAAACAGAAGCTTAATTCATTTGATGTGTGCTATGTAAATAAATATAAGCGATTTGATACAAGTAGCTCTTGGCCACTTACATTTTTTCAAAGTAGCTCTCAGTTGAAAAAAGGTTGGAGACCCCTGACTTAGAGAATTCACAACATTGTATGTTCATGTAAACAGACAGGGGGCCTATCCGAAAAGTCCAATCTCCTAACCTATAAGCCTCCTTTCCTATACCTTAACCCCTAAACGTCATCGGGGTTAAGGAGAGATGAAAGGTGCTTCCTATCGAACATAGGAAAGGACAGCGCTGTTTCAAATGAATTCGACTCCACTTTTCCTAACCGACGTCATTGCGCGACGGCGAGTATTGCTGACGTGAAACTACACTATTCTCCGAAAATTGACTACAACAAGCGCTCGTTTGATCCATGCGTTCTTTTCATATTGATTTTAATCAGGTTGTCGCCAACAGAGTGAGAATCACTCCCATATATCCCAATTCACATGTGGAATAAAAAGAGGCTACACTTATGTTGATGTTGAAATGAACTGCCCCCAGTAACTTCATTAAATGTGAAGTTGGTATTTTATTTTCTTATGGTGTAAATTATGTGCTACGAAAATAACTATTATGATGTTGGTCTTTTATGAGTTCTTTATTATCTTTAGTCTGTGTGTGTGTGTGTGTGTGGGGGGGGGGGGGGGGGGGTATTTTGTTTTAGCCGAGTTAAATCTTCCTCTCTTCTCTTCTCCTCTCCTCTCTTCTGTTTTACCTCTCGTTCGTGTTCGTGTAGAGTCGCTAAACTCCGTCGGTGGCTTGTTGCTTTAAATATTGCCGCCGTAAAGGATTATGGGATACCACTATCTCCTTTCCTTTCGCATAGGTTGGTCAGGAGTAACCTATGTTAAAGGAGGGTTAAAGGATGAATCGAGGCTCCTTTCCTAAGCATTTTGAGAATTCGGATCACCTATCCGCCGAGTACTTCCGGTTCATCTCGATAGGAAAGGAAATTTCCTATGCAAAAAATACTTTTCGGATAGGCCCTAGTATTAATTTGTTTGTACCTTGACATGTTTCGACTACTTCCTGCAGTCTTTAACATCAGCTGACACAACGCGCGTCATAGCAACAGCTGACGCTTCTGAACAAGACAGCAGGAAGTAGTCGAAACATGTCAAGGTACAAACAAATGAATACTAGTCTGTTAATTTACATGAACATACAAGTTAATTTACCAAGTTAGACTAAATGAACCTTTTTGACACTAAAGCTTCTTTTAATTGGTCCATTTCCACAGCAGGCAAAGTGTAGCAAAAACAGACAAGAAGTTTTTGACACTGAATATGGCAGACCCATTGGTCAGTGACATCTTTGATTTGATATGAATTGCAGGCTCTCTGGGACAAAAAAAACCTTCGTTATCAGAAAATACACAATATATTAAATAAAGGCAGCCCCCAAACCTGCGGACAACCACCTTGGCAACCCAGCAAGTACTATTTAATTGTGATTACTGCACGCATGGAAGAGCTGGAGCTTTTTGAAAAAGCCCACTAAATATGTTCAGGGGCCGTATTCACAAAACATTTTAAGGCTAAGAGTAGGTCCTAAGGTCCTGATTTAGGAGTAACTCTCAAAAATAAGGGGCGTTTCACTCCTAATTTTAAGACTCCTAACTTTTTAAGATAAGTGTAATTCACAAAGCATTTTAGCGCTAAAACTAGCTCCTAAATCTATGAAAAGCTAGGAGTCCTCGAGAGGACTCCTAAGTCACTAAGAGTAATTCACAGACAATCATTTGATGATGTTTTGGAGAGATTTAATGCTAGTGAGCTTTACAAAAGGTACCTTAATAGCTGTAAGGGTTTAATGATCTTAGTAAAGCTATATTTAGAAATGATGACACATTTATATTTATTACATTTATATAAGAAAATACTTATTAAGTTCCTTTTCCTGCAGTTGCTTTGGGTTTACGATGCGCTGAAAGTTACTGTTGGTGTCACGTTTGGGTTTAATTTGTTACTAGGGTAGGCCTATATGTGGCGCTTCGCACCATCTCCTCCGTTCCACAGGTCCGCTACTGTATAGTTGCGCGTCTCGCCTTTTTCCTTCCGCGTGCACTTTACGATTTCGCCGGCTGTTTCTTAATTGTGAATTTCCTGGTTTGTCGCTGTCTGACTATTGCTGCATAGTCCGCCGTTGAGAGAAATACAGTGAGAGTGCATGGCGTGCAGCTGTTCAATGAGGATATTTTTTCCAATTCAAATCATTGTAAAATTTAAAATGAATAGACCTATGTGGCGCTTTTGTAGGTTAATTTTGAACTAATGTGTGGGAAACCCTGCAGTATCTTGGTTTCATGTTAAATCAGTGTCACTTGTCATTAATTGTATATAAAAACTCTTTACTTTAATACAGCGACACGATATGGATATCTCCCACAGTGTTTCTATCATAAATTCACTCTTAGCTCTCATTCCCTCTCAGCCAATCACTGTGGGCATAGAAGGTATGAACATGACATCATCCATAGCAACAGGGTCAACACCGCCCTCTAGTCTTAGCTTAGGAGTTCCTCCCACTCCTTAGTAAAAGTTGGTCTTATCAGCTTTGTGAATAGGTTTTAAGAAATTACTCCTTACTAAGAACTTTTAGTGCTCCTTAGGAGTACTCTTAGCGCTAAGATAAAATGTTTTGTGAATACGGCCCCAGATGTATAGCTCTGAGACTCGCTATGTGGAACAGAAGCAGAGTCTCTCATGAGGCTCATTGCAATCAAACAAATATAACTGCCCTTAATCCATTTCTTCTGACAGAAAGGTATTTTTCAAGAGGGTCATGGCCGACACACAGCAGTACAGTAAAACATACACATTAACACAAGGTACACAGAAACATAAAACTAAAACTAAAAAGAATGATGTGCGAAAACACAGCATGTAGGCTGTGTATCAACATCAGATTTTTTCAGCGCTCAGACAGTACGGACAGGTAGCATATTGTGAGGAGATATTCATTGATTTTGACAAAATGTTGTACAAAGTTCATGTGCACCTAAACATAAGAAAAAACAGTCACTGATAGGCCTTTCACACCGCCGCAAAATCGGTGCTAGTTCGGAGTTAGAGCCAGTGTTTTGGTTTCACACCGCCAGAAAGCCTGCTCCGGGCAGGCTCCGGGCCGTAAAAACAGGTTCTACTCAAACCCCAGGACTGAGCAGGGTTTGAGAAGAACCGCTTGCGCCAGCGGCCGGGGGAGGGATTATCCTGACCAACCAGACCAACTCAAACCTCATGCCCGCCATATTTAAAAACACCGCTACTACGAGACGTAAACATAACATAATTACCGAACGTAGCGATCAAATTGACCGGCGAGAATACGCTGTATGGGTCTGGTTTGGTTAAGAAAGCAAAGCGAGAGCCAACACGTGTAAAAATAAGACGTATTCGCCGCTGTTGTTGTGCTAAAAGCTAGCGGTAGCTTTAGCGTTAGCCACAAGAGCAGCGGCGTCGGGCGACGTACACACGTTTACAGTGACGTCATGACGTTGCTCTCTTGCCGGCTCCATGGCTGTCTCCGGTCGATGTGAAACCAACCGGTTCATAACTGGGATAAGGCTGTAACCAGTTTTGAACTGACCCCAACACCAGCCTGGAACTGACTCTTGGTTCATTTTGGTGTGAAAGGCCTATTAATTACACTGATGTATTTGAGGGGACTGAGTCGCTAGTTTAGCCTTTAAGTCTACACAAATACAATGACATCTTGTTTATGTATTATAACGTATGTAACTACCAACAAAGCACCATTGAAGGACGTGCAGGTGTGACAACTTAATTTCTTTCGGCAGCTGATTTGGCTATGGAGACCCAGACCATTTTATTGATGCAAGGCTCCAAAATGTCATCAGGTGTTCGTAGCTTGCAAATCTATTCACAAAAGACACATCACATAAAAATCATGTTAGTCATTAATTAACATAGTCAAATAAATTATACATTTCCACCAAAATAATGTTAACAGTAACACCTAACCTGTTACCTCATATGCTGACCAGATGCCAGTCTAATTTAATATATACAAACAAACACATGTTAAATCATTTTTATCATATACTAATTATCATTCAGATAAGACTTATAAAGAAGCTATTTGGTCTGTAACGTTAAGCCATTTTCTAACCAACAAAATCCTTTGAATAACACAAACTTAACATTAGGTAACGAAGTAGGCGAATAAAACATTTGTATTGACTTACCTGATATAGAAGAGCAGGGGGGTGTCTGTTTCAGTCCCAGCTAACTGTTGTAATCCATACTCTCGCTGGAGACGTAACTCCTGTACTATGAGCACTTAGTATTCATGTTTAATGTAGCGGATGCTGATTCTCTTGTTTTTAACTGTGCTATAATGTCCTGTTTTAAACATTTTGCTGGTGAAATGGTCTCAACATTGACGGCAGCAAGAGCAGCTAGCTGGCTAGCGCGATATTAACCAACAAAACGGAACAGGAAGAACGTCACACAGTTTAGTGCAGAGCAACCATAGCAACAAGCTGTAGGCGTGCTTGGCCGATATGGGCGTGCTTGGCAGATATGGGCGTGCTTGGCATGTTTGGCTAAGCTGCACTGGTAAGTGGAAGCGGCTGCATCTAGACCATATAGGCTATTAATTAATAAATATAGATGAATAAAAAAAATTACTAAACACAATCAATCTGTTTGTTTCTGTGTGATTTGCGTTTGGGTCAGTAGCCTACCTACATCGCCAGCGGGCGGGTGGTTGCACACCTACGGAGTAGCGGCAGTGTGTGGTCGCGGGGTGAATAAAGCCAGCCATGATATTTGTCGTCCTCCCTCCACCTCACTGAATTTATAAAAGCTGGGCATGCATTTCGCTGGGTCGTTCTCCCCTTTCTTGCTTTAACATGACCGACTTCAAATTCGGAGGCAGGGGACACACATTCTTCTTCTATGTTACGTTTATATGCGGATCACAGCCACACACGGCCGTACTGCCTCTAGTGTCGGACTTTTATATCAACCGTTAGTTAGAAAGTAGCTCCTTCTCGGAAAGTCGCGGAAGAAAAAATATATATAGGCTAACAATGAATAGTCCTGCCCCGACAAATTTAAGACCTTTGAGTAATGGATTTAAGACCAGCATATCACATTTTTAATGAATTTAAGACTTTTTAAGGCCTTAATTTTAGATACATGAATTTAAGACTTTTTAAGACTTTTAAGACTTCCGCGGACACCCTGTTATCAATAGGCTACACCTTTTCAACCTGCATAAACATGAAGTGAAACGTTGTTGTTTACCTGTTAAGCTTAGTTTGCTAAAAAAAAAAACTATGTGTTAGGTAGTACAAAAAAAAAACTTATGTGTTAGGTAGCACACAAAAAAAAAACCTGTGTTAAGTAGCACAAAAAAAACCCTATGTAGTAGTTAACACAAAAAAAAACCTATGTAGTAGGTAACACATAGTAGGTACTACAATTTTGTGTAACTTATTGTAAAGTGTTACCCCAGACCCATATCTAGAACAACAGAGGGTCTGGCCACGATCGATATACAGTCCCCTCCATAAGTATCGGAACAGTGAGGCCAATTCCTTTATTTTTGCTGTAGACTGGAAACATTTGGGTTTGACACCATAAGATGAATATGAGACAATAGCTCAACATTTCAGCTTTCATTTCCAGGTATTCACATCTGGATCCGATACACAACTGAGAAGATATCATTATTTGTAAAGGAACACCACATTTTTAGGCGAGCAGAAGTATTGGAACAGATGGACTTTAAATAAATTAAAGTGAATAAAACATACTATTTTGTCGCAAATCCTTTGCTTGCAATAACTGCATCAAGCCTGTGACCCATTGACATCACAAAACTTTTGCATTCTTCTTTTGTGATGCTTTTCCAGGCTTTCAACGCAGCCTCATTCAGTTGTTGTTTGTGTTAGGGGGTTACTCTCTTAAGTCTCCTCTTTAGCAGGTAAAAAGCATGCTCTATAGCGTTTAAGTCTGGAGATTGACTTAGCCAGTCTAAAACATTCCACTTCTTGCCCCTGATTAACTCCTTTGTTGTGTTTTGGGTCATTATCTTGCTGCATGATGGAGGATCTTCCAATCAGTTTGGTTGCATCTTTCCTTAAATTGTCAGACAAAATGTTTCTGTAAACTTCTGAGTTCATTTTGCTGTTGCCATCATGTGTTACATCATCAATGAAGAATAATGAGCCCGTCCCAGAAGAAGCCATGCAAGCCCAAGCCATGACATTGCCTCCACCGTGTTTCACAGATGAGCCTGTATGTTTGGGATCATGAGTAGATCCTTTCTTTCTCCAAACTTTAGCCTTTCCACCACTTTGGTAAAGGTTCATCTTGACAACAACACAGTAACACATGATGGCAACAGCAAACTGAACTTAGAAGTCTACAGAAACATTCGGTCTGCCAATTTAAAGAAAGATGCAACCAAACTGATTGGAAGATGCTCCATCATGCAGCAAGATAATGATCCAAAAAAACTGCAAAAACAACAAAGGAGTTCATCAGGGGCAAGAAATGGAAGGTTTTAGACTGGCCAAGTCAATCTCCAGACTTAAACGCTATAGAGCATGCATTTTACTTGCTAAATAGGAGACCAAAGGGAGTAACCCCCCAAAACAAACAGCAACTGAATGAGGCTGCGGTGAAAGCCTGGAAAAGCATCACAAAAGAAGAATGCAAACGTTTTGTGATGTCAATGGGTCACATGCTTGATGCAGTTATTGCAAGCAAAGTATTTGCGACAAAATATTACGGTTTATTCACTTTAATTTATTTAAAGTCCATCTGTTCCAATACTTTTGCTTGCCTAAAAATGTGGTGTTCCTTTTCAAATAATGATATCTTCTCAGTTGTGTATCAGATCCAGATGTGAATACCTGGAAATGAAAGCTGAAATGTTGAGCTATTGTCTCATATTCATCTTTTGGTGTCAAACCCAAATGTTTCCAGTCTACAGCAAAAATAAAGGAATTGGCCTCACTGTTCCGATACTTATGGAGGGGACTGTACCTTCCAAACGCAAGGGGCGGCACCTACTCGTGCATTCAGCAGACATATGCAATACTATGGTTGTTATTACCAACACAGAACATTTAAAACAAGCTTTGAATACTTGCGGGATCAAGTATTTTGGAGCTTGATTAATCTGTGGCCTTAAATCAGATTTTTATTTTTTCAAATACGCCTCTTGTGGGTCTGAAGGTGATTCACTAAAAAGTGGGGGTCTCCCTTTAATTGAGTAACTTTTTAATGTGAATACACACTGAAACACTGTGACAATATTGATTTGGGACATAGCTCCTGTGTATGTCAACATTTTCAAATTTAAATGCTGTTGGATAGAAAGAACTTTGTTGAAACTCTTATATCTGCGTCCATGATTTTCTAAAGCCTCCCTCCTAGCAGCTGTAATACTAGCTCCTCGTCCTCAGCTAGAGAGAGTCCAGTGTCCAAGGCAGAGTCCTGATGGGGCTGCAGTTTCACTCTCTTCCTCTGCATGTCCTCCTGCTGCCTGCTGCTGTGCTGGCGTTTGCCTGGCCTGCTCTCTGACTCTGGCTGTGTGTCCTCCTGGTGCTGGTCTGGGTCTGGCAGTGTGCTGGGGTCAAACTCCTCCCCCTCCTCACTGTGCTTCAGGTAAGCCACCACCTCGTCCTCCTCTTCCTCACTGCGGGCTCCATGCTGCTTACTGGCCTCCCTCCTGGCGGCCTTGGCCTTCAGCCTCTTCTCCCTGTGCTTGGCTTTGACCTTACGGCTGTACTCCAGCTTGTCAAACTCTCGGTCCTCGCGCTGCAGCCGGTCCCTGGCCTGGTCCATGTTGATCCCAGACCCTTCCTCCTCCTCCTCCTCCTCCTCCTGACCAGCAGTCACTGCCCGTTGGACTGGGGGCCACACTTGCACAGCGGCTCCTTCTGCGGTGAAAGACACTTTGGTGTTGACTTGGAAGTTTCTCTTGAGGACCTTTTTGGCTTCTTTGAACTTGGTCTCCTTCTCTGTTTTCTTGTTGGGGTCTTCTTGGTCTGGTTCCTCAGGAATCTCCTGGTCCCCCATCAGACTGAAGACATCCTTCCTTTTGACTGTGAGCAGGTCCACGTCTCTGTCATCATCCTCCTCGTCAGTGTTATCTAGTGCAGACAGCTGAGTGCTGGCCTGATCCACCTCTGGTTCTTCATCTTCAGCTGAATCACTGTGCTCTCCTCTCAGCTGGGCCTTGAATCTCCTCAGAGCATCCTCTTCTTCAAACTGCTGCTCTGGTGGACTGACTCTCTTAGCCTGGGCCTGGGTTAAGAAGCGCACCCTAGGAGCCACGGCCAGGCCCAGAGAGGCAGCGTACGGCTGGATGTTGAGCTGACACACATCAAACACCTGTTTGTTCTTCATTAGGTAGACAGAGCGCAGGTAGGACACAAAGCAGCGCTGAGCCCTCTCCTTCTGCTCCTTCTCCTGGGCCAGGAACGCCTCCAGTTTCTGCTGCACACTCTGCATTTTCTCCATGTTCACCTGGTACACATCAAACAATGAAATTAATCAATACAGATGGTTTTCACTGAGTAGCACTCAAATCTCTATCATATCATTCTATTACATTTCTCTGATTCATTTCTGACCTTTGGTAGCCCAATGGAGCAATATTTTCCTAGTAACTTGAATACATTTTTTCTGCCTACATTACGCGTACCAGAGCAGACAAGGGGTGTGAACTTTTACAAAAATGTCGAAACAGTTTAACGACAAATTGTTGTCAGACACTGATAGGCCTACACACACACACACAACACACACACTAGTCCAGGCAAAATAGCGTTTTACGACAGACAAATTGTAAAAGATTTTTTTTCAGCTCAGATAATTTCTATGAGGTGTCCAGAACAACATACTAAAAGTCCTAAGAAATCCTAGTTGAGGAAATATGTTTAATTCTCATCAATCCGAGATGTGTGCCAATAAGGCAAAACACCAATCAATCCCAATAGGGCTATTTTTTCCTTTAGTCCTATCAAAATTAAACTTTACACAATGAAAGTATCCATGATAATTAAAAAAAATTTGTATTATAAGTTTCTTTGAAAATTAATTTTAATATGCAAATGAGCAATACACTAATCCAGTGCTTCTCAAATGGTGGGGCTGCGGGATGCCTTGAATTCCAACTGACCAAAAAAAAAATTATTATTATTATTTTTTTCAAGTGCTAGCAAGCGCGATGTGTGCTTGTGTATGCTCATATCGGCGTGAAAGGCCGCGATTTACAGGAAATACATGTCCACATGTGTCTCCAAGTGTCTCTGTAGGCTATTTAAAAAGAAATCAAGCAAGTAGACTAATAATAACATTAATGAATTATTGGTTATCGCATCACAGAAGGCCTATTGGCCTATAATAATAATAAAAAACACCACCTTAACTATGTTTACAGTTTAAAAATGTTTTGAATGAAATGCAAACCTCAGTGAATCATTTGCTCTTGCTTCTCTGTTCTGAGATTCACACAGACTGAGCAGTCTTGTTTAAATGTTACAAATTGAGCTAATAAACTGAACTTTGAATTTTTTTGTCTCAACTAATTTTTGTTATCTAATTTGATAAGGTGATTGTATGCAGAATGCTTGTGCCAGAAACTCATACAGTGGTTTTGTACAGATAAATATTAGCAGGTTCTCAATAGTATTTCAATTTAGAGGGGGGGGGGGGGGGGGGGCGCAAAAAAAAATCTGTCCCCCAGGGGGGGCATGACAGAAAATAATTGAGAACCACTGCACTAATCGTACATGCCCAAAATAAACCCAAATAGGCTTAATTTTTTCCTTTACTCCTACCACAATAAAACTTGACATAGTAAAAGCTCAATAGCAGGTAAGCATAATCAGGTGGGCCAAATTGAGTGATGAAATGGATCAATGTAATGAGAGATCTTTAGGGAAGAAATTGGGCAGCACTAGATAAAACAGAGATCAAACCAGGTCAGTGTAGGCCCACCAAAGTGAACCCATACAGATCAGACTTGCCAAAAGGGAAAGACAACCTCAGAGGATCTCAGGAAGAGAGATGTGATGTTGCACATTTGTCTGGGGACAGCTATCAATTAATTAATTTGGTTCTTGTGCCATAAACAGCTTGTGTGCATTCAGATCAGCATGATGCAACAAAAGTACTAACAAGTCTGTGTCATCACCTACTGAGACTGTTGTTCTGGCAGAGGCAATGGCAGTTTGGACAATGAGCACATCTGCATCGTGCTTTGCATGGTTTGTGATACACCATTTTTTGTCTTACAAGTTTCTTTGAAAATTAATTGTAATATGCAAATGCAAATTTGATACACTTATCAAATACAGGCTACCCAAAATATATCCGCATAGGCTTAATTTGAACCTTTACTCCTACTAGGGATGGGCATAATTAATCGATGAATCGATCATTGCTCGTTAAGAATATTGTCGATCACGTGAAATTGTTATGATCATATAGCCGTTGTGTTGCGCAGTGTGAGTCCGGCAGCACATCAATGAGTTTCACTATGTGGCAGCACCAAAGACTGTATGGGCAGCAATTAAACATCCTACCAGCAGGGGGAGATACTTAACTAGTAGTAGAAGACAACAGAACAGGCTCAGGCAGCAGCCTGCGAGCTACCGTAATGTCAAAACATAAACAGGAAGAAGTTAAGGAGAAGTTTGGCATTGGACCGGACAGCTTTAGAACCGAAAATAACTAAGTTCCTTAAGCATTGTGAAACCTTGTATAAGTACAACACTTAAACAAACCGAATTATGTACCACTTGTACATTGAAGTCTACATCCGATCCTGTTTAACGTGTGACGTTAGCGCCACTAGCATTAGCGGCTAACTTTAGCGTCTATGCTTTCCTACTTCGCCTTCATCAGGGAACTAATTTGCACATTTTAGATGATGATTAGATGAAGTAACGTTAGGTCCTTTATCACTCAGAGAAACGTGCCGTGCCCTTATGCAGTCTTTGGCAGCATCTTAGGAGGCGCATATGTGTTTAAACTTTAAAGGTATCGTAGCATTGGCTCCTTGTTGGCTCATAGCATGGACATATAAAGAAAGACTCATAGCCTCAGGCTTTAACCCAGTGTTGCCAACTCTTCAGTAAGGAAAGTAGCTATTGGCTGTCCAAAAAGTCGCTAGAAGTCGCCAGATGACGTCATCGCCTAATTTGCATATTTGTAGATGACGTCATCGCCTAATTTGCATATTTGTAGACAGGGGTTTTATACAGTAATATTTGAATAGATGAGGTTCTAGTGTTATGAACGTGACAATCGCATAAACAACCAACGTGGTAATGTTAAGTCTAGCAGTAATCATATCAATCATGGCTTAAAAAAGCACTGCATAACATTTTGAATTGCACTACTCGTAGACTGTAGAAGAGGTGGGAAAAGCTGCTAACTGCTAATAGTGATGCTAACGGAACACGAGCGGAGAGGTGTATCTCCTGCTCTGACCGCAGCTGGGAGGGTCTGCTGCGCGAGGACCACGCCGTCTGTCAGTGCTCTGTTACGGGGGACGGGTCGGGAGGCTCCCGCTGCTCGTTGAGAAGCGTTAAAAGTGATACTTTTTTCGGCGAAAAAGTCACCAATTACACCAACAAAAAAAAAAAGCTAGATTTGTCGCTTGTCGCTGTTTTGAAAAAAAAGTCGCCAGGGGGGCTGAAAAGTCCCCAAATATAGCGACAAAATCGCTAAGTTGGCAACACTGCTTTAACCAGCGCCGCATTTCATTATTATTTTATTTTAAAAAGTTGCCTTGTCTTAATAGATTGTTGTTTGCCTAGAAGATCTTGGAATAAAGATGTAATTGAGTAAAAACCTCTTGTATACAGTCTATGGTACAAACGCTGTATTTTGGATGTTCTGTTGGCATTTTTTAATATGTAAAAAAAGATAACGATTACTTGATAATTGCTCGTTAATTTTCCCGATGATCGATCAATTGAATTTCTTAAAATGCCCATCCCTAACTCCTACCACATTAAAACTTTACACAATGAAAGTCTAAATGAAAAGTAAAACATTTGTATTAGAAGTTAACTTATAATGGTCAAGGCTTTCCAGAAGGGATTGGTCGAACGTCAGAACAGGGGTCACATCATACTGCAGAGCTTCCACAAACCTCAACGTTGAGTATATGCAGGATTCATCACTGGGATCAAGATCAATCATTGGAAGGAATGTTACTGAAGCACCCCCAGGGTGTTCATCTAGAAGATGCAGGATCTGCATCATACTAGGGCTGGCCCGAATTATTCGAATATTTGAATACTCGTTCGGAAAATTAGTATTCGGACCTTAAATTAGTATTCGGAGCTTGGTTTTTTCTTTTTTTTTATTGTTGAGAAAATGTAAAGAATGGTGTGATTGTTGTAACTGGGCGACTTGATTGTCCAGTAGGTCTCGCATTATACAATGGTGCCATCTACTGGATCCATTTGGAACGGCAGAACCACCTTTGAACTTTGACTTAGTTGGCTGCTGACCTTTTCAAAGCCAGTGATACACAGTGATACACCAGCTGTATGCTAGGTGACGTTACCAGAGCGAGGGATGCAAACTATAAGCGACACCAAGCAGAGAAGCGAGAGAGGTGGAGGAAGAATAGATAACTTGTTTCCCTTAACTTTATAACACAACATTAGCGGGATCTCGGGAGGAAAAGTAATGCTTAGCTAAATGCTAACCTTAGCTTAGCTGTTTGTTTACATACAGCGTCGCGCCCATAAACTGTGACTGGCTTGCTGCAGAGCGTGAACGTCTTGGCAATACCCGTCAATATAATGGATATAATATGGACACATAAGACAATCAATATTCGGTACTTGTTATGGATTTATTGTACAAATTCCCTGAAAACAAAATCAGAGGATGAATTGAAAAGTCCCGTAAGGGCTGAGATGGCAGAGGACAGCTGATTTGGAATGGAACAGCAGCTGTTCACGTCCACGGGGAAAAAGTAAGGAACTCCAACTTACTTAGACCTACCAATTAACGTTCAAAAGCTATTAAATCTTCAACAAAATATGCAGATACTGTCAAAATCGGATATAGGGATTATTAATGTTTTTTTGTTTTTTGTTTTTGTTTTTTTAATTATTAATCTTGTTTTTGATGGTGTGTTTTTCTGAAGCGAATATCCAGATATTCGCTCGGAAAAACCAGAGAATATTCGAAGCCTGAAAAAATGGTATTCGGGCCAGCCCTACATCATACCAGACCATAATGGCCAATGAGAGTGAAGGAGTAGGCATGTCTTCCACAAAACATCCAGCTATGATGTTTTGTTATCTGCTGGCAACAGAGCCAGTGGCTGATACACAATAGGTTCACGTATAGGAGGAATCATAAAGTACTGAATGTGTATGCGACCAACCGCAGCAACATCTGCAGCAGTCACTTGGATCTTTAAAGGAAAAAAATAAGCCTATGCGGATATATTTTGGGTAGACTATATTTGATTAGTGTATAGCTCATTTGCGTATTAAAATTCATTTTCAAAGAAACTTGTAAGATAAAAATGGTATATTACAAACCATGCAAAGCACGATGCAGATGTGCTCATTGTCCAAACTGCCATTACCTCTGCCAGAACAAAAGACACAGTCTCAGTAGGTGATGACACAGACTTGTTAGAACTCTTGTTGCATCATGCTGATCTGAATGCACACGATCTGTTTATGGCACAAGAACCAAAGAAAGCAACAAAAACAAGACGGATATGGTGCATAAAGTAGACAAAGGAGTTACTTGGTCCCAAGGTGTGTGACAATCTCCTCTTTCTCCATGCAATGGCCTGAAATGTCAGGCTGTGATTAGGGCTGGGCGATGAATTGAATTTCGGTTACAATTTTGGCTTCCCTCGATCATGAAAACAAGATAATCGTAATAAAACGGTTATTGTGCGGCACGCCGGGTCATGTGTAGTAAATGCAGCGCACCCTTCTGTCTCCACCTGCGCTCCGCCCGCCCCCCCCCCGAACACTGTCGCTTTCAGCGATTCCAGTGCAATTGTTTATTCAGCATAAAGTTAAAACGCTCGTCCAGGATGTTACACCGAAACACAAAAGCCTTGCGCATTGAAGCAGCGTTTCACTCGGTGAAACATGGTGTGAGTGAGACACTGTGATGGCGGTGGGTAACGGTGTCATTCACTGTGAGAACTTGCCGGTGTGAGCCGCCGCGCAGAAAAGCTCTGTGGCTTTACGGGTAAAATGATAGTCGGGGATTCCTGCACGTTAACGTTGTTGTTGTTCTGATTGCATTTCTCGAGCCTGAATATATTGTGCCATGTCGGCAAACTATCTGCGCGACAAGTGCAAATATACAGTGAGACGCAACCCCTCCGTTAGTTTCAGTCTACAGACGAAAAGTTACAACCAGCACCTAAGCATGGACTTTGTTTAAATAAAGCGTCTAATTTTTATGATCAGCGCTCTGATGCAAATTCTGAACATTACGGTGTCAGCTCTGGTGTAGTTTTTTTTTTACAGCAACTCAACGTGCACTGCAAAAAAAAGAAGGCAATAAGTCGATCTTTTTGTAGATTCATAGCCTACATCCTCTTATAAGTCGAAGTACAAATCAATGATTGGTTCACAATCACATCCCTAGTAAAATATAAATTTTACTCTTAGATTTGAAGGTTTTACTGATTATTTATTTTGTGTGGCTTTTTAATTGTAGGCTATGTTTGAGGAGCACAATTGGGAGTTTTGTTTATGTAATGTTGAAAGAATTGGCTGAATTTTCATTTTGGTGCATCCCTAAATAATCGTCTTTAATAACCGTGATTACAATATCAATCAAAATAATCGTGATATCATTTTTGCCATAATCGAGCAGCCCTAGCTGTGATTCTACATCTCGTCTATTTGGCATAGGAAAGGGAATGGCACTAGCCTGGAAATCCAGACCTGCCACTAGGCGCTGGCAAATTAAATGTGCTGCGCCTGTTGGTCTGGGCACTATGTCAAGAAATCCTGAGCTACGTTTCAATTGGTTCTATCCGATATGGGCGAGCCCTATGTATGGTGCTCTGGGGCGGACGTAAACGGATGACGACAGTGCGCCGTCGAAGCCGTGATAGTAAACATCAAAGATAGCTGCGGATATGTTGTTTGAGTTTTAGACGGCTTTGGCCACGACCCTTTACAATTTGGAAGACAGTAATCAAATCTTTCATTAGCAAGTAAGAGGAATGTTCTGTTTTGCCGACCGACCACAGCAAAAGTTAAATTTAACAGTTAACCCCGCTGTTCGCTTAACGAACGGGGCTTAATACGTCACATTGTTCATTGCTCTGATTGGTTGTAGTGCTATCAAATTGCGTGCAGTGGCATTTGAAGAGACAAATCTAATTCATGAGAGGCACCTGTTATACCCCTGGCAGGTAAGCCAGGCAGTTTTTCAGGTTAGAGGCCAGTCTAAAAGCAGCATTGCCATCACCCATTGGCAGTACGATGATTGGATATTCAATAAGTGTGGAGCTCATGTGCATATTCAAATTCATTTAAAAAGAAACTTGTAGGAGAACGTCCGGTGTCATGGCGGAGTGAAGACGTCCCTCACAAGCTTTCCTCGCATATTACATAATTTATCGGCTTAAAGCCCTATTTCTCGGCTAAAGTCAAGTTGTTTTCCCCCTCACCACCCTTTGTCACTTTTCTGATACCTTCTATCCGGTTAACATGTCGAACAAACCCGGAAGAGATAATAACGCAAAGTCTGAGCAGTCCCTGCTAACAAATGCCTTTGCTAGCAAACCAACTACGCCGACTCCGAGCAATGCTACTAGCAAACCAGCCAGTAATGCTGCTGGCGAATCAACGGTGAGCAATGCCAACGTGGAGCTATCGCATGGGGCTCTGAAAGAACTGCAAGAGGCCATCAAAGCTGATGTAGCCGCTATGAAGGACGAAATTTTATCAGAGCTACGTTCTTCTATTTCAACCCTCCAAGCTACCGTTTCTGTTCACACCGATAAAATATCCGACATTGAAACCTCTCTGACGGACGTGGATGGGCGAGTGGGTGAGCTTGAAACTTGCTACGCTGCTTTGCAAGATGAGAACTCCAAGCTGTACGCTAAATTAGACTCCCTGGAAAACTTCTCCAGGAGGAATAATATAAGAGTTACTGGTTTGGAGGAGAAAGTCGAAGGAAACCACCAAACTGCTTTTATGGAAAAGTTCCTGATCGAGGTTTTTGGAGAGGACAGTTTCACTCGCCCGCCTGTAGTTGACCGTGCCCACCGCACTGTTTACTCACGTTCGTCAGATGATTTTTTTCTTTTTCCTCCCGTCAGCTGTTCTAATGCTGCCTTTACGCATGGCTGTGGAGACGAACCCAAAACAACAAACAGCGGTCCGGCGATAAGGAAAAAGTAGCCTACACTTACGTTTAACCAGAAACTTTATAAAAACACACTTAAAATACAGTGGCGTGGGGATTTTTTTTGAGGAAGCCAAGTGAGACAACACCTTTAATCTACATGTTTATTGGAAGGTGGGGGACAGAAAAGGGTAGGCTACGTCGCAGCTTGTATTTAATGTAACTACAAGAGCTATTATAGCGCCTGGTCACTTTACCAGGACTTACACACGCCTGTAATCTGTCCGACACCGCTCGTTCGCGCTCTCTCTCTCTCACTCACACACCTCCTAATCGTTTTATTAAATTATACATTTTATTATAAATACAACCCCTACCCCTACCGGAATGCACAACTAGCCGTAATGCCCAACACAGATTTGAATTCATTCACAATGTAATTAGGGGACGTTTTAGGCTATTTTAAGTTTCACGTTCACGTGAGACACGACTCACACAATCAGTTGTATGTGCTTGACACACATACTTTCTATACATCCTTTTCGTTTCAGAACTAGGCCAAATGTTCATTATGCAACACTACTTAAAGATCTCCTATTATACTACTTTTCTGGTCTTAATTTCTTGATGAAAACTGCTATAGAGCAACCTGACACGAATCACATCACAAAAAACCATGTAGATTTTCGGGAAACTCTTCCTCTCATCTGAGCGAGCACAACAGTCTCTCTCTACACTCGGCTCTGTGCTTCTCCGCCCCCTCCCCCCTTCTGCAAACCCCACTCCGTTGTGATTGGTCACCTTCCTTCCGGAACACATTCCAGCAGCGCGCAAGGAGATTTGAGAGCAGGAAGGTGGGGGCATGGCCGGAGCTTGCCTGAGCAGCATTACCATACATGGAAACATCCACTTTTGTGACGACAAGAATATCCGGAAATTCTGAACCGATTTGAACACGTGATTTCTCGACCGGCTGCCCTAGTCTTTAATGCTCTGCACAGCCACCCCAGACGGTCAGCAGGGAATACGTCTAAATGCATGTACGTCATTATTTGATAAGCTAGTATGGTTAAACATGACTATAAATCATTATAACAACGTTTATAGGTCATAAAAGTCATTAAGACAACCCAGAACAACTTCAGTGGATATACCAATGCAACTTAATCCAGGCAATCAAGGCACATTCAGCAATAAAATAACACAAAACATAACATACATAGCTACAAGGACAGTTAAGGGAACAGTTAACCCGCGCCGGGAGAAGGTGTGTATTTTCCTCACTATTTGTAGAGGAAGGCCATTAGCTGAAGATTGCCGTTACCAGCTAGCCACTCGGTGCGGACATTCTCCTCACTGAAAGTGCGATAAACTTTCTTTCTCTCCACACGCATTGGCCTGCCGTCAGATTTGATTTTTAATGGCTCCTCAATTGGCAGTTTGGTAAAATAATTTTTTACTAAATATTCAAAATCTCCACCCTCCATAACTGTTCTCGCTAATATGATAACACAAACATGCTAATCTCCCGCTATTGTTATTGTTGTTAAATTTCAGTGACGTTGATAATGATGCTTTGATTTGATTGGTGTGAAGCCAAGGGCCGAGTGGCTTCCCTTGGCACCCTCCTGACCAATCACAGGAGGGCAGTGTCAAGACAATAGCCTCACCTGATTGGTCAATCCTTCTTTCTTTTTTTCACTAATGCCTCGTTTCCACCGAGTAGAGCGGGTCGGATCGGAGCGGCTCAGAGCGGGACAGCTCACTTTTAAGAATATCGGTGTTGTTTCCACCGCCGATCCTACCCTTACTGGTAAGGCGGGGTTTAGGCTGGACTGCGATAGCCGCCGCCAGAATGTGGGTCAAACTATCGGGCTGTGGAACAACTGTGGTCGAGCCAGTGGTCTCTTGTTTTTGCTTGGTCAAACCAGCCGCTTCTTTATTTATTCCCCCTGTGTTGTTGTGAGCACAGAGAGGGCTCGGTGCAACTGATAGAGACAGTGAGCGAACAGCGCTGGCTGCGGCAGCTACGTGACATCGTAGCAGTGGGACACAGTGTAGCCAACTGATTAATTTAATGACGATGAAAAACACCACACAATAAACAGTGCCGCGCTCACATTTTCGCCAAAACTCTCTTCACTTAGCCGAGGTGACTACACACGGCGGAAATTATTCAAACCAGCCGCTTCTTTATTTATTCCCCCGTGTTGTTGTGAGCGTGTATTTACTACTATCTATGGCGTACACACAGAGACGGCTCGGCGCAACTCATAGAGACAGTGAGTGAACAGTGCTGGCTGCGGCAGCTACGTGACTATGGGACACAGTGTAACCAACTGATTAATTTATTGACGAGGAAAAACACCACACAATAAACATAGCTGTGCTCACATTTTCGCCAAAACACAAGACTATCTTCACTCTTGCCGAGATGACTACACATGGCGGAAATGATTCTTTCGACCAATCAAATGACGGCAGTGTGTAGCTCCGGCTTTTCGGCACCCTTTCAGGCGGCTTGTACCCCTACCGAGGAGTACTGAGATTAGGAGCGGCTCAGAGCGGTTAGGTGCGCTTAAACCGTACCCTACCCAACTTTTGGCAAATGAAAAGCCAAACTACCCGGACCGAACCGCTCTGATCCGCTCTCCTCGGTGGAAACGAGGCATAAGGGATGCCAGCTCGGGCTGGCTTCCTCGCGGACATACAGTGTGCAGTGTCGTGTTTCGCCGCGCAGGATTCAACATAACCAATGGCCCCCTGGCCCGGGGCCAGTAAAATCATATGCAGGGCAAGTTGTCAGTCACTGTCCCGCCCGGGCCAGTAACGGCCAATCACAGTTCAGTAGGCTATCTTTTTGTAGACTACATCATGGTTCATTGAAATGCGCGTTGAGTCGTAATGAAAGGAGTGTTTATTTAAGACTCAATATAATAAACCTAATATAAAATATATTTTTTAATGAAAGGCCAGTGAACAAACGATGCGTGGGCGTTTTGACAGGCGGAGCAACAAGCGGGCGCACTCTCGCTACGTTGGCAGAGCTGCCTATCGTCGGCCTGCGAGTCGGACAAATTAATCGACTTACTTTGCCCCCTTTCTTTCTTCCCACAGCAGAGGTTGAGGTGCAGAAAATGAAGTGAAAACTGCGCTTTTCCTTTAACTGCCGCCGTAATGTTACAGATTTGCATCAAAGCCGTAATGGTAGTACAAATGAGAGGCTTTTTTTAACCGCTGTGAATGCGTCTCCGGTGATTGTGTCGGTTGTAGACAGAAACTAATGCCTCGTTTCCACCGAGTAGAGCGGGTCGGATCGGAGCGGTTCGGTCCGGGTAGTTTGGCTTTTCATTTGCCAAAAGTTGGGTAGAGTACGGTTTAAGCGCACCTAACCACTCTGAGCCGCTCCTAATCTCAGTACTCCTCCGTAGGGGTACTAGCCGCCTGAAAGGGTGCCTAAAAGGCGGAGCTACACACTGCCGTCATTTGATTGGTCGAAAGAATCATTTCGGCCATGTGTAGTCATCTCGGCAAGAGTGAAGATCTTGTCTTGTGTTTTGGCGAAAATGTGAGCACAGCTCTGTTTATTGTGTGGTGTTTTTCCTCGTCAATAAATTAATCAGTTCGTTACACTGTGTCCCATAAGCCCCTTTTACACAGCCAGTGAAAGCCGGGAATATGCCGGCCTTTCGGCCCTCCGCCCTGCTATTTAAATGCGACAGTTGCGGAACGAGGGAAGAAAGGTGCGAGAGATTGTTCCGGGAATTTTACTACCTGGGGGGGGGGGGGGGGGGGGGGTAGTAAGATTCCCGACACAATCAGTTCCGCCTCTCTGTTTAAATGCTCCAGCTTGTTGTTGCGGAACAGGGGGGCGTTTGACGTTCCATAGCCTACGTTCTAAACATGCGACCATGTTAGCAGTTGAAGGACGTGTGTTTAGCATTAATCACGGCGGCCTGATGTCCCGTAAAAATCACCAAATAAAAAGAACGGCGTATAATCTAGCTGATCATAAGGTCCGTTGCTCAATCCAAACCCCCGCGCTTCATTTTGCAGAGTGTATGAATCTATTTCTGCCCAGGAGAAGTTGTACAATGGGAAAGCTAGGCTAGGCTAAGTAAAGGATAAAGTATAGCGAACGGGTCACTTGACCGACAAGCTGAAGCTTGTTCAGTCGGAACTCACTCGGTAGCAACGGTTACTATGTCAAGCTGCGGCCAGTAGTACGCCAGTAAATAGGAACGACCAAGGATACGACCTAGTAACGGGGAATAGTCTGCTCGCCCCGCTAGACTGTCTGCTTCAGCTGACTGAAGGCTCCGGCTCAGCTGTTAGCCACAGAGCTACTGTTTTGCTAACACAACTCAAGACGTGAAGAGGTGAAGCGGATTGATTTTGTCAGTTTGGTTAACAGTCCCAGTGATGTTGGACTCAGCGCGTAGCGAGATCAACTGGCATGTCGTGGGGACAGTAAAATACGGCCGTCTTACTGCAAGCTCCAGCACTTCTGCTAGTGTTGCTGTTGTAAAAGCAGCTGACCGGCGCGGCGCTAAATGTTTACGTCACACCTGACGCTGTTTACAAGCACCTCTTTCATTCCGGACGCTGTGTAAAAGGAGCTACTGATGCGCCAGCAGGCCGGCGTTGCTTGGTTCTGTGTAAATAACACAGAAGCAAGCAAAGCCGGCATTTTGGAGTGATGTTGTTCCGTCAATACGCCGCAATCTCTGTGTAAAAGGGGCTATAGCAGGGGTGGCCAACCCGCGGCTCGCGAGCCGCATGCGGCTCTTTGCCCAGCTTCGTGCGGCTCTTCAGTTCATATCAAATTATGTGATTATAATTTTTTTTTTTTTTTTTTTTTTTATACTTTTTTTTGTTGTGTGGGCCTATGTGTGTGCATGTTCGCAAACGTTTCATGCGGCTCTTACGTTCGTTTTACATGTCTATTATTTCATTTTTTATTTTATTAATGTGTAGGCCCTATGTGTATGCCTGTTCGCAAATGTTTAATTGAGGACGCAACATAACGTTCGCAAACGTTTGGTGCGGACGCAACATAAAACTGCCCGCTCAGCTTGGAGGGAGGTTTTCCGTGAGTAAACTATTTGTGTCAAGTTCGCTCCGAAACAGAGTGGGAGAGTTCATATTTTTTGTTGAACGTTATGCCAAGCCATTCTGCCTTATATGCCAGGTGTCATTTGCGCATTTCAAGGCTTCAAATCTTCAGCGCCACTTCAGCTCTTTCCATGCTAAAAGTAAGTCCCACAAAGCAACATGCATAGTAAGAGAAAAACGCTATTTTAAATTGTTATATTTTTGTTTGTGGACTTGGTTGAACTGAGAGTTTGTGTGTGAGGAAGTGCACACAATGTTCATTGTTGAAAATGACTGCCCTGTCGTCTTTAGTCCAGTCCTGTCATTATCACAGGGGCGGCCTTAACGATCTGGGGGCCCGTTTCAAGTCCTAGTGTGGGGCCCCCTTTTTTTTTTTTTTTTTTTTTTTAAATAAATAATGCTTGTGCATGCATGTGTAAGCTCCCCGCGAAAATAAAAACGCCCCCCCCCTGAAATCTTACTGGCCACCCCAGTGCCCCCCCCCCCAGTTCAAATGTTATTTTTTATTTTAATTTTATTTTTTTAATTAAATTTTTTTCCTGATATGTATCCTAGTTCAGAGATGATATGTATTTTTTTTTTCTTTCTTAACTTTTTTTGATAAGTAGTTGCCAAGTTCATCACACAAACACTCCAATCCACTGATATGAGATCAGTTTGCAATTTTCAATTACTAAATTAATGGTAGGACTGTGGCCACTAGAACTGGTCTCTGGTCAGCAAAGGTCTTGAAAACAGCATAAGTGTGCTTGTGACATGCGTGCCACCCATGCATGTGTATAGGTGTCCCAGCAGATTTTTGAAATCTGAATAAAAAAAATAAAAGTTTGTAGTTAGCGAGTGTAACATGTTCTTAGCAAGGGCAGACTTTCATAAATAAAGGTTTATTTTTTAGGCAAGATATTTGGTCAAAAGCTAGTGGTCATCCGTCCCTCTGTCCAGTTGTTAGGCATCTGGCTGCTAGCAAGTTATATTGTCTTGCTAATTTTACTATTCATCTGAGCTGAAATAAATATTGACTTTTTCCTTTATTATCTTCGCGAGAATGCACCAGAATGCTTAGATTACATGTTAAAAACACAAAAAAATCTTCTGGGGGGGGATGCCCCAGACCCCCCTTCAGGGGTTTAGTTTTCTGACAAACATTACAATGGATACTAACATGATTTGGGCATTTGGGATTATAAATCATCTTTGAATTGGTTGTACAGCATATCACATGCTATTCATTCAGGGGTGTGATGGCCACCCCACTCTAACTCTGTGGCCCTCCTCGCCACTGTGTGTACCCGTGTGTACGATGTGGCTCTTTGCAGTAACACAGTAAAAAATGTGGCTCTTTGTCTCTGACTGGTTGGCCACCCCTGGGCTATAGTCACGTAGCTGCCGCAGCCCGCACTGTTCACTCGCTGTCTCTATGAGTTGCGCCGAGCCGTCTCTGTGTGTTTTACGTCATAGATAGTAGTAAATACACACTCACAACAACACGGGGGGAATAAATAAAGAAGCGGCTGGTTTGAATCATTTCCGCCGTGTGTAGTCACCTCGGCTAGAGTGAAGAGAGTTTTGGTGAAACTGTGAGCGCGGCACTGTTTATTGTGTGGTGTTTTTCCTCGTCATTAAAGGTCACATATTATGCTAAATGCACTTTTTAAATGTGTTCAAACATATCCATGGGTCCACGGTGTGCCTAGAGACTGCCAAAATATTTAAAAAAATAACACTCTCCTTTTCTCACTCTCCCCCTTTCTGAAACCACCACCCCTCCCCCACCCAATATACTCCAGTCAGAATTCTCCCCTTTTCTGACCTCACAAACCGGAAAAGCCAGAAGCTTCCACTGTGCAGCCCACACCCCTATTTCTTATTGGTCCACGGCCCTGACAGACAGAGGGCGAGGCGTATCTGGCTTCACTTCCGGACAGGGGGCGGGGGGAGCTCAAAGATTGTATATTTACGAGGGGAGCTGCAGCTCTTTTTTAAAAAACAGGCCATTGTGAGATTAGCTGAACATCAGCATAGTACAATAAATTATCTGAAAGTTTTTTTCAGCAAACAATTAAAGAAAAACGTATTAGGGACCACTAAGACCATATAATATGGTGTATAATAGAACTGAAAAGTGTATAATATGGGAGCTTTAAATGAATCAGTTGGCTAAACTGTGTCCCACTGCTACGATGTCACGTAGCTGCCGCAGCCAGCGCTGTTCGCTCACTATCTCTATCAGTTGCACCGAGCCGTCTCTGTGCTCTCAACAACACGGGGGGAATAAATAAAGAAGCGGCTGCAGGGTTCAACATAACTTTTTTTTCCTACTGGCCCGCCGGGCCAGTGGATCCGAGTTTTACTGGCCCCTTGTATATTTTCACTGGCCCTGCACACACTTTTTTTTTCTTCAAAATTTAGTGTCAATAATTATAATACCTGTATTAGAAAAATAACCAGATCTAAAGGGAATATCTATACTGTAACAGTATAGATATTCCCTTTAGATTTGGTTATTTTTCTTTTAGTTAATTATATGAAATGTCACATAATATAAACCAGGCAAACATATTGAATTAGAAGTCTACAACTGAAAGTATGTTGAAAGAGTGGGCCAGTATTTTAAAGTCCAGTAGTTTGATGGTTGTTTTTATTCTTGAATTTGGGCAGTTTAATGAATAGTTCACCTGCAGAAGTCATGTTCAAACATAAAAAAAATAAGAGATGAAGGTCTGATCATTCTTTGTGGTGTGGTGGGACTTCCGCGATCTGATTGAATGTCTCGAGCCTGAAAACACAGTGCCAAACTGCGCGACTATAGGAACTGTACAGTGAGCGGAGTCCCTCCGTTCGTTTCTGTCTACAATCGACACAATCACCGGAGACGCATTCACAGCGTTTAAATAGCGCCTCTCATTTGTATTACCATTGGGGCTTGGATGCAAAATACTGTAACATTACGGCGGCAGTTATCATTTTCTGCACCTCAACCTCTGCTGTGGGAAGAAAGAAAGCGGGCAAAGCAAGTCCTTTGATTTGTCGACTCGCAGGCGGACGGTAGGCAGCTCTGCCAACGGAGCGAGAGTGCACCCGCTTGTTGCTCCGCCTGTCAAAATGCCCACGCATCGGTTGTCCACTGGCCTTTCATTAAAAAATATATTTTATATTAGGTTTATTATATTGAGTCTTAAATAAACACTGCTTTCATTCCGACTCTCAACGCGCATTTCAATGAACCATGATATAGTCTACAAAAGATACTGAACTGTGATTGGCCAGTCACTGGCCCGGATGGGATAGTGACTGGCCAATCAACTTGCCCTGCATATGATTCTACTGGCCCCGGGCCTACGGGCCATGCGTTATGTCGAACCCTGGGCTGGTTTGACCAAGCAAAAACAAGAGACCACTGGCTTGACCACAGTTGTTCCACAGCCCGATAGTTTGACCCACATTCTGGCGGCAGCTATCGCAGTCCAGCCTAAACCCCGTCCTACCAGTAAGGATAGGGGCGGCGGTGGAAACACCGAGATTCTTAAAAGTGAGCTGTCCCGCTCCGAGCCGCTCCGATCCGACTCGCTCTACTCGGTGGAAACGAGGCATAACGGAGGGACTCGGATCACGGACAGTTCCTTAGTCGCGCAGTTTGTCTGCCGACATGGCTCTGTGTTTTCAGGCTCGAGACATACAATTAGATCGCGGAAGTCTTTCCCATTGAAATCGCTAACGGGGGGAATATCCTTGGTTATTATTTTAGCCACAAACCACAGTTCTTCTGCGCGGCGGCTCACTCACTCACTGGTGAGATCTCACGGTGAAACGCTGCTATGCTCGGACGAAGGCATTGTGTGTTTCTAAGGTGATTTAACGTCATAGTCTTAGATGAGCATTTAACTAATGCTGCATATTTTGCACTGCATTGTTTTGTATCAATAGTTTGAAAAAATGGTCCCACACCGGACTCTTATGTGAAGCTGATACTTCATGCTGAAGTGACGCTCCTGCAGCGCGCTCACGACCAGACGTGAACTCGCATACACGGTGAAATCTCCCATTAAAAAAAACGGCATAACCCCTGATTTTCGGATTTCGATTCTATTTTTAAAGTCAACTTGAGCGCAAGTGGAAAACCGGTCATTCGGTCGACACATTCACATCCCTAATGCATATAAAAAAGTAATAAAAACAGCCTACCACACCACCAAGACTGATCAGACCTTCATCTCTTATTTTTCCCTATGTTTGATCATGACTTCTGCAGGTGAACTATTCATTAAACTGCCCAAAGTCAAGAATAAAAACAATCATCAAACTACTGGACTTAAAAATACTGGCCGACCCCTTCCACATACTTTCAGTCGTAGGCTTCAAATTCAATGGTTGCCTGGTTTTATATTATGTGTATGAGCAATCTCAACATTTCATATAATTAACTAAAAGAAAAATAACCAAATCTAAAGGGAATATCTATACTGTTACAGTATAGATATTCCCTTTAGATCTGGTTATTTTTCTTTATTTTTCTAATACAGGTATTATAATTATTGACACTAAATTGTGAAGAAAAAAAAAGTGTGTGCAGGGCCAGTGAAAATATACAAGGGGCCAGTAAAACTCGGATCCAAAAAAGTTGTGTTGAACCCTGCCGCGTCTTCAGAATGTAACTGTAAAAGGGGCGCTGTTTCGCGCATTGTGAAATGCTCAATGAGAGGAGAAAAATGGGGAAGAAATGACAGCAACACAGCACCAAAGAATTACCGTAAATGTTAATAAAAATGTTTTTATTGGATGACAACTACAGCCTAAAAAACAGGGAAGCCTGGCTTCCCTTGGCCTCCGGGAGATAACGCCACTGTTAAAATAACACTCTCTTCCCATACAAAAAGTTCTGACTTGGATTACAAACCACAAACATTATGGGGCATTCTCTTCATCCAGTCTCCCTGTGTAGAGACACAGCTAACCTGAACCATGTATGACGTGTTATCTATCCTGTGACCGCCTGCCCTGCACTGTGTTGAGGCAAACATGAACAATCCAATACAGCATCTACACAATGACAGGCTGTTCACTGTTAATGTACTAGACAGCACATTGTAATGCATTGTATTTCTCTGCTGTGTGCGCGTGTACGTGTGTGTCGGCTCTCACCTGGATCTTATTAATGGGAACCTTTTTATCGTGCAGCTGGCCGACCATGCCTCTCTCCTCTGAGGGCAGCAGTAGTAGCAAAGCCTCACCCCCCTCCTTATACCGGGCCGTGCGGCCCACTCTGTGGATGTATGTGTCTGCATCCTCCGGACAGTCAAACTGCAGCACCCAGTTCACCGCGGGGAAGTCCAAGCCTCTAGCGGCGATGTCCGTGGCCAGCAGAACAGCGCTCTGCTTCCGGATAAAGTCATTGTAAACCTCCACTCTCTTCATCTGCTGCTGCTTGCCATGCAGAGCCAGCACGGGCATGCCCGGTCTGAGGCGGCACAGGGCGCGGAACAGGTACTGCACCTCCTTACAGCAGGCGAAGAACACAATGGTCTTCTTCTTCAAGTGGCTCCTGATGAACGAGTAGAGCATGTTGACCTTCTGGTGGAGCTCACACACCACGTAGCTCTGCTCCAGCGTGGCGGGCGTGCTGAAGCGGGCCTTCTCGTGAACCCACACGTACTCTGGCTCTCTGAGGCTAAGCCGGGCCAGGTCTTTGACGGACTTGGTCTGCGTGGCGGAGAACAGCAGCGTTTGTCGGGACGCGGGGAGGTTCTCCACGATGGCGTTGAGTGTCTCCGCGAAACCCATGTCCAGGATGCGGTCTGCCTCGTCAAGCACCAGCATGTGGAGGCTGGAGGCTGTGAAGGCGGCGGTCTGGTCCATGTGCTGTAGCAGGCGGCCCGGCGTGCAGATGACTATGTTGGTGCGGTGGATCCGCTCCGACTCGCTCGTGACGTCCTTCCCCCCGATGATGAGCCCGGCGGAGAAGTCGTGGTTCTTGCCCACCCTGCGGAGCACCTCAAAGGTCTGGTAGGCCAGCTCTCTGGTGGGGGAGATGATGAGAGCACCCAGGCCGTCGTCGGAGCTAAACTGCTGGCGGTACAAACACTCAAGCACCGGGATGAGGAAGGCGAGTGTTTTCCCAGAGCCGGTCTTCGCTGCGGCGAGCACATCTCTCCCTCGGAGAGCGGAGCCGATGGTCTGCCTCTGGATCTCTGTGGGCTGTCGGTACTGAGCCTCCTGCAGGCCTAACAAGGTTTTCTTTGAGATGGGGAAGTCTGAAAACCTGACCGCGTCCTTGGTGTTGAAGTCTGGGTATCTGCTAACGAGTTTGTCGATGTACTCCCGTTCGACCTGCCATTCCGGCTTCTTCCTCTGCGCTCTCTCTAGCTTGACTTGTGCTTTAGTCTTGTTGTATTTTTTCTTCCATTTCTCGAAGTTTTTAACGGGGTCGTCTTTCATATTGGCTCGTTTAGGTTTCTTCCCCGTGGACTTTGTGCCGGTTTCCTCCATGATGAACGATTAACAGCGCAAGGGAAGACGGATGAAATCACAACGTGTGGTAAACAGCGTGGAGAATAAGCATGAGATAAAGCTAGGTCGACGTCGCGTTTAGAATGACGACAGCATCTTCTTAATCTCGAGTTATTTTGGCGTTTAGCAAACAATAAATGGGTGCATGACCGCCACCAACTGGTGTGGAGGGTTGAACCCTTTCTTCTTCTCTTTGGCCTTCATCTCTAGATGAGTGTTTTATCCCAGCAGCACTATGCCTATTATCATTATGATATTTTAAAGTTTACTTTTATTGTTACTTTTAACATGATAAATTATGATGTATCGGTGTCTATTGTTCTACTCTTTTTACTGTAAAGCACTTTGGTCGTCCTCAGCAGTTATAAATGTGCTACATAAATAAAGTTGACTTGACTTTTGTTTTGTTTTGTTTTCTGGTGTTTGGCAAACAACTTTTTGATGCATTACCGCTATCAATTGGTATGGAGTGTGGAGTAAATTACAACCTCCCTACAAATAAATAAATAAAACAATTAATAACATATATCTTTCCAAACAAATTTAACATCGTTAGCCTAAGATAATTAAATGGAATTTGATGACACTTAATGGAATTATTTTGTTGAATATCGATAAAAATAAAATTCAGAAAAGAAAAAGTACAATTTGATTTAATCAAAATGTACTTTTTCTTTTCTGAATTTTCCCCTCACCTGCCTTCTGTCTTCCTAATACCTCTCACAAGGCATTATCACATGTTCTACTGTCTCTTCTTGCCCACCCAGATAGCACACTATGCCTCGTTTCCACCGAGTAGAGCGGGTCGGATCGGAGCGGTTCGGTCCGGGTAGTTTGGCTTTTCATTTGCCAAAAGTTAGGTACGGTACGGTTTAAGCGCACCTAACCGCTCTGAGCCGCTCCCGATCTCAGTACTCCTCTGTAGGGGTACTAGCGGCCTGAAAGCGGGCCGAAAATGCATGAGAAGGCGGAGCTACACACTGCCGTCATTTGATTGGTCGAAAGAATCATTTCCGCCATGTGTAGATCTCGGCAAGAGTGAAGAGAGTATTGTGTTTTGGCGAAAATGTGAGCACAGCTCTGTTTATTGTGTCGTGTTTTTCCTCGTCAATAAATTAATCAGTTGGTTACACTGTGTCCCATAGTCACGTAGCTGCCGCAGCCAGCACTGTTTGTTCGCTCACTGTCTCTATGAGTTGCGCCGAGCGGTCTCTGTGTGTTTACGCCATAGATAGTAGTAAAATACACGCTCACAACAACACGGGGGGAATAAATAAAGAAGCGGCTGGTTTGAATCATTTCCGCCGTTTGTAGTCACCTCGGCTAGAGTGAAGAGAGTTTTGGCGAAAATGTGAGCGCGGCACTGTTTATTGTGTGGTGTTTTTCCTCGTCATTAAATGAATCAGTTGGCTACACATTAGCTGTGTCTCAATACAGAGACCACGCACTTGGTAGGACGCGGTCTTGCGGTCTATGAAGGCTATAGCCTATGAAGGCCGATTTTAAGGCCGGTTTTAAGGCCAACGAGCCTTGTTAAACGAGACGGTCTCCGCAGGTCTCCGTATACGAGCATTTCCGGTTTACGTAACAAGCCGTTACCTTGCGTGACGACTCGCCGCTCCTGTGCTGCCTAGCAACCCTGATTGCTGCCAACGGAGACAGCCCTGTCAACGGAGGAAAAAAGAAAAAGAAGTTGCCTACCAGACGAAAAGAAAAAAAAGTACAAGAAAAAAAGAAAGGAAGATAAAAGTTAAGAAGATGGAGCAACACGTTGCTGTTTTGTTATTTTTTATTGTATTGTATGCCATCTCTGAAAAAAACGCAATGAATCATGGGATATGTTAGGCTGCGAAGGATACATCTGATGCAGCCTTCAAAACTGCTTCAAAACCGTGAAACGAAGGCTGCATTTCACGACCGCATATGAGGAGTCTTGCGAGGAGCCTTGCAAACGGGACAGCCTTTGCGCGCCGCTATGACGCAATCGGTCTTCAAATGCAGCCTACGAGGCCGGTTCCAAGACCGCAACCCCTGAATCAAGACACAGCCTGTGTCCCACTGCTACGATGTCACGTAGCTGCCGCAGCCAGTGCTGTTCGCTCACTGTCTCTATCATTTGCACCGAGCCGTCTCTGTGCTCACAACACGGGGGGAATAAATAAAGAAGCGGCTGGTTTGACCAAGCAAAAACAAGAGACCGCGCTGGCTTGACCACAGTTGTTCCCACAGCCCGATAGTTTGATCCACATTCTGGCGGCGGCTATTGCAGTCCAGCCTAAACCCCGCCCTACCAGTAAGGGTAGGGTCGGCGGTGGAAACAACACAGAGATTCTTAAAAGTGAGCTGTCCCGCTCTGAGCCGCTCCGATCCGACCCGCTCTACTCGGTGGAAACGATGTTGCCCTGACGTCAGGATTACAGAGGAACAGCGTCCCAACATCGCGTTACATTTTGCCAGTAGCATATTGGTAGGCTTTTCATCTGCAGCGCGATTTAAACAGCACTGCTGCTAACCTAATAATTTTTGTGATTTTTTTATCCTATGGGTGTACCCCAGTCTTGTATGATGTAGGCAATCTGTAGAGCACTTCTCAATTTATAAATGAGGTCACTTGCAAATAGTTTAGGCCAAATACACCATTGAAACAGCTTTTTCCTAAGGTCAAGTAATACAGCCAGTAAATAGCCACACCTTGCAAATTTGTCTGTTGCTTTTAAGAAAAAAAAATATAGCTTCAAGCCTCCTTTATTTTTTCAATTAGCCTAGCAGCCACTTTGAGTTATTTCAACTTTCTGAATATCTAGACATTACATGGGCCTTTGTTAGCCTACTTTACTTCAAAACATTTAATTCTGTTGGAGCAAGTTTGAAATAGTGTGAAAAATTGTTAAACTATCCCCCCAGTGAATTAGTCAATATAACAAAAATCTAAATGTCAAGCAAATATGTGTATTCTCCTTTGTATAGTAGGCTATATGAAATGAAATTAGGTAGGCCTGATGATTTTCAATTAATATATGATAAAAAATATATATATTTACAGCATATAATGTAATCCATCATGTATTACACCAAGGCACAAGCCAATGTATTTCAGTTCATTTTAAAGATGTCTTCTTGTTTTCCATCGTTTCCAAAGATGATTCCATCTGTCTTACCACATGTCCATCATTGACCTCTCTTCGTTCCTAGAGGGATGTAGAGCTGTGTAATTTTGTTTCAGAAGATTCTGAGCTATACACTTAGTCACATTCTATCAGCTAACAGGAAACTTAACCCAGTTCAGACAAAAGATTTGCCTTGCAACGAGATGCAACTGCTCGCAGCCGCTCGCAACGAGCTGGCCTGGACGTTCTAAAACTGGACCTTGCGATTTGACATGTTGAATCTTCTGCGACTCTCTGCAACGCGCTGCAACGAGCAGTTCGCACTGCTGCGATTTCTCCCCCGCGACTGTCCACAGAATAATTCTTCAGGTATCTCCAGGTGCTCTCTGGCAAAGATGTGACAAGCAGTTTTGTTCTTTTTTGAGAGCAGAGGCTTCTTCAGCAACCCTCCCATGAAAGCCATGTTGACTGTGTGTTCTCCTTATTGTGGAACCATGCACATCTGTCCCAGATGCTGCAAGAGAGGTCTGCAAATCACTAGATGATTTGCAGATGTTTGGGTTGGCTTTTAACTGAAAAATCACTTTTTTTGTGGTGCTTGTGGATATTTTTGAAGGAAGTCCACTCCTAGGCAGATGTTCAGTCACTCTTAAGGTACGAACATACTACACGCGTTACCCGCGTAAGATTTACGTGCGTAACGCAGCTAAAATGTTCTCCTGGTTTACTCTCCCCACGTCTTCTATTCCCGAGCTGCTGTCATACAGCACCGGCTCGGCTGCCTGCAATACATTTTCTTCGGTGTCTCTCATGAGCCTCTGTGTACAGTACACTGTTCTCCGACCGTGCCAATGTATGTGACGTCGGGTCAAGCCCAACGCTGATTGGCCAACGCGGCTAATCGTCACGCGTAGGAGCAACAAAAGTTCAATTTTTTTAACTCTGCGCGTAGCTGCGTAGGCGCGTATATACGCGGCTCATACGCAGCTAACGCGGCTAAAATGTTGCTTTAGCGCGAGTGACGCATCTACGCGCCGATTTTATACGCGTCTGTACACGTGTAACATGTGTAGTGGGATCAAGGAGGTTAGAAAAAGGGCAGACAGATGACAATCAGTGTTGTTGGGGAGCGGACTGAATGTTACCGGGCTTGTGCCCAACTAAGATCCATTCTAAAGCCGAATGCACTCGGGCCTGGGGGGTGGGGCCGTTCGCATGCCGCTAGGGGTGCCGGCGGTGAAGATAGCAATAGAGTAAGGGACAGGTTCCAGTAGTGAGGGTGAGTTACTGATAGGGTGGGGATCATTTAGGAGTGCTCAAGCCGCTCTCTAATCTGTGAAGAGGCTCTCCTGCAGTTTGTGGAGCTGCCTCGCTGCGTTGGACCGGAGCCGTGCACGTCAGCCAATCCGGACCAGCGCCAAAGCTCAGACCCCGGGGGGGGGTCTCAACTCCTGGGAGAGTTAAGTAGTTTTAGATAGATATATATTTTTGTATTGTGTGTTTGTAGCTCAGCGCTTTTTAGGAACTGTATTTTAATTAGACACGCAGTACAGGGGACCGAGTGGGGAAAGTAGTAGGGGAAGACCGCTCGTCCAGTGCGCTACAGGGGGGCTCTGACGCCACGGGTTGCTGTGTAGTGGGTTGCAGTGCAAGGTTGATGTGCAGTGCCCTAAGGGGTTTGGTGTGGCTGCAGAGCAGCATTTGTGTGCCGTGCCCTTTTGCTGGGGGTTGTGTGGGTGGCTAATTAATGCCCTTAATGCCCGAGAAGAAGTGTCACTAAAAGAGGGTCTAACCGAAAGATTCATTCACCTGTGTTCCCTTCCCGTTGTCTTCTAACTAATGTTGTCAAATAAAGATAATTGATTGTGATTCTGCAGAGTCCTCCTCGTTTTGTTTCCTTACACAATTGTTAAGGTGCTCTCTATCTCCTCTAACCCAGAGGCAAGGTTTATTACACTGGTGGCAGCGGTGGGATCTTGTATCTCTCATATTAAAATCTTGGTAGAGCTAGCCCTAAAAATGTCGGAGGAAGAATCCAATCAGTTGCTACAGGCGCAGAACAGTAATGATCATGCCCCATCTACTAGTAGTGGTCATCCAGCGGCTCACATGCATTCAGTTGGTCGTCCAGTCCGCCCTATTTTTATGCCTGAGACATTTACAGGACTGGGTCGTGAGTGGTATGATTGGTCTGAGCAGTTTGATTTGGCCGCAGAAGTGAATCAGTGGGATGAGACCCTCAAGCTTAAATTCATGTCTCTTTTGTTAGCCGGCCGTGCCAGGGACATGTATAGTGGTTTGTCAAGGGAGGTTAAAAATAATTATGTCCTTTTAAAAACAGCTATGACGAGATGTTTCGAACCATGTGATAGCGATGACTGGAGTAGGGCTACTTTTACTGCCCGGCGGCGCCGGCCAAATGAGACGGCAAGGGAATTTGGTAATGCCTTGAGAAGGTTGGCCACTAGAGCGTACCCCACAGCTGATGACCATACCAGAGATATGCTGGCAAGAGATCAGTTCATGTTACATTTTACTTCAGGCGATTTTCGGGTTAGCCTGCGTAGTGCCAAGCCCAAAAGCTTAGAAGAATCTATCGATATTGCTGCTGAAATGGAACTAGTGAGAAACCTAGAGGAGACCAGCTTGTCACCAGATGCCAAAGTAATGGGCGTGACAGTTAAGTCAGGCAGTGAAGAACAGATGGGAGTAATGCTGGGGGTGGTGGAGGAGTTAAGACAGGAAGTACGTTCCCTTCAATCCACAGTTAAAACTATGCAGACACCTCCAAAAACACCATATGTATCTAAATCTGTCCACAATGCAGAGGGTGGTCACCAAGAGAGGGTGGCACCAAACAGGCCCAGCCGGGGATCCAGAGAGGGTGATGGAGGATGTTGGGAATGTGGCTGTAACCGACACCTTAGACGCGATTGCCCCTATCTGCAGGGAAACTAGAGGGGGCAGGTACAGCAGGCCAACTGCCTGCCCCCAAGTACAATGGTACGACGGTGGCCTTTGCAAGTAAGCATGGGGGTTCAGGGTATATTGCAGCTAAAGTAGGGGGAGTAGATTCCCTTGTGTTAGTGGATAGCGGCGCAACAATATCAGTGATCCCCAAACAGGTCTGGTTAGAAATAACTAAGGGTGGGGTTGAGTTACTAGACCATCAAGGGGATGTGTCTGCTGCTAATGGGGGGAGGATGGGAATCCTGGGAAAGTGGCACACTGTGTGTCAGTTTGATTCGCTAGCATTGATGGCAGAGTTTTTAGTTGCTGATGTGCCACCCAAGAAATTCTATTGGGCTTTGACTTTCTACAGAAATACGAGGTGGTGGTAGACTTTGGGAAGAAAGAATGCAGAATAATGGGTAAACTATTCCCCCTTGTGGTCCCAGCAGATATAGATAAGCCACAGGCTGTTACACTTCCCTTAGACACAGTAATTCCCCCTCGCAGTGAAGCCATCGTCACTGGTAGAATAGAAAATTCTGTTGGTCCTGTCAGGGAGGGAATGTTGGAGCCGTCTGATTCAGTTTCTTCTCATTGTAATGTCATGATTGCCCGTGTAGTCTGTCAGGTAGATCACGGAGCTGTGCCCGTCCGGGTCATTAATGTTACTGATGAGGCTCTCACACTCAAGGCAGGGATGAAAGTAGGCATGTTGCATACTGACATTGAAGTGGGCAGTAGGGCAGAACATATGGGGGCGGTAGAAAGCGGGAGTTTGTCACATGTACCTTGGACAACTGATGGGTTGATAGAAAAACTGGGTTTAAATCAGAGAGGTTTTGAGAGAACTCAAATGCCAGCCATCCGTGATTTGCTTTACCGTAATTTGTCAATTTTTAGCACAGGAGAAAATGATTTGGGGAGAACCCACCTCACTTTGCACCAAATTGACACAGGTGACTCTAGACCGGTAAAGTTGCCCCCCGACGTGTACCCCTTCATTTGCAGCATGAGGTTGCGGATCATCTCAAAAAGATGCTAGAAAATGACATTGTCCAGCCCTCAAATATCCCCTGGGCAGCACCAGTTGTGCTGGTCCGTAAGCGAGATGGAAGTCTGCGTTTTTGTGTAGACTATCGAAAACTAAATGACCTTACCCGAAAAGACGCCTATCCGCTCCCACGCATTGATGATGCACTCGACAGTTTGAGTAATGCTTGTTGGTTTTCAACTCTTGACTTAGCCAGTGGCTACTGGCAGGTCGAGGTCGACGCTAAAGATAAATCCAAAACTGCTTTCATCACAAAACAAGGTCTCTTTGAGTTCAATGTTCTAAGTTTCGGCCTGTGCAATAGCCCAAGCACCTTCCAAAGGTTGATGGATCTGGTGTTGGCAGACCTACAGTGGACAACGTGCTTAGTGTACTTAGACGATATCATTGTGTTTGGGAGGACTTTCCAGGAACATTTAACACGACTGGATGAGGTGCTCACAAAGTTGCGTCAGGCTAATCTAAAAGTCAAGCCAGCCAAGTGCAATTTGTTTGCCACTCAGGTGCAGTATTTAGGCCACATCATTTCAGCAAGTGGGGTAGAAGCTGACCCGGCCAAGGTAGAGGCAGTACGACAGTGGCCGGTTCCGAAGAACCAAACTGAAGTCAGAAGTTTTGTTGGTCTGGCCTCCTACTATAGGAAGTTTGTTAAAGGCTTTGCAGATTTTGCACACCCTTGCACCAGCTCACAGAGAAGGGTAGGCGTTTCAAATGGACAGAGGAATGTCAGTCAGCCTTCGAGAAACTAAAGCTGGGCTTAATGTCGGCCCCCATTCTGGCGTACCCTGATCCCCACAAAACATTTATCTTAGACACAGATGCTAGTGATGTAGGAATTGGGGCAGTCTTGTCGCAGGAAGAGGGTGGGCAGGAGCAAGTCATAGCTTATGCTAGCAGGGCCTTGACTAAACAGGAGAGGAAATATGCTACAACCAAAAAGGAGTTACTTGGTATGGTGACATTTACAAAGTATTTCAAGCACTACTTGCTGGGGAAGGAGTTTGTGCTGAGGACAGACCATAATTCTCTAAGGTGGCTGCACAATTTCCAGGGTGTAGAGGGTCAGCTAGCTAGGTGGTTGGAGCAGTTGGCCAGTTTCCAGTATAAAATTGTCCACCGCCCTGGACGTGTACACACTAATGCTGATGCCCTTTCCAGGTTACCTGCATTCCAGACAGATAGCCCACCCACCATGACTGAAGACAGGGGAGACGAGTTACCTGTTTTTGAGGCTCCATGTGCTGTCAAACATGTTAGGGCCTCGGCTCCCGCAGAGCCAGAAGTAATAGATGAGCTGGTAAAAGCTCAGAGAGATGATGTGGAGCTGCAACAGGTGATAGCTCTTCTGGGAGGAGAGAATGTAGGCCTTCAGCCCCCTAAGGAGTTGCAGAGATTTGCACCAGTGTGGGCTCAGCTACAGATTCAGGGGGATAGGCTAGTGAGGTTACCACCCATTAACTCAGATGCAGCTATGCAGGTTCAGGTTGTACTTCCAAAATCCCTTGTGCCAAAAGTTTTGGATCAGTTGCATAATTCTGTCACCGGGGGGCACTTGGGCATCCAGAAGTTGCAGGCCAAAGTAAAGGACCGTTTCTACTGGCTGGGTTGGTTTGGGGACGTCAAGCGTTGGTGTAGGGAGTGTATAGACTGTGGGTCCAGAAAGACAAGCGGACAGCAGCCGTGTGCCCCCCTTCAGTCTATTGTAGCCTCAAGGCCCTACGAGCGTGTTGCATTAGACATCTTAGGGCCTCTCCCAGAAACATCTGGTCGAAACAGGTACATCTTGGTAATTGGAGACTACTTTTCTAAATGGACTGAGGCGTTCCCCCTTCCCAACCAAGAGGCTCAGACAGTGGCAAAAGTTCTGGTAGAACAGTGGGTCTGTCGCTTAGGGGCCCCACGCACCATTCACTCAGATCAAGGACGAAATTTTGAGTCAAATTTGTTCAAAGAAGTGTGCCAGCTGCTAAACATTAATAAGACACGCACATCTCCTTATCACCCCCAGTCAGACGGGATGGTGGAAAGGTTTAATAGGACATTGCTGTCTATGCTGTCTTTGTTTGTGGAGGAGAACCAATCCAACTGGGATGCGCTGTTGCCTTATGTAATGTTGGCGTATAGAAGTAGTGTGCATTCGAGCACAGGATTCACACCCTTTAAAGTTTTGTTTGGACAAGAGATGGTTCTACCAGTGGATATCATGTTGGGTCTGGGGGAAAGAGAGAAGTTCTCTGCAGTTACAGAGTATGTCTCAAGGTTGTGTGACACCTTGTCCACGGTAGTGGAGGCGGTAAAAGGGCACCAGGCTAGGGCCTCGGGTAGACAGAAAGAAGCTTTCGATGTAAGGGTCAAGTGGCAGTACTACTCAGAGGGAGAGTTGGTTTGGGTTCGAACACAGGCTAGAAAAAAAGGTGTCTGTCCCAAGTTGCAAAGAAAATTTAGGGGTCCCTACAAGGTCATAGAGAGGGTGACAGATGTACTATATAGGATAGTGCTAGTGGAGGGTGGCCCAGAGATGATTGTGCATTTCAACCGACTTAAACCTTTCCTCTCCCCTGTATCAGAGACAAGGAACCAGGGCGGCTCACCAAGGCGGCAGACCAGATCCCCAGAAACAAATGGCAGCACAGGCTGGGTCTGTTGGAAGGCAGGAGGTGCCGGTGGGAGGGCCGAAAATGAGAGGCCTGGTCGACCAGCACAGCAGGAGAGCGCGGCCCACTCGAGCGACCTTTTGGTGGGGGAAGAGAGGCAGACAGGAGGACCGATGCCAAGTATTCAGCCACCAGCCAATCGGGAGCCAAACATCAGTCAGACGGCTAGACTTATCCCGCAGGAGAGCGCGACAGCCAGTCTGACATTGAGTCGGGCATCACCAGAAGCAGAGACACAGAACAGACAAGAGACGTTACAAGAGACGCGCCAAACAAGGCAGAGGAGGCCGCCCGTGTGGTCCCGGGACTATGAGATGCCTTGACTCTGGGTCGAGTCACATTTAAAGGAGGGAGGAGTGTAGTGAACCATGGGCTGTGATCTGACAGTGAGCCACAGAGTGGTTGTTAATTAGGTAATCAGGATGATGCGATGCAGCTGAAGGGAGTGGGTTTGGGATCAAGGAGGTTAGAAAAAGGGCAGACAGATGACAATCAGTGTTGTTGGGGAGCGGACTGAATGTTACCGGGCTTGTGCCCAACTAAGATCCATTCTAAAGCCGAATGCACTCGGGCCTGGGGGGTGGGGCCGTTCGCATGCCGCTAGGGGTGCCGGCGGTGAAGATAGCAATAGAGTAAGGGACAGGTTCCAGTAGTGAGGGTGAGTTACTGATAGGGTGGGGATCATTTAGGAGTGCTCAAGCCGCTCTCCAATCTGTGAAGAGGCTCTCCTGCAGTTTGTGGAGCTGCCTCGCTGCGTTGGACCGGAGCCGTGCACGTCAGCCAATCCGGACCAGCGCCAAAGCTCAGACCCCGGGGGGGGGGTCTCAACTCCTGGGAGAGTTAAGTAGTTTTAGATAGATATATATTTTTGTATTGTGTGTTTGTAGCTCAGCGCTTTTTAGGAACTGTATTTTAATTAGACACGGCAGTACAGGGGACCGAGTGGGGAAAGTAGTAGGGGAAGACCGCTCGTCCAGTGCGCTACAGGGGGGCTCTGACGCCACGGGTTGCTGTGTAGTGGGTTGCAGTGCAAGGTTGATGTGCAGTGCCCTAAGGGGTTTGGTGTGGCTGCAGAGCAGCATTTGTGTGCCGTGCCCTTTTGCTGGGGGTTGTGTGGGTGGCTAATTAATGCCCTTAATGCCCGAGAAGAAGTGTCACTAAAAGAGGGTCTAACCGAAAGATTCATTCACCTGTGTTCCCTTCCCGTTGTCTTCTAACTAATGTTGTCAAATAAAGATAATTGATTGTGATTCTGCAGAGTCCTCCTCGTTTTGTTTCCTTACACAATTGTTAAGGTGCTCTCTATCTCCTCTAACCCAGAGGCAAGGTTTATTACAATAACAAGGCTGAACTGTTCTCTTTCCTGGCATCTCTCTTGCTGCGTGTTTCCGCCTTTAGACCGTCAGGAAAATATTGATCCCACACAACATCCACTCTGCTGACATGCTCCAGCTTAGACAAGATGTATGGTGAAAACCTTCTGTGCATATTTAGAAAAAAGGTCTTAGTAGCACCAGGTCGTAGCATGTTTACGAGAGCAGCCCCATCAAGTATGTTGACCTGTACTATGGGGTTGGATTTGTTCACTTGTGATGAAATCAGGTTCTCCAAACAGCCAACCAAGTCTGACTTGGTTCCAGTTCTTAGCTTGCCCATTTGTGACAATGCCAGTGGACATGCTTGGTTTTTCGTGCTAAAAAAGACTTAAATTATGTATCCGGGATACAATATAAAGCCAAGAGAACAGGGAGCAGTCACTCTTCAGGGATGAGGGCTGTTGTTGGGACCTGGACTTCTCTCTGACTGGAGGCCTGCTGAATAAAGGGAGGTTGTTCCTTTTGATGTTTTCTTTGGTTGGCTTTGTCTGGTTGACAGTTGCAACATCCCCAGTATCAAGTACAAGAAGATCTACAGTGCTCTTTTCACAGAATGGATTGCCCATGTCTTCTACACTCACTGAACACTTTATTAGGTACACCTGTTGAATTGCTTATATGGACAAAAAGCTAATCTTCCAATCACTGGTCGCAACTCGATACATTTAGGTATGTGGACGTGGTCAAGACAAAATGCTGAAGTTAAAACTGAGCATCAGAATGGGGAAAGGGGGGTTTAAGCGACTTTTAAAATGGCATAGTTGATGGTGCAAGGCAGGATCGATCCATGCTTTCATGTTGTTTACTCCAAATTCTGACCCTACCATCTGACTTTCGCAACCAAATCAAGACTCATCAGACCAGAAAAGACTTTTCCAATCTTTTATTGTCCTGTCTTCTGCTGCTGAACCTTGAAGCAGATGGGCTCTGCTTCAAGGTTGGTCGCGTTTTGTGTTCAGAGATGGTATTCTGTATACACTGGTTGTAACAAGTGGTTCATTTTGCCTTTCTATCATCTTGAACCAGTATACCTATCCTCCTCTGACCTCTGACATCAACAAGGCATATTCATCCACACAAATGCCGCTCACTGGGTATTTTTTATTTTTCGGGCCATTCCCTGTAAGCCCTAGAAATGGTTGTGCATGAAAATCACAGTGGATCAGCAATTTCTGAAATACTCAGACCAGCACTTTTGGCACCATCAACATTCACATGTTCAAAGTCACTTAAACCCCCTTTCTTCCCCATTCTGATGCTCGGTTTTAACTTCAATAAGTTGTCCTGTCCAGGTCTACATGCCTAAATACATTGAGTTGCTGCTATGTGATTGGCTGATAAGTTATATGTGTTAACAAGAAAATTAAGGGCTGTACCTATTAAAGTGGCCGGTGAGTGTATAGCGCTAGTTAGTTCTTTAACTTCTCTTGCAAACGCCAATTGTGCATGTTTGGTCTACTCGTGGTCCTGGGTGTCATTCTCCCTTCTCTTCTCAGTGGATGCCTCAAACTCTCCAACCACACTTCTCGGGGCCAGACACCATCCAGCGTCGCAGAGCTGCAGGATTCTCTGTAAGTCCCACAACACCACCGCTTGGTCAAAAGCTGAGAAGCAGTGTGTTGTTTTCTTCACAGCAAAGTTTCCTTTCAGAAACTGCTCATGGACATCAGGATGTGTATCCTACAGTGAAATCATGCCACACAAGTGGACTGGTATTCATCTGGCATAGTGGGTGTGTCCCAAAGCAAAGAACCAAAGCACGATCCTGGTCAGGGCATCTATATAGAGTAGGAAGTTGGCCTCTCTTATTGATTGCACATAGATCATTTACTCTATTTACAGCTGCAGGACAATGGACCAGAAGTGGAACTGGGGACATGACAAAGCTCTTTCACTACACCAGTCTTCCAAGGACAGAGGATTATGACTCTCCTGTTCATTTATGTACTCGGTGAAAGCCCTCTGCAGGAGAAGATATAGGCTGCTGGCTGTGACCTGATGAGCATGGCAGAGGCGTCACGTGACAGGCTTTCATAAAGGAATCTGCTGTCCCTGTTGTAGCAACTCCAGCTTGCACAAGTGCTCTACACGCTACCTTCCAAGATGATGCCAAGTACTTTGACTGCTGCCATCTAAATGTGGAACCCACCAAACATCACAACAAAGTTATCTTCACCAATATGGACTTGGCTGCTGGCCAAGTCCACTGGATTTGTTTTGCCACTGCATACAGAGGTTGATCCAGAGTGATGATTGGTACCTGACCAGGATTCAGAATCTCCACTGCCTTCTTCACCACATTCATAGAATGGCGTATCATGGCGAACGGTTTTGGCTTGGTCATAGAAAAGGGGAAGTACACACTACATTGTGTAATTCTTGGTGTTAACAATGTTTTTATTCTTTAGTATGATTATTGTATAACATTTAGACAGAGTGAGATCCACTGTGAAGATCCCTCTCCATTGATGGCGAGCCTCCCAGTGTGATCCTTCCAGGCCGAGGAAACGACCCATGAAATACTCCACATGTGGTATGGCCGTACCAGTCGCCAGGATTCACACATCCATTGGACTACTACACACGTCCTTTCCAAGAACTGTCACAGGACCAGTTACAGCCATTTTAACAGAGAACCACTGACAGTGGATTAATTAACCGGAAGTGATCACCAAACAGACTGACTAAAAGGACTATTGACAACACTTGTTTAGTTTATATGGCCCATGTTTTTATTTTCAAATGATGTATATGCTATGCATATGTGTTTTGGGTGTTACCTACAACTCTATGTGAGTAAACGTTACTGCTTGCAACTTACCTTGCCTGGTACTTTCATTGTGGTAACTGTTTATATCACTTAGGTCCTTCGGAACCTAGAGCAATATTGACTTACTCAGAGTGGGTTACACAGATATAATAGCAATTACACCACTCAAACAGGCTAAACTGATGTATTTGTCAGGCTTTGAAATAGACATTTACTTGTAAGCATAGAAGGTCAGCATACAACTCATGAACTGATTATGTAATTCATGAAAATATGCACAACTCCGCTAATATTTGAAGGTTTTACCACAATTTAGTTCCCTGAATGCCAGATATATGAAGTTGGGTACTTTCTAGCATGTTTTAAATAGCACCACTGCCTTGTCCATCCTTGAAAATGTAGGATTAGACACCATAATCATGATCCTAGGTGCTCTACAACCCAAGCTACTGGTATTATAACAGTTGCTGGTGGCCAATTTCAAAAATGGCCGCCGTGGGCGCCATAGGAAAAATTGGCGATGGCCCTTTAGCAAAAAATCTTCCTTAGGGCATGCTCTATCAGTGTGCCAAAGCTCATGTTTGTGTCATAAAAAGCACAACGCATTCACATATCTGCTGGACTATAGGCTATTATGCCACCTATCCCCCATTCGGAATGTCCAAATGTGGCTATTTCAGTGCAGGAGTACTTCTAGAGAAATCTCATTAGAAATTTAACTGTAATAGATATCTTCATACAACCACTGGTTATTGTTCAATAGCATCCTAGACAACACATAAATGGTATATTTGGTAGGGATTTATGTTTTGGTGATATGTGAGAGAAAAGTAAAGGAACCCTCTTTTCCTATCACAACAAAAGTACAATTTCCGCCTAAACTAAAGCTATGTATACAGGACCCTATTTCAATAAATGTTTTGCTAAATTACATTTTAACTTTTTGGTGATGTGGGACAGACACCTGGTTAGTACCTCAGCAAATCTGATGAAGAAAAGAGTGTGCATTCCCAAGTTATGGACTTTTTTGTTACATACTGCGCTGGTTTTAATAGACATTTTAATGTTGCTGGCCATATCTTCAAAGAGGACAACTCTAGATCTTCTCTAGCAGACAACCAGCTACCCCTTGAACAGGTTCATATGCCTACCACCAATGATGTTCCTCAGTTTTCTTTTATTCCTGTGTCCTCCAGTATGGTTCTTGATGCTCTCTTAAGCATTGACCCCAAGAAATCCACTGGAGAAGACAACCTAGACCCATTCTTTCTCCAGCTTTCAGCCCCTGTAATTGCAGAGTGTATTACCCACATTTTTAATCTTTCTATATCTTCCTGCGTTATTCCAAGGATCTGGAAATCAGCTTGTGTCCTTCCTTTGTATAAAGCGGGAGAAAAAACTGACCCTAATAACTATAGGCCAATATCCAGACTGTCATGTCTGTCAAAAACGCTGGAATCCCTTATTAATAACCAATTGAAAACATTTCTCTCAAGTCACACTATTTTATCTGTTCACCAATCTGGTTTTAGAACTAACCATAGCACTATCTCTGCCATCACTCTGGTTACTAACAATATTGTCTCTGCCTTAGATAATAGTAAACACTGTGCTGCCCTCTTTATTGATCTCAGTAAAGCCTTTGATACAGTAGACCATTCTTTACTATTAGATAAATTGGCTAACATTGGTCTTAGTGAAAATGCGTGTAGCTGGTTCAGTAATTACCTTTCTGACCGATCTCAATGTGTGAAGCTAGGTAATATTGTGGTAGATTTGAATGATATTCATCAAGAGTGCTGAGCAGATAGACTCTAAAGGTTAACGTCAGATCCCTAGATGGACGTGTGTTTGACTGGTGTTGCACAAGTAATGAAACGATATGTCTATTTGCAGATATTAAGACACATGATACCCCACACACACAGATATAAACGGGTCCTGTAACTAGCAACTTCAGTGCCATTGCGGCCTCAGCCTGCTGCTACTGCTACCATGAAATCCTATGTCTGATGTCTGATGGAAATCTCCTGAAATAAACCTCTTTGAACCACAATGATGATTGTCCTGGCCTCACCCTTTGTCTTAGTCGCAACGGGGGATTCGGCTACCACATTTGGCGTCACGATAACGGATATAACAGGAACACGATGAATCTACCTGTACTTGGACGGAAATCATCTGATGAAAAGGAAATGCAGAACGAAGTGGGAATCCCAGATGAACGCTCAAGTTGAAAGGTTCTTGTCTGTTCCAGTATCTAAAAATAACTGAGAACTGCTACGGGAGATGAGGTGTAAACGGCTGATAGTGCTCTGTGCCAAGTTCAAGGTCACGGCGTGAGCGTCCGGTCTGGGGGACTAAACACAGAGGCTCCGTTATGGCCAGGTATCCAGTAGTTCCACTGTTATACTAAAGAACCGTGTGCAAGTTTATTGACTAAGACTTTGGGAAAAAGGCTGGACTGGAATCAAGCTTGTTACGTCGCTCTGTGCTTTATGTACGCTAAGAAAATGAAGGAAAAGACTGGAGAAAGTGTCAAAGATTAGCGACCAACATCTATGTCATCGAGTATTCTGACTGCTCGGGTTACGGCTCCCGCGCAGTCACAAGTGCAAGGCTGTGATCATGCTGGATAGAGGAGAAGGCCACGCGCATACCAAACCGCATACCAGCTTGGACTTTCCTGGGCTGCTGTCCACTAAATTCCACCTCTGGCGGAGTTGCCAGGAATCAAATGGAGGACCATCCTCTGTGCCAAAGTTGGATGGACTACATCCCCCATGCAAGCTGATCATGTGTCCAAATTTCTGAACTTGGGACTCTAAGGGACTCAGCTGTTATTAATGTGCTGTCATTGCAGAGGGCTCTCTGCTCTCTTTCTGTCTCAATTTATCTTCGTTCAGTGTTTGAGTTTTTGCATTGTTGGTCCTATTCAAATGTAGTTTACTGCAGTAATGTGTACATCTATTTATTGTATTCTACATGACTCATAAAGAGTGTTTCTGTGTTTTCTTGGAGGTTTCTGTTAGGCCATTCAAATATGTATGGTTACATCTGATTTTGGTAGAAGTAGTTACTTCTAAATGGAGGAATGTGGTAGATTTGAATGATATTCATCAAGAGTGCTGAGCAGATAGACTCTAAAGGTTAACGTCAGATCCCTAGATGGACGTGTGTTTGACTGGTGTTGCACAAGTAATGAAACGATATGTCTATTTGCAGATATTAAGACACATGATACCCCACACACACAAATATAAACGGGTCCTGTAACTAGCAACTTCAGTGCCATTGCGGCCTCAGCCTGCTGCTACTGCTACCATGAAATCCTATGTCTGATGTCTGATGGAAATCTCCTGAAATAAACCTCTTTGAACCACAATGATGATTGTCCTGGCCTCACCCTTTGTCTTAGTCGCAACGGGGGATTCGGCTACCACAATATCCAATCTGGTTTCTTACCCATAACCAAAGGTGTTCCACAAGGTTCAATTTTAGGTCCGGTGCTATTCACCATCTACATCAATGATATTGTGTCTCTTGTCAGTGGTTGTCAAATCCATTTATATGCTGATGACACCATTTTGTACTGTGTTGCTGACTCTGCAAAGTCAGCTATTGAGAACCTGCAACTGTCCTTTAATGCTCTTCAGAATGCTCTTATTTCACTTAAACTTGTCCTTAACCAGACTAAAACTAAATTCATGTTGTTCTCTAGGGCTAGAGAATTGGACAACAGTGCATGCATCTATGCTGTAAACGGTTCTTTGATCGAAAAAGTCTCTGAATATAAGTACCTTGGTATCTGGCTAGATGAAAAACTCTCTTTTACATTTCACATAAAAAATCTTGTCTGTCGTCTGCGACAAAAGATTGGATATTTTTATAGGAATAAAGCCACCTTCCCGTTGTTTTGTAGGAAAAGGATTATTGAGGCAGTTTTTATGTCTGTCCTTGATTACGGTGATGTGGTTTATCGGCATGCATCTCGTTCATGCCTTAAACTCCTAGACTCTGTATTTCACTCTGCTTTGAGATTCATTACAGGAGATGCTTATGATACACACCATTGTGTTTTATATGAAAAGGTTGGGTGGTCCTCCCTTAAGGAGAGACGTGATGCACATTGGCATATTTTTATATATTAAGCTCTGACTGGAAAGCTACCACTCTATCTGACAGAAATGCTGCTTATTTCAGATGGGCTTTATCAAACCCGCTCAACTGACATGATCATGTTATATGTCCCCTATGCCCGGTCTGAGCTTGGTAAAACCGCTTTTAGCTATAGTGCCCCTGACTCCTGGAACAGCCTACAACATACAATTAAAATAAATACACTCATATCTGTTAACCAATTTAAAAGTATTATTTTGAATCAACCCCTCCACACTTGTAACTGTTTTAATTAGGCTATTATTTCTTTCATTCAATTGATCTGAATGTTTTAAATTGTTGTTGTCTGTGTGTGTGTGTGTGTGTGTTGTGTGTGTGTGTGTGTAAACTTGTAATGTATTCTCATTGTATTTTGTGTATCTGTACAAACTCGACGTCATTGTAAAAGAGGGTCACCCCTCAATTGATCTTTCGAGGTTAAATAAAGGAAAAATGAAAAATATCCCCTATTCGGAATGGCCTAATTTGGCTCTTTTTGAGGGAGTGGGGTAGTTCTAAAGAATAACCAAAAAACACATTTCCCCCAAAGATAAAAATGCTCAACAATCAGTTTCATGAACAGGACATTCTAAAGATTAAAAAAATCATTGTTGAGGTTTGTTCTACCTCGGGTAGGGGTACCTGAAAATCTGAGGGCCCCTCCTGCTAGTCTATAATGATGGTTGGCTGGCTGCAGGACGGCAACAACTCTGTCCGACCTTATCTTTTATCCTGCCCTAAAAGCACACTTTACTCTATTTTTACACACTATCCATGACCAGGATATCAAGTAGGCCTATGAGAATAATGGGCCTAAATGTTGATTTAGCAATTTAGTGGTTGCGGTTGCGGTGTCGTGCCAAACTTATAGTGTGTGTCTGTGTGTTTGTGTGCAGACGAGGTGAACCTAGCCATAGGCAAACGTAGGCAATTGCCATTGGTTTCCGGACTACAATGGGCCCCATAATCAATACAATTATTTTAAATATGTTTTGACTGTTCATTCATTAATCAGCGATCGCATCGGGTAGCCTATACCGAGGGACAGAGTTTCGGCGTTACGGCCGTGATCAGCTGCTGAGGTCCGACTGAGCTTTTCTCCTGAACAGTCCCAGTGACTGCACTTCTGCGCAAAGTTGACATGGCTATATACTCATTGTCATGCCCTCCTTGTCGAAGTTCTTATGTGTTTGTATGAGTCAAGGATCACACCGAGTTTAAACGACTGCATTTAATCAAAGCATTCAATAAAACTGCGCTCCGATACAGAAACAAACAAGAGGTAAAAGTGAACTAGCCCACCGGGCATTCTGATTGGATGAGGCAACACAGTACGGTGGCTCCGGTAGCTCAAAATGAACAAACTGCATATAATTTAACCAAATGCTAAGTAGCCGTTAGCACACTCAGGATCTCGTAATTACGAGATAAGTATCTCGTAATTACGAGATATTTTCTCGTAATTACGAGATACTGAGTGTGCTAACGGCTACATTAGCTGTGAAACTTTTTTTTATTTGGTGAATGCTCAGCGCCACCGCACCGAATCAGTGTGTTGCTTATAGTTTTCTTAATAAGAAAAGGGGCCGTGTCCACCTAACGCCTTTCTCCGAGCACACAAGCCTTTTTTCAATAGATTCCCGATGAGACGCGGCTGCCTCTGCCTCACTGTATAATGTTGCTGCGTTGTTAGCTAAGCATGGTTTGCTGATGCTAGCTAACCAATACTGATGGTTTACCTTAGCTTCCTGTACAAAATAGTAATACACATGATTGGGTATACATTTGAATTAAATATACATATTTGCTTAGACATACTTACACATGGATGTTCCTAGCCACAGTTTGAGGGATGTCTGATCCTTTTCCAGTCCAAAGAAAAGAGTGTGTCTGGAATACACTCCCGCCTCTTTCAGACAACCACCAACGGTTTGACTTCTGGAGTAACACTAGCTATATTTAGAAATCAACACTGTAGAGTGTTTTGCAGAATATGAAATTTGACTCCCTGTATTAACACCAACTCTTTTAGAAGAATAACTCTCATGTAGTTAAATTACACTAAACCAGTGTTGAAACAACTCTATACGTTTTACACTCCACTCCAACACTGAATATCTAACACTTTGGATTTTGCTGTGAAGGTAGGTACATATACAGTATCTCACAAAAGTGAGTACACCCCTAACATTTCTTCAAATATTTCATTATATCTTTCCATGCGACAACACTGAATAAATGACACTTTGATACAATGTCAAGTAGTCAGTGTACAGCTTGTATAACAGTGTAAATTTACTGTCCCCTCAAAATAACTCGACACACAGCCATTAATGTCTAAACTGTTGGCAACAAAAGTGAGTACACCCCTAAGAAAAAATGTCCAAATTGGGCCCAAAGTGTCAATATTTTGTTTTGCCATCATTATTTTCTAGCACTGCCTTAACCCTCTTGGGCATGTAGTTCACTAGAGCTTCACAGGTTGCAACTGGAACCCTCTTCTACCCATTCATGACGACATCAAGGAGCTGGTGGATATTAGAGTCCTTGCGCTCCTCCATCTCCCGTTTGAGGATGCCCCAAAGATGCTCAATAGGGTTTAAGACTGGAGACATGCTTGGCCAGTCCATAAGCTTTACCCTCAGCTTCTTTAGCAAGCCAGTGGTCGTTCGGAGGGGTGTTTGGGGTCGTTATCATGTTGCAGTACTGCCCTGCGGCCCAGTTTATGAAGGGAGGGGATCGTGCTCTGCTTCAGTATGCCACAGTACATGTTAGAATTCAATGAACTGTAGATCCCCAGTGCTGGCAGCACTCATTTAGCCCAAGACCATGACACTCCAACCACCATGCTTGACTCTAGGCAAGACACACTTGTCTTTGTACTCCTCACCTGGTTGCCGCTCCACACTCTTAACACCATCTGAACCAAATAAATGTATTTTGGTCTCATCAGACCACAGGACATGGTTGCAGTAATCCATGTCCGTAGTCTGTTTGTCTTCAGCAAACTTTTTGTGGGGTTTCTTGTGCATCATCTTTAGAATAGGTTTTCTTCTGGGATGACAGCCATGCAGACCAGTATGATGCAGAGTGTGGCGTATGTTCTGAGCACTGACAGGTTGACCCCCCACCCCTTCAAGCCCTTCAGCAATGCTGGCAGCACTCATACGTCTATTTTCCAAAGCCAACCTCTGTGTACGACGCTGACCACGTGCACTCAACCTTCGTAAACTGGGCCGCAGGGTGGTATTGCAACATGATAACGACCCCAAACACACCTCCAAACGACCACTGCCTTGCTAAAAAAGCTGAGGGTAAAGGTTATGGCCTGGCCAAGCCTGTCTCCAGACCTAAACCCTATTGAGCATCTTTGGGGCATCCTCAAACAGAAGGTGGAGGAGCGTAAGGTCTTTAATATCCACCAGCTCTGTGATGCTGTCATAAATGGGTGGAAGAGGGTTCCAGTTGCAACCTGTGAAGCTCTAGTGAACTACATGCCCAAGAGGGTTAAGGCAGTGCTGGAAAATAATGGTGGCCACACAAAATATTGACACTTTGGGCCCAATTTGTAAATTTTTTCTAAGGGGTGTACTCACTTTTGTTGCCAGCAGTTTAGACATTAATGGCTGTGTGTCGAGTTATTTTGAGGGGACAGTAAATTTACACTGTTATACAAGCTGTACACTGACTACTTTACATTGTATCAAAGTGTCATTTATTCAGTGTTGTCCCATGGAAAGATATAAAGAAAAATGTGAAGAAATGTGAGGGGTGTACTCACTTTTGTGAGATACTGTAAACAATGCAACTGTCTTAGTACCCCTACAGTAAACATATAAAGTCCATCAAACTCCTAAATAACACTAAGTAACAAAGTCTCTGTACTTTTGTGGCTGCCTTACCGTGCGTCCACAACGAGACGTGACAGGCAGAGGCTCCTGAGGAGACATGGAATGTCCATCAGGTGTGGAGGGGAAGACTGGGGGGACGAGGGGAAGGGGGAGCACTGCACTGTGGGGCAGCACTGTCAGAAGCAGGTAGAAGCTCTTTCCTGGCTCTCGAAGGCACATATGGAGGGGTAGGAGGGTGAAAAGGCAATGCACCTGACAAAGCAGTGAGGGGAGGGACTGATGTCTCTGAGGTGCCCGTATCAGCTGGCCTTGAGGGCGACTGGCTTTGGACAGGGGTAGTTGGAAGAGTCCCTTTGTATGCTTTTAGTCTATTATGGTGAACAATCCATGTCCGTGAGCGTTCACTCCTTAGATCTGTGATCTCATAGGTGATACCGGGTTGTCCGTCTCTGTCCATTCTCCTTCTGACCACAAAAGGGCCCTTCCATCGGGGTGCAAGCTTGTTCATCCTTTGTACCGGATCATCCAATAGAACAAGGTCCCCTGGCTGGTGAGGGTGGAACACAGTCTTTTTGTCATATTGAGTCTTTTGATGCTGCTTGGAGGCATCAGATTTGAGGGCTGCATCCCTGAAAGCATGTGACAAGTGTGAATTGAGGTCTTGGGCATACGCTGCTGGCGTTCCAGGTGTTGAAGTCGTCACAGCTGGACTGCAGTTCAACATGACATCCAGGGGCAAGTTTGGTTCTCTCCCATGCACCAGGAAGAAAGGAGAAAAACCTGTACTCGAATGGACACTGGAGTTATAGGCCAGCTCAAACTGTGGCAAGTACTGGTCCTATTCACCTCCACTTTGTGTTATACAAAGCTGATCTTTCAATGTCCTGTTTAGTCGCTCCACCATACCGTCTGACTGGGCATGGTATGGTGAAGTACGTGTTTTGTCAATGCCAAGCAAACTGCAAAGATGCTTAACGAGGTCTGACTCAAACTGGCGGCCTTGGTCTGTATGAATTTACTCTGGTAAACCATGTTGTCTTATATAGTCCTCAAAAATGCACTTTGAAACAGTTGTAGCACGCTGGTCTTTCAGTGGAAAAAGGTTAACATAGTGTGTGAAATAGTCCATTACAACTAGAGCATACCTGTTGCCTTGCGTGGTGATAGGTAGTTCAATGATGTCTGCAGCAATCTTTTGAAATGGCCTCTCTACTTGGATTGGCTGCAAAGGGGCTCTTTCGTGTGGAGCTGGGGAACTGCGTGTTTGACATGGTAAGCACTCAGCACAAAACTTGGTAATGTCACTGTTCAGTATGGCCAATAACAAATGCGTCTGGCCCTTTGCAGTGTGCGCTCTGCACTCAAATGTCCACTGAATGTATTACCCCTTAGGTGCTCTTGGGGACGTTTTTGTCCTTTCGCACTTTTTTTACGCTCTTTTTTGTGTATAACTTTGGCTGTGCTTATGTTAACTGAAATATTTTTGACCAGGGATTTTTTTTTCAAATATTTTGTGAATTTCTACTCAGCAACTTTGTACCATCTATTATAAAGGCTGTACACTTTTTTGTTACACTCAGCTCCTTAAGGACATTTTTGTCCCCTATTGACTCCCATTCAAAATGGCCTTTTTTTACCAATTTGATCCTGCTGTCATTACAGCATAAAATGTTTTTTTCAATGATTTTATGCTTTCATTCTCAACATAAAGCATCAAAATTTATCATTTTCAACACCTTCACAATTTTGAACCATTTCCCTATATTTAGCATAGGGTTGAATTACAAGCAATTTTCCAGGTTGTCGGTCCTGCCCCCCACAGTGCAATAGAAAAAAAAATTCAACCTAAATGGTGTGAGTGTGTTGGTAGGGATGCTAGTGTGTGGTGCATATGTGTGTATTGAGAAAATATAGTGTGTGTGTTTGTGTACACACAGCCAAACTTTACAAACTCAAACGTGTATGGAAAAAATGGCCCAATTTAAACTTTATTTTCTCAAACCATAGCCATGATGACAAACACATGTAAATTTGATGATATTAGGCAATAATCCAACACTTAAGACACCAAAATTACTTTTTTTAGCCCTATCTAGCTCAATCATTTATTTCCTCCTGGTTTTTTTGAGGATCAAATATGCTCCCTAAAACCACTTTTGTACTTTTTTGTAATTTTTTAGAGTTGCAGGCCTAAACATAATAAATATGAGAAATTAATGGAAAGTGTGGATCCATATGGATACCTTAGGGTTGTGTCTGTGTGTGTGTTGTGAAATTACTGTGTGTGTATGTGTGTGTGTCTTTGTGCGCATGCATATGTGTGCAGCTGTAAGGTGCAATTTGTGGGTTTTCAGGTGGCTGCGCAGGTTCACTTTGTTACTTTAGTACTTTGTTGACATCATCAAAGAAACTGGAATGAAAAGGTCAAAAGCAACTGACAATGAATTAATATTTGATATATATGTAAAGAGGTCAAGTGGGTTGAAAGGTTTTCAAAAAAAAAAGTAGAAAAAAATATTACTGTATAATGTTTTTAGGGCAGTTTATAGGGAGAGGATGAGCGTGAGTATTTATTTGCATCTGTGACTGCACAAATACTAAACATGTATCAAAAGCAGTTTTATTGCAAATCATTAACATATCCTAGAGTCTGATTATCCCACTCAAAAAAATCCACTTTGCATCTCTTATATGAGAAATGTTTCAGTTATTGTGTTTTTTTTAAATAAAAATGGCTCACGTCATCACATAAGCTTGCATGTAAAGGGTTAAAAGCAATTACAAATGAATGAATATTTGATATGTATGTAAAGAGGTCAAGTGGGATAAAAGGTTTGTAAAAAATAAGTAGAAAAAAATATTACTGTAGGGGAAAGTGGGGTGATTTGTGCAACTTTTTACTCAAAGTGATTTTAAAGTGAGGCCTTGACAGTTATGTCTCCAACTCAAATATGTACATATATTTCAGGATGTTGTGCATCCCTGGCAATAAAAACTTTGGATCTGGAATAAACTGTTTAAGAAATATAGCTTTCGGAAAAAAAGTTGTCTTGTCGCACAAATCACCCCACGTAGTGGGGTGATTTGTGCGTCATTGTGTCACCATGACAAAGTCACCATCATCATCTTTCTGGCCATCTGAACTCTCATCAGTGGTGTCGTTAAGTGGAATTGAGATGTCACTCTCTTCTGAGCTACTGTAGACAATCACTTTCTTTTGGTGACCAGCGTATACAGCCATGCCACTGGCACAACTCTCAGAAATGTACTTTGCACTAGTTGCTCCGTGCTTGTGGAACCAACTGCCACCTGACAAATGTGATTCCCCCTACATTTCTGCCTTTAAATCAAGGCTCAAAACCCATATGTACACCCTGGTGTTTCCTTCCCATTAACTATCTTACCTCTGCACTACTATCTGTGTTTATGTGGATGTATGGGCTTTACGTCTTTTATTTTGGTTATTGTTATTGTACCTTCATTGTTTACCTACTGAATGCACTATGTACAGCACTTTGGACAGTGCAAACTGTCATAAATGTGCTTTTATAAATACATTTTACTTACTTACTTACTTATAACTCACCCAGGCCCTTGCGCACAAATCACCCCATCCCCAGAATTTTGGATAATAGGCATGATGCAGCAATTTAGGGTTGACATTGTGCTAACTATATAGACTCAAAGTGTAGCATACCAAAGCACTAAAACATGTGTCAAATGTTTTCAAACGTGTCTATAATTGTTCAGACACAATAATCCAAAAACCTTGATCATGGAAATTTTACTTTGAAAGGCAAAACACAGTTTTTTGAGCTTAAATGTGCTTATATCTTATTCCTTGTGTCTCCCTTCTTTACAGGATGAGTCAAATGGATGGCTCTTCTTAAATATGTGGTCACATTTCCAATTTCTTCCACGGTTTTCTAGAAACAAGGGGTTTTGCAACTTCCAAAATGCACAAATCACCCCACCTTCCCCTATACTGTTTTTATGGCAGTGTATAGGGAGAGGACGTTTTTGTCCTCTAAGGTACTGAGTGTGACTATTTATTTGCATCTGTGACTGCACAAATACTAAACATGTATCAAAAGCAGTTTTATTGCAAATCATTAACATATCCTAGAGTCTGATTATCCCACTCAAAAAAATCCACTTTGCATCTATTATATGAGAAATGTTTCAATTATTGTGTTTTTTTTAAATAAAAATGGCTCACGTCATCACATAAGCTTGCATGTAAAGGGTTAAAAGCAATTACAAATTAATAAATATTTGATATGTATGTAAAGAGGTCAAGTGGTATACTGTTTTTATGGCAGTGTATAGGGAGAGGACGTTTTTGTCCTCTAAGGTACTGAGTGTAACTAAAAAGTTAAGGATACCCAAGGGTTACCATGCAATCCTGACAATGCTGTGGAAACAAGAGCTGCAGGCAGGACAACTTGAAAGGTTGCGGGTGTGAGTGGGCTTTTCTTTTAGCCTGGAAATCCAGACCCTGATATCTTGAACGATAGAGGGTCTGGCCACGATCAATAGTAATTTCCAACTCAAGGGGCGGCTCCTACTCGTGCATTTCAAATGCCACTGCACGCAGTTGGATAGCACTACAACCAATCAGAGCGCACAAGGTGACGTAAGCCCCTTTCGTTTAGCGAACAGCTGTTAAACTGTTAAATTAAACGTTTGCCGTTGTCGGTCGGCAAAACAGAACATTCCACTTACTTGCAGTGTTGGGAACGTTACTTTAAAAAAGTAATTAGTTATAGTTACTCACTACTTGTTCCAAAAAGTAACTGAATTACTAACTGAATTACTTTATAATAGAAGTAACTAGTTACCAGGGAAAGTAACTATTTGCGTTAGCCTACTGTAAAAAAAAAAGTTGCTATATGTCAAAATTTGGATTTTTCTGAGCAGTTTTCACAAGTCAGTTGAAATGAGTAGAACAGACAGGTAGGCCTACGTGTAGGCTACATAACCTTCAATATGTATTGCACATCAACAGACAGCAAGAGGTTTATCCTGCACCTGCAGTATTTTGTTCTCAACAAAAGTAGTAGAGGAAACTGCTGAATGTACCGTGATCTGCTATATCTCTGGATTCACTTCAGGGGTGTCGGCTAAAACACCACTTCAGGCCAAAAACGTCAGACTATGAAGCATGAGACGATGAGAAGAGGAGTAAGGATTTATCCGCTGTTTATTTCAAGATTCAAGATTCAAGATTCATTTTATTGTCATTTCAAATGAAACGAAATGCCGTTTCTCACCAGGTCGTCATACAGTGTTTAAAAAAATTAAATAAAAAAAAAAAAAAAATTAAAAATTATCACTCTCATATAAAACAACAAGCAAACACAGACATATCAATAAAAACAGACATCAGTCAAGTAAAGTGCTGAAATGAATGTTCAGGAGTGTCCTCGACAGTTTCCTGGCTGTCAAGTTAATGGTGGTGGGGGGGTGTTTGTGTGTGTGTGTGTGTGTGTGTGAGAGGGAGGGGGAGGGGGCACAGTCCATTCAGGAGCCTTACAGCCTGTGGGAAGAAGCTGTTTAGCATCCTGCTGGATCGGCAGGGAATGCTCCTGTATCTCCTCCCTGATGGCAGGAGGGAGAACAGGCTGTGTGAGGGGTGGTGAGGGTCCTTAATGATGGCGGTGGCTCTACGGGTGCAGCGTTGCTGGTAGGCCACCATCAGCAGAGGGAGAGGGACACCAATGATCCTGCTGGCCGTCTTCACTATCCTGTTGAGCTGCTGTTGTTCATAGGCCTTGCTGTTCCCGAACCAGGAGGTGAAGCTGTAGGTGAGGATGCTCTCTACGGTGCCCCTGTAGAAGGTGGTGAGATGAGGAGGGGGGAGACCAGCTTTCCTGAGTCTCCGGAGGGAGTGGAGCCACTGCTGGGCTTTTCTGATGACTGCTGTGGTGTTGGTGTTGGAAGTCAGGTCGTCGGCCAGGTGGACTCCAAGGAACTTGACGCTGCTGACCCTCTCCACAGCTGCCCCAGCCACGCTCAGCGGTGTGTGGTGTTGTTTGCCAGCCCTCCTGAAGTCAATCACCATCTCCTTGGTTTTCTCCACGTTGAGAACGAGGTTGTGGGACCTGCACCACGCTGTGAGCTGCTCCACCTCCATCCGGTATGCAGACTCGTCGTTATCACTGACGAGACCCACCACTGTTGTGTCGTCTGCGAACTTGATGACGTGGTTGGTGCTGTATCTGGCAGTACAGTCATGGGTGAGCAGGCTGAATAGCAGGGGGCTTAAAACACAGCCTTGGGGTGAGCCTGTGCTTACTGCTATTTTCCTTGATGTTTTGTTGCCCACCCTGACAGTCTGCTGCCGCCGCGTCAGGAAGTCCAGGACCCAGTTGCAGGTGCCAGTATCCACCTCCAGCAGTCTCAGCTTTTCCACCAACTGTTGTGGAATGATGGTGTTAAAAGCTGAGCTGAAATCGATGAAGAGGATTCTGGCGTAGGTGTTTTTCCTTTCCAGGTGTGACAACGTGAGGTGGAGTGTGGTGGAGATAGCATCCTCTGTGGAGCGGTTGGTTCTGTAAGCAAACTGTAAGGGATCCAGGTTTGCAGGGAGACAGCTCTTAATGTGCTGCATGACCAGCCGCTCAAAGCACTTCATCACTATGGGTGTTAGGGCCACAGGGCGGAAGTCATTTAGGCAGGCTGGATTCGGCTTTTTCGGGACAGGGATGATGGTGGCACTTTTGAGGCAGGTGGGTATTATGGCCTGGGCGAGCGAGGTGTTGAAGATGTCTGCAAAAACATCCTTCAGTTGCTCTGCACAGTCCTTCAGAACCCGGCCAGTGATGTTGTCTGGCCCAGCAGCTTTGCGTGGGTTGACGCTGGCAAAGGCCCGCTTCACCTCAGCTGCAGACAGCTGAAGCATGTGGTCGCTGGATGATGGCGGGAGCATCTGTACCTGGGTGTTGTTGTTTGCCTCAAAACGTGCATAAAAGTCATTTAGTTCATCTGGTAGAGAGGGGTTGTTTAAGCACATCCGCAGGGGGGGGGCTTGTAGTCGGTGATGGTCTTAAATCCCTGCCAGAAGCGGCGTGCGTCTTTGTCGCTTGTGAAGTGGCTGTCTAGTTTGTGTGTGTACAACCGCTTCGCCTCCCTGATCCCCCGGGTCAGATTTTTATTTGCCAGTCTGTATGCTACTATATCCCCAGATTTATATGCAGCATCCCGTGCTCTCAACAGTGAACAGACTTCCCCTGTTAGCCATGGTTTCTGATTGGCCCGAGTCTTGATGGTTTTGGCCACTGTCACGTCATCTGTGCATTTGTTAATGTAACCGATGACGGACTCAGTGTATTCCTGTAGGTCAGTAACATTGCCATGTGTTGCTGCCTCTCTGAAAATGCCCCACTGTGTGGTCTCAAAACAGTCCTGTAGTGCTGGAGTAGCTTCCTGTGGCCACATCCTGACTTCTCTGACCACCGGCCTGTCCCGCTTTACCCTGGGCCTGTATGCTGGTATGAGCATAACAGCATTGTGGTCAGAGTTGCCAACATGTGGGAGTGGTGCTGCCTTGTATGCGTTTTTTACATTGGTGTAGACTAGGTCTAATGTGTTCATCCCCCTAGTTGCAATATTAACGTGCTGGTAGAATTTAGGCAACACTGATTTAAGACTTGCCTGGTTGAAGTCTCCGGCTGTGATGAAGAGGGCATCCGGATGGACCAGCTGCTGCTCGCTGATGTTGTTATAGAGCTCTGCCATGGCCATCTTCACGTTGGCGCTTGGAGGCACATACACAGCTGTTATGATGACTGCAGTCAGCTCCCGTGGCATGTAAAAGGGTCAGCATTTTACAGTCATCAGCTCCGCGTGTGGTGAGCAGTGAGTGGAAACCACGGCTGTATCCTGGCACCACGATTTGTTGATATACACCGCTAAGCCGCCGCCCCTTACTTTGCCGGCTAGCGATGCTACCCTGTCCGCTCTGTGTAGTGTTAGCCCCTCCAGCTGAATAGCGGCGTCCGTGATGTTGTGATTGAGCCAGGTCTCCGTGAATATAGACACACAGCAGTCCCTCACGCTGCGTAGGGAAGCTCTCCATAGTCTGATGTAGTCCACCTTGTTGTCGAGCGAGCGAACGTTTGCCAGGATGATAGTAGGCACTGCCGGCTTGTGTGGACTAGCGGTTAGCCTAGCCTGAACTCCTCCTCGCTTGCCCCGTTTCCGCGTCCTGTCACACCGCTTGCGGTGTTTCCTCACCGGTGCTCCTCCGGCTCCGGGTGCAGCCGTGGGTTTCCCATGGACAACTCTGCGTAGAATCCCAAGCTCGCCCAGCACTCTCAGCAAACGTTCATCATGGCAAGCTTTGCTACGGATGTCCAGAAGAAACTGACGCTCATACACACACACACTTCTTTCAGGCACTCTCCATTTACTCCATTCGCTCCGGTAACACATGGTAACACTGCATAGTCGCTAGGAGAGGCCGCCGCAAGCATCGGTCGCGCCGCCATGTTCCCACATTCGATTCCAGCCCGCGATCGTGCTTCCTTCTTTAACATGCACAGCAGCATACAGATCCCAGGAAAAGAACGATAGCAATATTCGGCTCGTGATGACACGCTAAACAGCTGTTGCAACCGGCGAATCGCGGCCGTTTAATAGCGTGCATAAATTATAATTTATAGAGATCGGGAAACTCAATGCATTTACTCACAAGGGCGATGCAAACAAATTCAGGGAGAGCACGTTTCAACCGTGGATTGATAGGTGGTTACTGCGCCAACGTGCACGCTCGTCGCTCACACAACAGAGAGAGAAAGAAAAAGAAACTTCACTAAACAGGCGCTCCGGCTGACTGACGTGACGGCGCTAACTGACAGTTATAATGTCATCCACACACCGGTCTCCTCACTAGCAGTTTGTGTAGTATGGAGCCAGGGGTGCGTTCGGATTACACAGTTTATTCAATCAATTCATAGTAACGCACCGCATTTAACGTTCAGTAACGATAACGGCGTTGTAACGACGGAAAAAGTAATTAGTTAGATTACCCCGTTACTGAAAAAAGAACGGCGTTTAACGTTAAACGGCGTTATTCCCAACACTGCTTACTTGCTAATGAAATATTTGAGTGTCGTCTTCCAAATCGTGACAATAATTATTGTGGCCTACTGTGATGCGATAGCCTATAATTCATTAATGGTTATTTTGAGCCCACTTGCTCGATTTATTTTTAAATACATAAGTTATTGGTCTTTTTGGAACATGCATTTCCCAATTTAAAACATAAAAATAAAGCAGCATTGAAAATTCAGAAAATAAATCTTCTTGTCCTACACTGCATGCTGTTTGAAAAATAACTCAATAGTTGAAATAATAAATACAATGTGTTTTCCCCTTAAAATTACTAAATGCATTTCAATGACCGTAGCAGTGTGGCACTTCTGTAAACTTACTGAAACTTGGCTGGGCCATCACTCTCATGCATTCTTCAAACTTTTCTCTGCCCTGTCTGAGCTGATAGATAGGTTGTGTTGCCACGGTGATGTGGAGTCTAAACTATTCTAGCTTGGAGACACATGCTTTTTACCGCAAATCGCGGCCTTTCGCGCAGTTATGACCATACACAAGCACATGTGGGATTCTCCAACATATTTATGTTATCATTTTGTCAAGTTAATACATAATTTTGAGTTAAGCAAGAAAAGCCACAGCACACACAACTCAGAATGACCTTAGGCCACAAACTGCACCACAACAGCTGTTGCAGACACAGCAGAACTTAGGTACATCAGTTGCAATAATATCTTGCCCCATCGTGCTACAAATAGGCCAGATTGATATCAGAGATGTTACACACAAACATACACACACATACACACACACACACACACACACACACACACACACACACCATTCACAAACATACACACACGCACACTCTCACTCACACACAGACAGATACACACACACCCACACACATGCACACACACACACACACCCACATGCACACACATACACATACACACACACACACACACACACACAAACACACACACGCACACACAAACACACACACACACACACACACACAAACAGACACACATGCACACGCTCACTCACACACAGACAGATACACGCACACAGACGCACACACCCAACTGCCAGATAAGAAGGCAGAGCAGACTAGAAACGGGGCGCTTTTTACGCCCAAGGGGACGACTGCTGTTGGGGTCCCCCTTTTTACCCAAGTCCAGGATAGGCTAGGATAGGGTAATTGAGATAAGATCTGAATTAGTTGTATTGAATGAGTAACATCTGTGTTGGATAGTAGAGACTGTCTACTAAGCTGTAACCTGATGTCAACCTTGAATAAAGAATCCTGTTAGACCATGATCTACCCTCTCCGCGTCTACCTTGAAGTTTGCCTGAGATGTCTCCCTCCTTCCTTAGCAGTGTTTCCCCTAGAATTTTTTTTAGGCCCGGTGGTAAGAGCTGATGAAGAGTATGCGCGCCGCGTGCGTACCAAATTTCTAGAAGAAATTGACCAAAACGAACCCCATTTGGGATGAGCCTCTTTTGACAGCCCGTTAAGAATGAGGGCATAGGGTTATGCTTTCACATTCAGTACGTTTGTACATGTGGTGTTTTTCACAGGATTTTTAGATCCTGCTGGGTGAGAATGGACCTTCTAGGGAGGTCTGGGGGCATCCCCCTGCAGAAGAAAACCTCATCCTTTTAAAGTTAAATGCATCAATATGGTGCACTTTGAGAGGTGAAATCTGATTAATTTTGTGCTCTGTAAACAACTGTCATATGTCCTGCCTATAATTATTTCCTGTAATAATTTGGAGACACAACCTATGCAAACTATTGAAGAAAAACACGTGGATTTCAATAAAAAAAAACAATAAACACTAAGATCTAATATAGACAGGTCCTGTCTAGTAGGCCTACTCATTTCTGGAATAATCTGAATCACCTCACCTTGAAGCTAGCCTACTGAAACAATTAACATAGGCTACACATCATGATTAGCCTATCAACATGTGTGCTACATAAGGCAAATTCCCTATTCCGACCATTATATTTCATCTAGCCTATTCCTCAATTTAAAACATAAAAATAAAGTAGCATTGAAAATACAAAAAAATAAATCTTGTAGGCCTACAATAGCCTGCTGTTTTCAAGATAACTTAACAGTTTAAACAATAAATAAATATTTCCTTTGAAAATAAATGAATGCTCTTCTGAGAATGCCAAAGGCAGTAGCAGTGTGGCACTTCTGTAAACTTACTGAAACGTGTGCATGCCGTTTTTTTCTGCGCTGTCTGCTGTTGATACAGATTGGTCATGTTGCCACGGCAACGTAGCGATTTTGACTTTCTAAGTTTTGCGCAGTACTTTTTCCTGTTCAACGACCCTGTTACTGAGTCCTTAATATCTCCATAGAGCAGGCGCTGGTTTCATTTTCGCCACTAGTTCAGCGTTTGCCTGCTAGTCATGCTCCTGCTCATTGGCTTCCGTGTTTAACAAGTGCGCACCGAATGCACACGTGCATAGCGCCGCGCGCAGACACCATGGCAGACACACATACACACACACACACACACGCAGACACACAGATCAGCTGATGGGATGATCAAACGTGAGGTTGTAAAGACAGGCGCACACGAGGGGTAGACCGACAGCGCCGCGCAGACGCGCACAAATAATTATTGCGGAATCAATGAAAGATTGATTAAAAAAATATTTTTAATAATTTTTTATTTTTATTTTTTATTTTTATTTTTTTAAGTCAGGCTGCTGTTGGCCTGGCGGGGGGTCTCGTTGGCCTGGCGGGGCCGCCAGGCCTGTATAATGGTAGGGGAAACACTGCTTAGTAGTATCTTATGTTAGTGGAACATAGGCCCACTCGGCCACGGTAACAACACATTGTTTCACTACATAAAATGGCGTTGTCGTAACGGAAGATTTCAAGCAGAAAAGCAGCTGACAGACGGCGGCTGGGTAATGTATTTTTGCCCATACTGAACCTGTCTCTTTTGTTTTCCTCGAAGTCTGCTTAAACCTTGCGTGCTTTGTTTTAAGAAAATCCTGAAGGGTGTCACAAAGAAACCCATAGAATCATAGACTGGCAAGTATAAAATATCTGCTAGTCGTTATTAACTGATCTTGGCTTTCTGTAAATTGTTAAGAAACTTGTTTTGTTGAAAAGAAATGGTTGTGTTGTTTTAGTTGGTTGGCCACTCTTGTTGTTTTTTCCTGTTTTGACATTCCATATTGTAAAGAAATTCGCTGCAGCGTTAAAAAGAAAAGAGTTTACCTGTCGATGTGCCCGGGATGAACACGCGCACACATACATTTTGTCTGGTAACAAATTATGTTCCCACGGTGTTTCATAGTACGTCAATTTGTTATTCACAGCTGGCTGAAATAATAAATATTAGGAGAAGGACATTCATTGCTCAAAATTACGGCGTTATATGAAAAAGGGCTCCACTGGGAGAGAGATTTTTTTTTTTTCATATAAGCATGAAAACCTGCTCTGTCTGAAAATAGCATTTTACCTGATCATTTCTATGCTTAATTAAGTACGACAGAATCACAGGGTCACAGACGTAGTTTGCCGACAGAAGAGGTTAAAAAACATAAAAAAGAGATGATAAAAACCTGAAGAAAAGAAGATAGAAAACGAGATAAGATTATGGGAAAAAATATAAAGAGTAATAGGGAATGGTTATAGATTAAAATTGCTTGTTGTTAAAAAATGTGTGGTTAAAATGGTTAAAGTGATGTGGGAAAGTAAAGGTTAAAAAAGAGAGAACAAGTAAAACTAATGTAATGTGGTTTTTGCGTTGATTTTGGTAATATTGTAGAGCTGTTTGTGTTGTTTCATTGAGCAAAGAGTGGCATTAGGTTGTGAGCAGGCCGGTTAATTTCTGTGGATGGTTGCCAGGTTTAAAGGGGAGAGCAGTGAAAAAAAGTTGTTTACGTCTAGGTTGTTGTCGGGGACCGAGCCCGCCTCAGTCGTTCGCCTCGTTAAAAAATCCCCCCTCCCCCCCTCCCTTTTGCTTGCGCCTGCCAAACCGAAATTGGAGTGTCACAGTGCAGGCTGTGTTATTAATAACTGCTGCAGAGGGGAGGGAGAAGTTGCTCAAGTCAATAAAAAAAAAAAAAGCTTTGGGTAAATAAATAAATTGATTAAGGAAAAAAATCTAAGGGTACATTCTGTTGATTTGGCTTAACATCTGCTAGTTTTACTATGGAAAAAATGTATAAGAATGGGGTGTTACTGGGGAAAAAAAAACATCTAAGTTAAATTGCTTGTGCCTTTAAGACACTGAGAATATATGAAAAAAGTAAAAGAAAATGGTGACATGTGTATAAGTATGAATTAAACTAAGAAAATATATGGGTTTATTAAACTGTGAGTACATGTATTAATTAAACTAAGTAAGCATAAGTATTATTGAAACTGTGTGAGAATACCTTACAGGGGTTTGCAGTTTTAGAAAGAAGAAGCAACAGTGAAGTTCCTTCGCCTAATATGTAACCATTGTTTCTCAAATGTGATTGAAAGCTGTACAGAAGCGTTAAATTGCATTGTCACCTGAAATTTGAAACATAGTTCTCTGAAACGTGTGTGTATGACGTGAGTGTACGTTGTTCATGTAGTTGAAAGAGGATGAAAATGTCTGTCTTGTTTGTAAATCTGTTCAGTGTTTAAGGAAAAATTATCTCTTAATTCTAGTAAGAGTCAGTGAAGTGTGATTTGCCCCTTTATTTCCAAAAGGAACCAGAACAGAATCATTGATTTTGTAGGTGTAAAAAAGTGCTAGGTTGAATTGTTAGGTAAGGGTTACTTACCTTTTGAAATTAACTAAAGAGAGTTAAGTTAATAAGTGATTTTAATTAAGTTTTAAGTTTTTGGTCCTAGTGAAAACTCAAGCAGCAGCGTTCTGAATTGGCTAAAGCTGTCTGATAATTTTTTTTTGTTTTTTGTTTTTTTTAGAAAGGCCTACAGACAAAGATAAATGCAGGGACAAGGTTTTCTAAATCTTGCTGAAACATAAGTCCTTTAGGCTGAAAAGTGCTCTCAAATTACAGTAAAAAACAGTAAATCCTGTGGGTTTTGGGGTAAGTGATACATTTTTTGAACAACATCGTGATTAATTAAAAGTAAGAGATTTTTGTGAGCAACATTTTGAAGGTTTGAGAATTCTTGGTTAAATTTTAATGCGTGACATTTCTTTTTTCTCTTACAGAGGCTGTTTAACTGAGACAGTGCACTGAAAGAAACAATTACAGTGCACTAAGAGAAAAGATTTAGCATCTTGGTTTGAAGAGTTAGATAAACAAATAAATCCCCTTTTTAGTAAGAATTCACTATTGATAAAAGATTATCTAAAGACCATTCTAAAAACTATCTAAAGACTATTCTAAATTAAGTATTGTGCTTGCAAAATTGGGTCATGGGGCACTAAAATTTGAAGGTTGTCACAGGTTTGAAAGTACTTTTTCTCTGCCCAAAGAAGAAAAAAAATAAAAAGATATATAAAACAAGAAAAAAGGAAAAAAGTATAAAGAAGAAGAAAACAAGTTGCCTGGCATACCAATGCCGTCAAAAAGACAATTTACAAAAAAGATATAAAAAACAAATGGACAAGAGATTCAAGAAGTCACTTGTGCCTGGGCCTGCTCTGCCCAGAGCAGTTTCCAGTTTCAGTATGGTCTAAAGCCAACAAGTGGGACGGAGCCAACGGATACCGGCAGAGATCGCTCTGCCAATGCCCAGTGAAACTACAAAGATGGAAGAGTATATGCACGTGGTTAAGTAACACCGTGCCAAAAGTGACATTCAATGCCCTGTGGGGACTACAGGATGGAAGAATTACAAAGATGGCAAGTAACATGTGCCTCAATGACATTTCCTGACAATCTGACTTGTGTTCTAGGAAGAAAGAGACACTGAAGGAGCAGAGGTGATGGGTTTCCTTTGCATTCTGAACTGAAAAAGTGGACAAGGAGGGTGGAATCAGCAGCTCCACTTAAAAAAGTGCAAGTACTTAGTGTTGTGACAATTTTCTGATTATGGTGTTTTCCCCTAAATTTAGGAATTGTGTGCAAGCAAGCAATTGAAATAGGTCTGTTTTGAACATAAACTAATCTAGTTATGCCTTTAAGATGACATAATGTTTTGTAGAAAAGAAGTACGTAAGATTTAAAAGTATAGAGAACTGTTTTGATAACTAATAAGTTTCCCCCTTTTAGGCATTTAAGAGAAGTATGTTTAGGGTTATTTTCAAAAAAGAAAGATACAACTAGTGTCTTACCAGTTTCAAATCAATAAAAGATTGTGTTATTTTTCTCAGTCAAACAGAAAGCATGACTTGAGGGCTTTAATTTTATTTCAGAAAAAGGTTAGTGTTAAAATATTCCCAAAGTAAAGAGGTATTAAAGTTAATGGAAAAAACATTTTCCCAAGTGAAGTTGTATTAAAGATAAATAATGAATAATTGTTGTTTTAGTAAATTTTGAACCAACCTTATTCTCACACTTTCAGAATACCTGATTTTTGTTAAGGGTTGCTCCTTTACATTTTACCGATTCAAGGAATTGGATTTTTTGAAAAAGGGTTACCATTCTAAATTTATAAACCGTTTTTAAGGGGTTGGGACAAAGCCACATGTGTGTTTGTTCCTGTTTAAATACCAATGCTCACTACTCTGTGAGAATTTTATTTTTAACTAAATATGCTCCTTTTTGTGTTTCAAATAGAAAATTTGAAAAGGAGGGAGTTGAGAAAGCACATTAATTAAAAATAATATGGGTACATGTTAAGTAAGGTAATAAGTACAATAATTAATAATGCCACATAAAGAAAACACTACAAGCAAAGTAAGGTTAAAAAGAGATAATGATCAAAAGACTTAATATTCATTTAAAAAGATAATGAGTTATAAGTGAGTCATTTAGGGTTCAGGATCAATCTTATTAAATTTAATTAAAAAAGAAAGAACAAATTGTTGATGTTACAGTTAGCTTTCCAAAAAGCTTTGTATCAAGTGTGATTAGATTACACGTATGTGCAGTGATATAGTAAACCTAGGTTACAAAATTAAGTAAGACAAACACAAACTTCCCATAACCAAGAAGTTATTTAGAAGTTTGTGTCAGGTAGGATTCTTTCCCTATCCTTCTTTTCTCTGTCTATATCTATCTTCTGATGGCCTCGATAAAAAACAAGGTGCAGAACCTGATTCCTTCTGTGGACAATTGGGGACAAGTGCTGTGATCTAAGATGCTAAGCTACGCTCTCAACCCGGGCTATCGGAGTGATGTCACTGGCATGTCCAAGTCGTGATGTCACAGGACAGCTGATAGCCAGAACCGAGGGTCGTCTTTCGTCTCCACACAGCCCAGCTCTTCCAGCCAGCTACACAGCCAGCAGGAGGGTGCCACCTGTCATCTGGAGGAGCAACTCGACACCGGTCGAAACCGGTCGACAAGAAGTCTCCTCCCACCGCCGGCAGCGTCGTCATCAATGTCGTCATCTAGAAATCGAGAGGGGTTCGCTCTCGTCTCCCTTTTCAGCGGATCCAGTTGCAAAGTCATCAATGGCCAGCAGTGCACCAATGCATGGGTGCACTGGGGCTTCCCCACAGCCTCCCAAAATAGTTCAATGGGGGGGGGCTGTTGCGTTGTGCTTTCCGCACTGGGAGAAAATTGCTCTGAGCAATTCAAGTCACTCGTTTCACCCTCGTGTCGGTTCCTCGCAAGTGCGCGGGTATTTGCGGGACTGGACAATGGTCCGAAGAACAAAGAATGAAAAAGACAATTGTAAAAGTGCTGTCATAATATGCTGTTCATATTGTGATTGTGGTTGAATTTTAAAAGGGTCTAACAGGTTGTATTAGGGTTTTATTTTATTTTATTCATTGATTTAACAGTGGCCACTGTGGTTTTATTTTGTCAAGTTTATATTTTTGATTTTGGAAAGATTTAGGGTTGTGCATTTTTCATGCAGGTTAAATGTTGGAGATCTTGTGTGCGTCACAGAGTGACGCAAGGAGGGGAATGTGGGATTCTCCAACATATTTATGTTATCATTTTGTCAAGTTATACATAATTTTGAGTTAAGCAAGAAAAGCCACAGCACACACAACTCAGAATGACCTTAGGCCACAAACTGCACCACAACAGCTGTTGCAGACACAGCAGAACTTAGGTACATCAGTTGCAATAATATCTTGCCCCATCGTGCTACAAATAGGCCAGATTGATATCAGAGATGTTACACACAAACATACACACACACACACACACACACACATACACACACACACACACACATACACAAACATACACACACGCACACTCTCACTCACACACAGACAGATACACACACACCCACACACACACACACACACACACACACACACACACACACACACACACACACACACACACACACACACACAAACACACACACACACACACACACACACAAACATACACACATGCACACGCTCACTCACACACAGACAGATACACGCACACAGACGCACACACCCAACTGCCAGATAAGAAGGCAGAGCAGACTAGAAACGGGGCGCTTTTTACGCCCGAGGGGACGACTGCTGTTGGGGTCCCCCTTTTTACCCAAGTCCAGGATAGGCTAGGATAGGGTAATTGAGATAAGATCTGAATTAGTTGTATTGAATGAGTAACATCTGTGTTGGATAGTAGAGACTGTCTACTAAGCTGTAACCTGATGTCAACCTTGAAGAAAGAATCCTGTTAGACCATGATCTACCCTCTCCGCGTCTACCTTGAAGTTTGCCTGAGATGTCTCCCTCCTTCCTTAGTAGTATCTTATGTTAGTGGAACAATAGGCCCACTCGGCCACGGTAACAACACATTGTTTCACTACACACACATCGTGCTTGCTAGTATATTAATTGTGCAGCACAAAAAAAAAAAAAAAAAAAAAAATGTTTTACTTTTTTTTGGGGTGGTTGGTAGTCAAGGCGGGGGGCTGCCGTTGCTAAGGCGGCCGCCTTAGCTATAAAGCACTGAGAAACACTGTATACTGTATGTAGGGAGGAGGATCATTAATTTCTATTAATATTGATAACATTATCAAGACTTCACAATCAGAATCTTTATAGACACTTTTCTATTATTTTGTTAAAAGAGCACCCGTATTATTGCTTTAATTCAGGGGTGTCCAAACTCGGCCCGCTTTTTATTGGCCCACGGCCGATTTAAAAAAATATAATGTAATGTAATGTAATTCTTCAGATTAAGCCTCTTAATTTTCTTCTTAAAGTGCACCAGATTCATGCATTTCACTTTAAAAAGTTAAAAAAAATCTCCAGGGGGGGGGGGCATACCCCCCTGGTGGTCTCTGAGCTTGTCCGCCAGCCATGAAATTACTGCACTCAGGCATTCATCCTCACTTTGCTGTTCCTGTAGTTTTCCTGAGTCAATAGACAGTGTGTGAGTGATTTCAGGAATATCTGAGGTGGCGTTATCATCCCTGTCTGTCGAGGTGATAGAAGAGATGACACACTGAACAGCCTTGTTGTGGGTCTCGGGGCCTGGACGTCTGGACATGGCATCTGCGTTGGCATGTTGTTTACCTTCTCTGTGTTGGAGGTTGTAGTCATACACATCAAGCTCCAGTATCCAGCGGCTACGTCTGCCAGTAAGGTCATTATCCACCGGGGCTTTCCTCAGATTCATGAGGGGCTTGTGATCTGTGACCACTGTGAAAAAACTGCCAGACAGGAAATGTTTAAAATGTCTCACAGACCAAACAACTGCCCAGAGTTCACGGTCAAAGGTAGACCATTTTCTTTCCGGGGGTCTGAGTGTGTGGCTCGCATAGGCTATAACACGTTCTTTGTTGTCTTGTCGTTGAGCAAGCACAGAGCCAATGCCACCCTGTGAAGCATCCGTGTACAGCAAGAAAGGTTGTGTGAAGATGGGGTGTGCCATAATAGGAGGGTGCGTAAGAGCATGTTTCATTGACTGAAATGCATCCTCACATACATCAGTCCATGTGAATATTGCTCCTTTCTGTGTGAGCGCGTGTAGGGGAGCTGCCATGACAGAAAAGTTTTTGATAAAACCTACGGTAGTAGGAGCACAGTCCAATGAAAGCTCTCACCTGTGTGGTTGTTCTGGGTGTTGGCCATCCACGCATCTTTTCAAGATTCTTTGCATCCGGTTGAAGCCCATGGTTTGAGATGACATGTCCAAGAAAAGTCACTTGTGTTCTAGCGAGTTGGCATTTTTGGGGTTTTAACTTGAGTCCAGCTGCACGGAACCGGCTGAAAACCTCCTCAAGGCTCTGTAGATGATCTGCAAAGGAGCGACTGAACACAAGGACATCATCAAGGTAAATTAAGCATTCCTTCCAGTGTAAGCCATGGAGCACCAGATCCATTAGCCTTTGAAACGTGGGTGGGGTGTTGGTTAAGCCCATAGGCATTACTTTGAACTGGTACAGAGCGCTGCCTGTGCTGAATGCTGTTTTCTCTTTGTCTTGTGGCTCGAGCTCAACCTGCCAATACCCACTGGATAAGTCCATTGTACTGAACCAGCATGCACCTGATAGGCTGTCAAGGGCCGTGGCAGGGTGTGGCAGAGGGTATGAGTCTTTGATGGTGGCTGCATTAAGTTTTCTATAATCAATACAGAACCTATAGCTGCCATCTTTCTTTCTCACTAATACAACAGGGGACGACCAGGGGCTACAACTTTCTTCAATTACATCGTTAGAAAGGAGCTGTTGTACTTGTCTGTCAATCTCTGCTCTGATGTTAGGTGATGTTCTGTATGCTCTTTGTTTGACAGGGGGAGTATCTGTGGTCCTGACGCTGTCTGACTAGGTTAGTACGCCCGTAGTCTTGGTCATGAGCACTAAAAACTTCACTGTAAGTCAACAGCAAAGCTTTGAGCATTTGTTGCTGTTCGTCAGTAAGTGTTAACTGACTTAGGTCAACATTAGGTAATTTCTGCTGAGGGGCGGAGTCAACTAACGTGGTAACTGTGGCTACATCTGCTTCTGCTATTGAGTAGTCATCCTCACTTGTGTTGCCCACAGGGTGAAAGTCACCCAGCATAGTGTCACATGGGACCTGTATGTCAGCTGTAGTCGGGTTCATTACTCTGACATAAGTCAGCCCTGCTTGTACAGGCGCAAGTGTGCATGCGGCTAACAAACCCTGAAAGGTAGGGGGACCTGGCTCTAGGATACCTGTGTAGTCGGCTTCAAGATCTGGTACCCCAATTGTGGGCTGCACCTTCGCCAAAACAGTCATCTGTGACATAGCAGGGACAACAACAGGAGATAAAGTACAGGCGTTACAACTTAGAGGGGCAGTCTCAGTAACACGCATGAGCGGGACGCTAGTTGAGCTGCCTACCTTAAAAACACCTTCCCTCAAATCTACAACTGCATAGTGTGTAAGTAGAAAGTCCCAACCTAAGATTACAGGTTGCTTAACGTTTCTGACAACATGAACAGTTTGGGTAAATAGCTCACTACCTAGTCTGATGTTAATAGGAAGTGTGCCTAGAACGTCTAGATAGTCACCAGTCGCTGCTCTGGGAAGAACACCAGAGTGTTGCATAGCTTTTGTTCTCAGAGATGGAATAGACATCCTAAAGGCTTCACTGATAAGCGATATATCTGACCCTGTATCTAGGTAAACTTTTGTAGCAATGTTCTCAATGACAGCCATCACATAGCGTGTGGGTTTTTTATGTGCAGCTGGCATCACCAGCTGTGGGGCCTCATCACCAGTAGCAGCAAACACTTGGCCCTCAGCATCTGCTACCAGTCGTTTCCCTGCTCATAAGTGTCTTCGCCAAAGCTCACATGATGGCTCCTCTCTCTGTGCGATGGGTGTCTCTCTCTAGCTGAGTAGGCTTGGTGTGAGTCATACCTGGGCAGAGTTGAACCATATGGAGAAGAGTAGGAGGTGTGCTGGCGGGAGTCATTTCGGTAAATTTGTCTTGAATCGAAGCGGTCAGGAGAGTGGCGCCTGTCTGGGCTTTTAGTGCCTGAAGCGCTCCTGGCTGCCTGTAGAATAGGGGTCATGACGACGATTGGGTGAAGACGAAGGCGCAGAGGAGTAGCGCCCGCCTGGGCTGTGGTGCCTGGAATAATCTTGACTGCTGTTAGTATGACGATCCTGTCGACGATGTGGTGAAGATGGAGGAGTAGGTGAGTAGCGCCTGTCGCGTTGACCAGAAGAGTATCTTTGATGGGGATGATCACTGTGCGAATCTGTTGGATCTCTGATGGTCGGCTGCAGAGGAGTAGGATCCACGGTCAGGAGAAAAAGATGGAGAGCGGCGATATCTGTCTCTGCCACGCTCACCCCTCTGTTCAGCTGGAGGGCGGTACTCATGTTTGGCTATAGTCTTGTCTCAGGTGAGTAACTTGAAGTCTGAGTGCTTGGACATCTTTTGAGAGTTGCGAGACAGCATTCATTATGCCAGCAGATGGATCTGAGCGAGGGTTTTCATGTGTCTGGAAACCATAGCTAGAAGTGGCTCACCTTGTGGGGTAGGAGAAATGGCACGCTGTGTAGTTGCATATGATGAAGCCGGTGGAGAAAGGAGTTTCAATGCTTCCTGTGCACGTTCCCATTTACATGCAACGGCCTACGCCTCCTCCAGTGTAGTGGCGCCATGCTCATGACATTTCGCTCCAAGATTGGGGTCTAAACCAGCAACAAATCTTCTGAAGCGTTCCATGGCAATAGCTGCATCACCATAGTTGGGGAATGCCTCCAGCACCAGTCTTGTGGTTTCTGCAGCAAAAACCTCTAACGGTTCCTTGGGCAAGCGCTGTCGGGCATTTACAAATGTCTGGAAGTGCAGCAAAAATGCCTTCCTCCCAAAAACATCATGCAGCTTAGCTGTACATTCTTCATAGTCCTGCTGCACATTTGGTGATAAGGACAGCCAATATGCTAGTGCATCTCCACTAAGGCGAGTGGGGAGTATTGTAGCAATATCAAGCTGACGTCCGTCTGCACATGCTTTAACTGCCAGCTCCAACCTCTTTTTCCACAGAGAAAAACTTTCTTTGTCCTTACCATCTCCGTGGAAACATGGCGGCAATTCCACTCGGTAGTGAACAACAGTCTTTGTTTTCTCTGGCTGGGTCGTGCTGCGCGTGTCGCCACTATTAGCGATCGCCTCGTTATCCTCAACTTCCTCAATAACGTCCTCTAATGACTGGAGCGACATGTCGAAAAGTACTGTCCAACTTAAACGGCTAGGTGAAAAAAAACATCTTCTGTCCACTTATAAAACTGTCCAGAGTAGACACTTGTTCTTCAAGTAACAAACAAAAACTTACGGGGTGCGGCAGCAACCGTCACCTTTCGCCTCCTTGCTAGTTGAATGCCTTGGCTAATTAAGACGAAGATGGGATAAAAACACCGCTGCCACCAGTCTGTAACCCTTATTTTTATGTGGTAGCGTCCTCCGGTCTCCTCGGAATGGTGGGAACACTCGGGTTACAAATAAACAACAGATACAATTGCTCTCGGCGTTGATTTCTTCTTTAATGATAGCCAAAACGGCAACACAATACTCTCGCGTGTGCCCGACAATCATAAACTGAATCCCACACGTTAATGTGTCCCCCCCTAAACAATAGGTGGTTAGGAACTAAAGTTACATAAATGAAATAATAATAAAATACTTATTAATTCGCAATGTAATTTAAATGAGAATGAAATAATGAATAACAATGTAAATTATATGATTACATTTATAAAGTCGCTAGAATTAGGGGAAACAGTGTCTTTGAAGCACATTTTTTTCTGGGGGGGGGGAACCCCAGACCCCCCGTTTAATTGTATGAGCCCAACAATTTTTTTTTTAACATCTACAAACACAGTGTTTGGTGTTTTGTTACATTACATTCTATTTAGCTGACGCTTTTATCCAAAGCAACTTCCATTAAGTGCATTCCACAATGAGGGTACAAACTCAGAACAACAAGAATCACGTCAGTACTATAGCTGCAAATAAACCAAACTACAAAGTGCCACAAGTAAGTGCTACTGTGACCTTTGTTATAATGCTTCTGCTGTTTGAATGACAGGACCTCAGGACAGGTTGGGTGGAGTACTGCACTGGTTTTTATTCTGCAACAACATGGAATTGCAACACAACCAGTGTGCATTAATTGAAAAGTCTGGAGTCTCGTCTCGCTCAACAGAGTGACGACATTTTGTTTCTGACATTGATCGTATAGTGGTATAACATTTTGGTTCTAAAAACATGCTTGTAAATAAAATATAAAAACATAAAATATCCTATCTAAAAGAGCACCCAAATATCAATTACACATAACAACATTGCATATAAAACAACACAAATAAACATACCTGCAACAACATGGAATTGCAACACAACCAGTGTGCATTAATTGAAAAGTCTGGAGTCTTGTCTCGCTCTACAAATAAAAAGAGGAGTTTGGCATGAGCATAGAGGTCACGTGCACCCCGTGCTGAAAGTAACTAGCTAGTACAGCTTCACACATGTTGGCTGCTAGCCCAAAGACTCTTCAAACACCACGGCAACAATTCGTCACAAAACAACACAAAACTACTAGTTTTACAGATGCCACATTAGTCAAGCATGCTATACAACAAATGCTGATATTTTACACATCATATGAACCGTAGTTTTCACTTATTATTGACTTTATGTCCGAGCGAACAGAGCAGCAACTCACCAACAGAGTGACGACATTTTGTTTCTGAACGCAAAGCAAAATGCCCAGCATTAAGGGTAAAACCAACTTCCACTCTAGAATTTCAAAATAAAATACACAAAAAAACCTTTTGTTGCAGTCCCAAGTTTGACAGGAATTTAACATCTAAGCCAAGTAATTATTTACACTGTTACATACACCCCCTTTAAATTCTGTCAAACTCAGACAAATCCAGAGTACCATAACGAGAAAAGAAATAGAGAAAAAAAAAATTGTGTGGGATTGCTCAACGTGAAACCATATCACTGATGTAAATTACAGTCGATACAAAATCCTCCCTTAGGGAGTGCAAAAGGATCAGGAGGTACCAAGCCCAATACTTTACACAGACCAGTAGAAGATGCCATATACACCTACTAAACATCTAGTTCAAGGCAAAACACATTGCATACCCAAGTTCACAAAAACAAACAAATAGCACTTGGATGTAGCCCATACAAAATTGGGGGTAAAAAAAAAATTCTGGTCATTTAGCCCTTAAACAGTCCGTGAAAGAATGCATACACAGGACTTGAACCAAGAAAGGTATGCTCAACCTTTTGTGTTGACATCTCATGAATCAACTTTTTGGGAGGTCTGACATGTCTCCCATATCTGGTAGTGACTGCATCACCCGAGCCAGCATGAACACTGTGAGGTTGTGAACAAACAGCAGTGTTTTCATCAACATCTTCTGTGGGAGTCAACTGAGACATGTCTAGCACAGGTAAATGAGCAACACTGGCAGGGACTGAGTCAGGGGAATGAGCTACACTGACAGAGACTTGGTCAGGGGAATGAGCTACACTGACAGAGACTTGGTCAGGGGAATGAGCTACACTGACAGAGACTTGGTCAGGGAATGAGCTACACTGACGGGCACTGGGTCAGGGGAATGAGCTACACTGACAGAGACTGGGTCAGGGGAGTGCAGTAGCCAGTCCAAAGTTCGGTTGTAGCCATCTGCATCGTTCATCTCCACAGAGTCTCAACCACTTGCACATGCCACATCCTGGTTATCTGAGCCCACAAGAGAGGCAGGAGTTTCATCCACTGCAAGAAAGTCAACTGAGAGAAGAAGATTCCGGTGCACAACTCTCTCTCTGCCGGTAACGGCATCTCTTATTCTGTACACGTTGATCCCAGACCTCACAGACACAACATCATAAGGTGTAGAGTCCCACTTGTCAGCAAGCTTCCTTTTTCTTCTTTCACCACGGTTGGCCAACAACACTCGATCACCCATAGCTAGTGGAGAGCCCTTGACTTTGCAGTTGTACAGCCTGGCATGACGTGCTTGCTCGTCAAGGGTGTGTTTCTGAGCAATCCGCGAGGCTTCACTCAAGTCCTGCTTCAACCGTAAGACAAACTCATTATGGCTGATCACTTTGTCATCTTGAAGCACATGCTGGAACATGATGTCGATAGGGAGACGTGGAACCCGTCCATACATGAGGTAAAATGGGGCAAACCCGGTCGTCTCATGTATTGTACAGTTGTAGCAAAAGGTTAGAGGCCGCAGCACCTGAGGCCACCTGGCTTTTGCAGTTGGGGGAAGGGTTCTCAACATATTCCCCAGCGTCCTGTTGAAGCATTCTTTGACACCATTACCCATTGGGTGGTAAGGTGTGGTGTGAGACTTCTTCACCCCTGCCATCTCCAAAAGTTCCTTCAGGAGCCTGCTCTCGAAGTTGGCCCCCTGATCTGAATGGATTCTCTTGGGAAAGCCATACACGCAGAAGAAATCATCCCACAATCGACGGGCAACATGTTTTGCAGTTTGACTCTGACAGGGGAAGGCGTGTGCCATTTTGGAGAAGTGGTCAGTTATGACCAAGACATCAACAGTTTTCTTGTCGCTCAGTTCAGCCGTCCAAAAGTCAATGCACACCAGTTCCATTGGTTCAGATGTGTGAATGGATTCAAGGGGTGCACGGGCTGCAGGTTCAAGGGGTTTGCCAAAACACATCTTTCACATCGTCGTACATGGTTTATTATGTCTTTTTCCATTCCAGCCCAGAAGAACCTTTCTCTGGCGAGGGAGAGGGTTCGTGCACGGCCCTGATGACCAGCATTGTCATGAAGACCAAGGAGAATCTGATGTTTAAGGCCATCTGGTACAATGAACTGGGACAGCTTTTTGTTCAGTCGGTTGTCTTTTCTCACCCTGTACAGAATCCCATTTTGTACTTTGAGCTTTTTCCAGTGTCTGAGGAGCTTAATGACGCATGCAGGTTCAGCTGCTGCCTCGCGTTTGGTAGCTTTCCTTTTTCGCTGCACATAGAACAGGACTCTGCTTATCGTTTGGTCTTGCTCTTGAAGGCTCAAAAACTGGCTCTGAGGGATAACTGTGGAAGGGTCTTTGTCAGGCAACTGTGGCAATGGTAGGTTAGCACTGAGATGACCACAACCACGATGAGCGCTTAGTGCAGCTGACACCTCGTCTGAGCTGATGGAACTTCCGTCAGTCTGAGGATCATGCACACCACTGAGGTCTGTTGACTTTTGACCTTGCACCTTGAACAACCTGACAGTTGTTCGTCAGTCGAAAAGCATCCTGAACTGTACCTCTGACAACTCCATTGACTTCATCCAATAATGCGATATAGGGCTCTTTCAGCAAGCGATGACCAACACATGACTGAACGAATGGCTCACGGCTCAAAGCGTCTGCAACAGTGTTCTTAACTCCTGGCACATACTTAAGATCAAAGTTGAAAGCTGCCAGCTTGGCCACCCACCTTTGCTCACACGCATCCAAGCGTGGTTTTGTCAGAATGTAGGACAGGGGATTGTTATCCGTCCAGGCGGTGAAGTGTTTAGCCTTCAGCCAATGACTGAACTTGTCGCATACGGCCCATTTCAGTGCCAGAAATTCCAGCCTGTGTGCAGGGTAGTTCATTTGAGAATGGGTCAACGTCTTGCTGGCGAAGGCGACAGGCCTTGCAATTGTTTCACCAGGTGCCACTTGTGACAAGACGGCTCCAATACCATCAAAAGAAGCATCGACAGCAAGGATGAAAGGCTGGTCGAAGTTAGGGTGAGCCAAGGTGACACCATGAGTTAGTTCACTTTTTAGTGTTTGAAATGATTTCTGACATGCATCAGTCCAGTCACCTGGTGTCATAGCTGGCGGGGCAGAGGACTTTTTCTTGAACTTCCCTCTCTTCTTGGCCTGGGATTGAACTTGCCGTCCAGAAATGAGCCTGAAGAGGGGTTTGGCTTTCGCGGAGCAGTCAGGAATGAAATGCTGGTAATAAAAGACCATGCCAAGGAAAGATCTGATCTTTCTCCAGGAGGGCGTGACACCATCATTCTCCATTAGCTCTGCCTCTCCAACATCAGAAATGGTCTTGACCTTGTCAGGGTCTGTTCTCACCCCATCTGCACAGATGATATGCCCCAGAAACTTAACTGAGCTCTTCAGGAGATGACATTTCTTGGGAGCAAGCTTGAGTTTGTGAGTTTTCAGACGGGAGAACACCATCTCCAGACGTTCAATGGCCAGCTGCTACTGGGAGCGAAGACCATCAGGTCGTCTAAGTAACAGAGCAAGCTGCTGAAATTTTCATCACCGAAGATTGATAACATCATCCTCATGAAAGTTGCGGGACTGTTTGATAGACCTTGGGGCATCCTATTGTACTCATGGAGGCCAAAGGGGGAGGAAAAGGCAGTGTACTTCTTGTGTGCCTCATGAAGTGGTACATTGTAAAATCCAGAAGTCAAGTCCATAGTGGAAAAGAAGACATTTCCTCCAAGAGCAGCAAGGGTGTCAGCTTGGTGAGGCAGTGGATGTGCATCCTTCACAGTCTTTGCATTGAGCCATCTGAAATCGGTACAAATGCGCAGACTGCCATCCTTTTTCCACACCAAGACCAGTGGTGAAGCGTACTCACTGTGCGACTTCCGGATTATGCCTTTTTCCTCCATCTCATTCAGTGCAGTTCTCAGCTGCTCGTACTGTGTTGGAGGCACTCGACGGTAAGGCAAGCGAAACGGCCTCTCGTCCACGAGGTGTATTTTGTGGACGAAGTCCGTAGCCTCCCCGCAGTCCATCTTGTCCCTTGAGAAGACCGGTTCATACTTCACAACGAGCTGCAGGAGCCTGTCTTTCCACTGGTCAGACACCTCACAACCATCCAAGTCCAAGTCTTGTAGACCCAAGTTATTTAAAACCTCTTTTCTCTGCTCAGGGGACTTTGTGGACACAGAGCTCTGTGTGACATCTTGAACATTGACAGACACCTTTTCAGGGGAAGGCAGCTCCTCAACTGCAACACATGGGAAGACGTCTGCTATCTTGCAATTTCTCTTCAGAGTCACTGCCTTGCTGCTAGGATTTATCAGTTTAAGGGGGACCCACCTGTCTCCCCACAGAGGTGTGACAACCCGACCAACCAGTACATTTCTGGGCCTTGAATTTGACTGAGTCGGTTCGACAATGACTGTGCTCCCTACTGACAAAGGTGCGGATGCGGGCAGCTTGCCCCAGACGAGGTGTTCACGCAGAGGTTCAAGTGTAATACTCTGCCTTAAGTATGATAAGTCGTTCCAGGGTAGCAGAGTCTGTGGCCTGCGACTGTGGCAGCCCCTGCCCCCAGTAGGCGGTACAGGTGGTGGAGAAGCAGTGTGCTGTATGTTCATTGTTACCTTCTCTTTGGCTACTTTGCTCACAGTGGCTGTTAAACCTGAATGATACTCGCATAAGATTTCTTGGACTTCATGAGCAGTCCACTTGTCAATGGTCTTTGAACGAAAGGTCATTGAAAGCTCAGGGGTGGGACAGTTTCTTATGAACATGCGTGTCACCTCAGTGCCAGGACTTTCCAGCATCTTGCCATGCTCTTTAAGCCGTTCAACGGCAATGTCAACGGCACGGTGCAGCCTAAGCCAATAGTCAAATGCCTCCTCACCTTTCTCAGGCAGAGTGGTATAGAAGTCTGCTAGTGGGAGTGATGAGCATGGGGCAGAACCAAAGTGCTTTCGTAGGAGAGCATAGATTGCTTCAGGGTCACGAGTGATATCTATGACACTGTTTCTGGTACCCACCCGGGCGATGTCTTTAGCTTTACCCCTAAGGTGAACAAGGATCTCCTCAGCTTGTTCCTCTGGTCTTAGGTTACTTTTCTTAATATAAGTTCTCATGAGATCCTCCCACTCTCTAACAGAAACAGAGTCAGAGCTCTCCCCTCTGAAGCATGGGGGGTCTTTCAGCTTTCTGTGGGATACGAGCTGCACATGAGAGCTGTCAAGCATGTTTGAAGTAGACATTTCAGCATTGGTTGGGGAAGTGGCAGCATTGGTTAAAGGGGTACTCACAGATGGGCTGAATTGGGTTATAATGTTCTGTACAACCTTCTGAGTAACATGCTGAATTACATCTCCCATCTGATTGACAATTTCATTAGCAAGGGCCACAGGACTAGGGGCAGCAGAACTGGTATGTTGCAGCTCATTTGAAATACCCACAGGATTACTTAGGGGAGGGGACACATCCCTACTGATCAAAGGGAACCCTGGTGTACCCTCACTTCCCCCCAAAACAAAACCACGCCCATGTACAGGTGTTTCAAACTGCAAAAACATAGGAGAACTCAACACTCCTCTCCCCCTGCCAACACCACGAGGGGTGCTATTTCCCTCCCGAATAACACTCATTGTGAAAAAAAAATTCAATGACAAAAAAAATCTAAATACTCAAAGTGCAATAGAGTTAGTACGGATGAGCAGCAGGATTACCACAAAAATCACTATGCGCTCTAACAGCTCAACAGTACACATGGAATGTCCACCTGATTACATATAGAGTAACAGCAGTAGCAGAAAGAATCCCCGGATCGCGCTGAAGAAGCCACCGTCCAGGAGATCGATGAGTCACGGCACCAATGTGACCTTTGTTATAATTCTTCTGCTGTTTGAATGACAGGACCTCAGGACAGGTTGGGTGGAGTACTGCACTGGTTTTTATTCTGCAACAACATGGAATTGCAACACAACCAGTGTGCATTAATTGAAAAGTCTGGAGTCTCGTCTCGCTCAACAGAGTGACGACATTTTGTTTCTGACATTGATCGTATAGTGGTATAACATTTTGGTTCTAAAAACATGCTTGTAAATAAAATATAAAAACATAAAATATCCTATCTAAAAGAGCACCCAAATATCAATTACACATAACAACATTGCATATAAAACAACACAAATAAACATACCTGCAACCAGTGGTGTAGTCTAGTTTTTTGTAGTGGGTATACTGTGATGATTCCCTCCAAGCCTCTTCTTGAATATGCAGCATAGCATTTACACATTTAACATATGGCTTATACCGTGGTTTGTTTACAATTTTTAGGTGCAGCAAAGGCAAACCCATTTTACACCTTAGCCTGCCTTTAGAAACACAGAATTTAGGATTTCTATTCCCAAATTAAATTGGGGGATATGGGGGTCTCCCGCATATTTTTTTTATATTAAAATACATTGTTTCCCGCCTTCTGGTGACTCTACAATAGAAAAACACAAAAGTCAGTAAGTCTGTTCTAGATCCCAACCCTCCTAGGGGGGTTCGGGGGCATGCCCCCCCGGGAGACTTTTTTTTTACCTTTTTAAAGTGAAATGCATGAATCTGGTGCACTTTGAGAGGAAAATTAAGAGGCCTAATCTGAGGAATTGTGTGAACAAATAATTTGGAGACACTGGGTCAGATGAATTAGAAGCTATTGAAGAAAGACCCATGGATTTTCCATACAAATTTTACTTTAAAATAAAATATTATGGAGGGTCCTCTGGGTTGGGCTTGGAGCTCTTTTTCTTTTATGGGACATATTTCTCTGTTATATAGTGAATGCATTTAAATGCAGTGTGAGGAACGAAGTAGAAGAACTCTGTTGTCCAGTTATCTTTTTTTCCACAGACGAGGCTGAAATAGGCTTAGACTATACACAGTGCATGGGCAACTGAGGGCAGCCCCATTTCCATTTAAAAAAAAAAATAAACTCAATACACACTGTGCTTGGACGTGAATGTGACGTGATCAGTTAACCTTGGATTACCTCCCAGATGAACTGATTACATTATTAGGCTATTAACTATCTAGACCAACACATTGTATTCCAAACTGTTTTTATATGATACATTACATTTGCATAATATGATGTTAATATCAAACACAAACTCAAAAAAAATAAAAAAATCGGGGGGCGGTCGGGGGCCCTAAGCAACCGCTTGGTTAGCTTATGCCTCGGGCCGGCTCTGGTTCTTTCATGTTCAGTGCATAGTTTGGACGTGTGAACAGTCCCACTTAAGCCTATGAAACTGTTGATTATCCGATATTGGTGGCCGCAAAAGTTAGTATAAGTTTCGACCGGTTATTGAAACTGAGCAATACTTTTTCCTATTGGGAAGAAAAAGTCCCTGCCGCGCTTTTGTGAGCTCCGACAGCACCGTGTGCTTCTCCCGAGGGGACTACTGAGCTGAATTTGCGTCGCGCTGCCAGTATTTTCGGGCTGGACAGTCGCTCCGCTTTTACCCAACAGTCCGCAGAAACGGGCGTTGGTAATGCTGGTACCGCATCTTTTTACGTCCGTTGCGACCTTCCCAGGGACACAGCGCACAGGTTGAATTTAGAATGAAAGTAATACAAGTTGAGTTCTGTCACTATCGTAAATTGTTACGTATCATTCGCATTTCTTAGTGGGCCATACGGAAATGCTGGAGTTTCCTTAGTGGGTATACTGCGTATACCTGCGTATCACGTAGACTACACCACTGCCTGCAACAACATGGAATTGCAACACAATCAGTGTGCATTAATTGAAAAGTCTGGAGTCTCGTCTCGCTCTACAAATAAAAAGAGGAGTTTGGCATGAGCATAGAGGTCACGTGCACCCCGTGCTGAAGTAACTAGCTAGTACAGCTTCACACACAGGGCTGCCAAGTTTCACCAAAAGTTTGGAGGGAGATTTTTTTGGCCGAGGGACCCAAAACCGTGTCCTCTTTCCCACCCAATAATTTTTGCTAGTGTCCTGCAAGTTTACATATTGTTCATAATAAATCAGAAATAAAAGACAATTAGAAAATGTGATAAAACATCAAAAATCTTATTAAAATAAACGAATTAATGAATTGCAAAGTCGTAGGACAGGTTTTAATTAAACATTGGGTGTGGACATATTATAAGTGGGGGTCTGGGGGTCCCCCCCAGAAAATTTTGAGTGTTAAACACTTAATTTCCTGCATTCTGGTGAATTTTTATGAAGCAATGTGTGCCTTTTCTGCATTAATTTTTATGTAAAGTAAAAGAGGAACATTCAAGGTTTTGCTGACACAAATTTAATTGAATAGCCTACAATGCATGTGTAGTGCTTTCAAATATCTCCTGTAGCCTATTGTTAAAACATTTGGTTAAACTGTAATAAAGGTAATTATTCTATATCATGTCTACTATTGAGGGTTGAGTGGCTGGTGGTATTTTACTAGCAGCATTAGGCTTTATTCAAAGAAGAAAAAAATTTGGGAACAGTTCAACACCAATGCAAACTACTAAGCTAAAATAAAACATCTGGGTTACTTGGTCCCTCCTCTTAGGCTACCTTGATTTGTGTTATGAAAAGTGCTATAAATGTGCAATACATAGGCTACAGTTCATTACACAGAAGAATAAAAGCATTTTTATTGGGGATGAGCCATTTGTTACTTTGCAAACCTAATTTTCAAACTAAATTACCAAAAACAATATACAAAACGATCCAAAGATCTTCTGAATTTACTTGAGTGAGATTGAAGGGTTAATATGTTTGATGCATGCGCGATCACCGGCCGGCGGGGACACAATTCTTATCAGCGGTAACTTGGCACGCTATCAACACACACCTCGGAAGAGAAGGTGCGGGTAGGGGGCTCGCCTCCCGCTTCGAATGCACAGTGCACATCAAAGCATAACGTTAACGCGCGTGCAGAAAGAGGATGTCACGGAACTCAGTCCGTTTAGGTTTTCAAAATAAGACTTTCAAAGTAAAAGTACCAAAAAAAAAAAAAAATACTGGGATTCATTTCTCTGCGTGAGAAATTGGAGGTGTGGCGTGTGAGCGTGTGAACTGGTTGATATGCGTGTGTCTCACGGCCAAAGCGTGAGACTTGGCAGCTCTGTTCACACATGTTGGCTGCTAGCCCAAAGACTCTTCAAACACCACGGCAACAATTCGTCACAAAACAACAAAACTACTAGTTTTACAGATGCCACATTAGTCAAGCATGCTATACAACAAATGCTGATATTTTACACATCATATGAACCGTAGTTTTCACTTATTATTGACTTTATGTCCGAGCGAACAGAGCAGCAACTCACCAACAGAGTGACGAATTTGTTCTGAACGCAAGCAAAATATTATATTATTTTTATTTTCGACATTCCAATACATTTTCTCTTGCAAATATAACACATACTTTGTGTTTCCGAGGAGCGAAAAGCCAAAGGCTTATCAGTCCCAGCATTAAGGGTAAAACCAACTTCCGCTCTAGAATTTCAAAATAAAATACACAAAAAAACCTTTTGTTGCAGTCCCAAGTTTGACAGGAATTTAACATCTAAGCCAAGTAATTATTTACACTGTTACACTACATGGAGATGTAACAAGTGCCCCGAACGGGGCCTTCCAGGCAGCGCTGCCTTTAAGGCTCCGCTGGGGGAACAAAACACCATCGAGTTACAAACGCCACTGTGTGTCCACATGGTGCCCTTTTTATTTTTTCGCCCCTGCCCTTCAAACAGTCTGAGTCCGCCACTGAGTAAGTAAGTAGAATGTTCTGTTTTGCCTACCAAAAACGGCAAACGTTTAATTTAACAGTTTAACAGCTGTTCGCTAAACGAACGGGGCTTACATCACCTTGTGCATCGTTCTGATTGGTTGTAGTGCTATCCAACTGCGTGCAGTGGCATTTGAAATGCACGAGTAGGAGCCGCCCTTGAGTTGGAAATTACTATTGATCGTGGCCAGACCCTCTATCGTTCAAGATATCAGGGTATGGATTTCCAGGCTAGAAGACGGGGTGATTTTATCAAGATTGAGATTTGGAGAAGTTTTCTGAAGCCTGGTGTTACACACTTCCGGTAAAGTAGGTGGCGGTATGCACCGATAAGTTGGTTTGCGATCCGCCATAAAGCCCAGAGAAGAAAGAAGAAGAAGAAGAAGAAACCGAAATTGCTGTACGAACCAACCAACACATGCGATTCGAACACCTGATCAATCGTCTAGAAACATGAGATATAATATAAGGACAGATTGTTTTGCGCGAACTAAAGTGAATATTCGTCAGCTGGACATCGCAGTGGTCTCTATTCTAGAGCAGGCATGGCAGAGAGACAGGACAATGAGGTAACATCAGCTTTTATCTCCAGGAAGAAGCACGTTAGGAAGACATAGTGCAAATATTTGCTTGTTTGTCCTAAAGTCACAAATGGACCGATTCATGTTTGATGCACACTTAAAAAATAGTCGCCAGCAAGTCGGACTGTGCTGTCAGCTCTGGCCGAATATAAACGTGTGTTAGCTGTAGGCTACGTTAGCTTGGGAGCTAGCAAAACAACCTAGCTCCAACACTAGCCACCTTATAGCTACATTCAAGTTAGTGATTGTGGCGTACTGTCAGCAGAGTGCTGGGATGAATAGAGACAAAACGCAGTCAGTCGTCAGACCGTTCAGTGCCTTGGATAAATAGATGTACTGCACCAAATAAGATGCTTATAAAGGGTATTCGTATTGCATTTTTAGTTATTCAATTGTAACTGATGTTTTGCAAATTAGCAATATATATTTTTGAGTATTAAAAGTAACCCGTAAAGATCCACTGGATTTCAATACAATAAAATGTTAAACAATTAATTGTAGCTTCAACATACGACTTCACGGGAATATTGAACATGAACTCTATTTGTTAAACTAAGTTTAGTGTACTCCAAGGTTCATTAAAAGTCTTACGGCCCCCACACACATCCTGCGTCTACCTCTGGAGCGCGTCGCGTTACCTTACTGCTGCCTCTCTCGGACTTTTCTCGGCCACACATGCAACGTCTCAGCAGCTGCTGCTGCTGCAGCGCTGCTTCTAAAAGCCCTATCTTTCTACATAGAGTTTTCATAGATAATTCCCATTAAAAATGAAGTTCTTTCATGTCATCTATGATGCATATGATTTATATTGAGTCTGGACAGTAATCCGTGCGCCCCATTGCCATTTATTTTCTTTTCTTTTGCCATATTTTCGCTTGTTGGAAGTTTTATTTTGAAGGGGACACACCAGGAAATGGTGAAACTACAGCGAAAGCTTCCAGTATGAAGTCAATATGACTCTCAGCAGAGTATTTCAAAAATCACTTTACTGATTTATACGGGAGAGAGAGAGGGGGGTGTGGTCGGGGAAGAAGAAGGCCGTAGACACAGATAGAGCAACGGAAAACTGTTGCGCTCATCATGATCTTTTTTATTTCTTCACTATATTGGATCTCTATATGTGTCATTTATCCAAAAATGAAATGCCAGAACTAATTGAAAATTAGGTTTTAAATCCCTCGGATTTTGATTGCACAATTAAATCGTGAAATAAAGGGATTATTCACGTAGGCTATACGACTGAGGGATGTTTTATTTTGAAATAAACACACCGGGTAAACGTGTAACTAGACTGAATGCTGCTGGTGTAACTGTCAGCAGAGTATTTCTCTATCAGTTAAAGCACAGAGACGCGAGAGAGACGCGCTGCTCTCAGAAAAAAATAGGCGAGCCTCCTGAGGTGAAGGGGAGCGGCGCTGCAGACGTGCCTCCGACGTGCCTCAGCAGTGCGTCTGAGGTTGGATGTGTGCTCGCTCTACGTTGATTTCACAGTCTGTGACCAAAAGTCAGACGCAGACGCGAGGTAGACGCGCAGTAGAGGTAGGATGTGTGTGGGGGCCGTTAGCCTTAATGTAACCTAAGTATGCAGCTTTTCCATTTGGTAAGCAACGAAACAGGATAGAATTAAGAACTGCCAGATTCTTCAAATAGCGTTAAAGAACATTTAGACAACTAAAACAGCAAGTGCTGGGTATTATTAGCCTGGTGCTACCAGACCATCGTACTTCATTTCATTTGTACAGAAGGTCTGGAAGTGCTGTAATTGGCAAACGTTCACTCACTTGGAGGCGGGTGTCTGTTGAAGTTTTAAAATGATTGGATCTGCCCACTCCCTCTGTTCGCTGATTGGACGGCTGTAGATTCTCCGGAGAATCTGGGAAATGCGCTGTACACCCAGACTGACTACTGAAGGGAAAATGAAATTTGGCCGGAAGTAGGTGGGCGGGCGGAGCCAGGCTAGGGTATTATAGCCATCAGGCGAAATAATGTACTTGCTCAAAAGTTAACATCTCATTTCTCCTGCTGTGTTTGTAATGATGAGGTGAAGGAGGCTGACCAGATCTACTTGCTGATGAAGGAGGAGTATCGCATCTCCAGGAACGTGCGTCTGGCCTGGTTCCTCGGTAAACTCAACCAAGTCATCTGGCCGGCCTCAAACCCTGAGCTGGTGAGTCAATCCTGCCTCTTTTCCCTCACTGCTGCTGACACTTGGCATGGGCTGGTATGATATTCTGACGGTATGATTACTTTGAACAAAAATACCACTGTTTCATGGTATCACTGTATTGTTATTACAGCTCTCACGTGCTATTTTGAAATGTCTGGGTAAAAAAACACAATTCTTCTTAAAATTATTTATAATACAGAAATGTAGACATTTTGATAAGTATTATACTATCGATGTGTTCAGATCAATAGTATAATAATAAACTTGTTTCACCACCGGTACACACTAGTGCGCAGTGTTACTGCTAATGCAAACTGAACATTTCCTACTGCTGCAGCTTCATATGAAAAGCATTTAACCTTTAAACAGTCTACAGGGGATGACACTAACGGTTGCCCGCTTGCCGGGGGCAACTGAAAATAATCTTTGGGCAAATTGAGATAGCTTTCTGTTTGCCCGAACGGGCAAGTGGATTTTTGAGGGGTTGTCAATAGTCGAGGCTATTTATTCAATTGTTTTAGAGTCTGCAAAACAACCTTTTTCCGGCTATCTCACACAAAATAGATATGCTATATTTGCAATTGAGCAGCGCGCGGCGGCCAGCAGCATCTCGCTCTCTCTTGCTCTCTTTTCTCTCTCTCTCTGAGTGTGAGAGAGAGACACACACACACACACACACACACACACACACAACGTTATTGATTTCAAAAACCGGAAATCAATAACGTTTGAGCTTATCGATACCGCTATGGAGTCCAGTAGATCACATGATGTTATGTTATATATCGAGTAGAGATTGGGTCATCTTCATCTAATTAGGCCTACTTCAGCGTATTATCTCGTCCAGTGTTTCCGCTAGACAAAATTGGTGCCGGTCATGTGACCAGTAAGGATTCAACGATCATATCGGAAAAATCAAATATTGATAAGCAACTTTATAAAGAATAATATCATCAAAGCATGTACAGGTGAAACTCGAAAAATTAGAATATCGTGCAAAAGTTCATTTATTTCAGTAATTCAACTTTATAGGTGAAAATAATATCTTATACAGACTCATTACATACAAAGTGAGATATGTGAAGCCTTTATTTTTTATAATTGTGATTATTATGGCTTACAGTTTATAAAAACCCCAAATTCAAAATCTCAGAAAATTAGAATATTACACAAAATCAATAAAAAAAGGATTTTAAATACAGAAATGTCGGCCCTCTAGAAAGTATAATCATGCATATGTACTAAGTACTTGGTTTGGGCCCCCTTTGCATGAATTATTGCCTAAATGCGGCGTGGCATGGATGCTATCAGCCTGTGGCACTGCTGAGGTGTTATGGAAGCCCAAGTTGCTTTGATGTGGCCTTCAGCTCGTCTGTATTGTTGGGTCTGGTGTGTATCATCTTCCTCTTGACAATAGTCCATAGTTTCTCTATGGAGTTCAGGTCAGGAGAGTTGTCTGGCCATTCATGCAGAGTAATACCATGTCAGTCAACCAGTTACCAGTGGTTTATGGTACCGTGGGCAGGTGCCAAGTCTAGCTGGAAATGGAAATTGTCATCTCCATAAAGCTTGTCAACAGACAGAAGCATGAAGTGCTCTAAAATCTTCTGGTAGATGGCTGTGGTGACTTTGGACTTGATAACACAGTGGACCAACAGCAGCAGATGACATGATACCTCAAATCATCACTGATCCAAATTAAATGTTGCGTTTCATTTGGAAATCAAGGTTCCACAGTCTAGAGGAAGAGTGGAGAGGCACAAAATCCAAGGGGCTTGAAGACCACTGTCAAGTTTCAACAGTCAGTGATGATTTGAGGCACCATGTCATCTGATGGTGTTGGTCCACTGTGTTATCAAGTCCAAAGTCACCACAGCTGTCTACCAGGAGATTTTAGAGCACTTCATGCTTCTGTCTGTTGACAAGCTTTATGGAGATGCTGAATTACTTTTTCCAGCAAGACTTGACACCTGTCCACAGTGCCAAAACCACAAGTAACTGGTTGACTGACCATGGTATTACTGTGTTGATTGGCCAGACAACTCTCCTGACCTGAACCCAATAGAGAAACTATGGACTATTGTCAAGAGGAAGATGATACACACCAGACCCAACAATACAGACGAGCTGAAGGCCACTATCAAAGCAACCTGGGCTTCCATAACACCTCAGCAGTGCCACAGACTGATAGCATCCATGCCACACCGCATTTAGGCAATAATTTGTGCAAAAGGGGCCCAAACCAAGTACTTAGTACATATGCATGATTATACTTTCTAGAGGGCCGACATTTCTGTATTTAAAATCCTTTTTTTATTGATTTTATGTAATATTCTAATTTTCTGAGATTTTGAATTTGGGGTTTTCATAAGCTGTAAGCCATAATAATCACAATTATAACAAATAAAGGCTTGAAATATCTCACTTTGAATGTAATGAGTCTATATAATATATTAGTTTCACCATTTAGGTTGAATTACTGAAATAAATGAACTTTTGCACGATATTCTCATTTTTCGAGTTTCACCTGTATATGTTTAGCCTACTATTTATATTTAAATGTGGGCTACTTGCAACAGGCAGGGACGACAATACAATTCAATCAAAGCACAACACATTTAATATGCATATTTTTCACTTCAAAAGCAGAGGAAGTAAAACAGCAGTTTTTGCCTAAAACTAGGGCTGGGCGATATGGACCAAATCTTATATCACGATATAGGTAATTTTATATCACGATATGGATATATATCACGATATAGCATTTTTCCTTAAAATTCAATGGATTACAATAACCGTACTGAACTTTAATCACATTAGATTATTTTAATTTTTGCTTGGAACTTAAATTTCCATACAAAAGAAAAACTGGTGCAAAATACCACACCAGTCAGTGCAAAATAAAAATGACAGCATCAACCAAAGAGCCTACATTTTCCAATTGATAGTAGCCTATATCAAAATAATGAAATTTTTGAATTTTCCTGCAGTATTTGCTCATCTTCATTTAAAAAAGCTGTCAAAATTAACTAATGAGCAAATGTCTGGTAATACTTTAACTCCAGCTTCAACACAAATAATATTTTCAAGTTTGACATGTTTTAAAGTTACATAAAACCAGCCTTGCTGGCTGTCTCCAACAATAACAGCACGGGGTGAAGCCCCGAGTAGGCTAAAGATGTCATTATTAGCCAGCTAGCTCACGAGAGCTAACCCATGTAGTTTGCTGCTTAAAACAAGCCAACTCTGCGTCACGGCAACAGCACGCTGAAGCAGCAAGCAAGTTTCCTTTGCCCTTAAAACCAGCTGCTCTTCCACCGTGACACGGAGTTGGTTTGTTAACTTTAGTGACGGCACACCGAAGCTAGACCATGAGCTAGACAGCTAGAGCAACAGATGAGGCTTCTTCTGTTGCGGGTAGAGAATCTGTATTGCAGCCCAGAACTGCAGAGCCCCCGTGTGGCGCGGCGGTGTAACTGCAGTGTAACTATAGGGACTCGGAGGGACAGCTGCCTCCCGCTCCATATATGCTCCCGCCACATGAACTTTTTTTCTCCGCGATATAAACGATATGGCCAAATCTCTCCCGGTAGACACTTTCATATCGTCCACGATATGATATCGTCATATCGCCCAGCCCTACCTAAAACTATGTGAAAAATGTCGACTCAACACCGATTTTCGACTCGTAGCCGACTAAAGTCTCAACATACTTTTATTATTATAATGATTTTTGTATAAATTGGAAATGGAAGAGTCAGACGCAGCCGTATGCGAGTTAATGTGTGGTTGTGAGCGCACTGCAGGAGCTTCACTTCTGCTATGTGTGTACATGAAAATGTCAGCTTCACAAATGGTTTGGAGATTTTTTTCAAACAAATAGTGCAATGCAAACTATGCAGCATAAAGTTATAACACCCACTGAACCCCGAATTGCTCCCGATAGTTAGCTTAGTTAACTTAGCACCCTAGTGCTAAGCCTACCCTGCGTGGTAGCTGCTGCTATCGGTGTATGAATGTGTGTGTGACTGGGTGAATGTGTACAAAACAATGTAAAGTGCTTTGGGTCTGTGAACAACGGAGATAAAGCGCTATATAAGTCCATTTACCATTTTTTTTTACCATTACCATTTACGACTGGGATGTTTATAAACTTAAAACACCCAAAGCCTTCGTCCGAGCGAAGCAGCGTTTCACCGTGACACCTCGCCAGTGTGAGCGAGTGAGCCGATGCGCAGACAGACTCTGTGGTCTGACGACTAAAATCATAACCGGGGATATTCTGCCCGTAAGGGCTGTCGGGGGAGGGAAGGCTACCGCCATCTGATTGCATTTATTGAGCCCGAACAACACAGTGCCATGTCGCCAAACTGACTGCGCAACCGGAGAAAAAGTAAAGTGAAACAGCCGCTTCCCTCCGTGAGATTATGTCTACAGCAATTATACAATCAGTCACCACAGTCACATGGACAGCTTTTAAATAAAGCTTCTCTTTATTACTATCATTAGAGCTTTGGTGCAAATTCTGAACATTACGGTGGTCGCTGTCTGTGGTGCTTAAAGGAAACCTCAGATCGCAATTTGTTTGCCCTGCCGCTGCAAAAAGTCACAGTGAATCGACTGATTTGTCGATATATGCCTCGGACACGTCTACACGCAAAATAATGAGTCGTTCTTATAAAACAAACTGGCTCATATTATAAAGTGCGGATAAAATTATTTACGCTGCAAGTCAGAAAGCCATAATAAAAAATAAAAACGACAGTAGTTATACTGGCTTATAACAGTAGGCCTACTGCCTGCAGCGACTTACCTAGGCCTACTATAATAGCCTACTTTAAATAAAGTTTAGGTCTTTTCTCATATCAAATAAAAACTCTTTGGAAAAAAGAAAAAAAAATGCACTAATCTCTCTCGCTCGCTCTCTCTCTCTCTCTCTCTCTCTCTCCTTTTCGGCTGAGCCACGGCTCTCGGGCATGGCATCAGCTGTCTCTCCGGAGTCCGAGTCTTCTTCATTGTAACTTACGTTAGACTGGCTGCTGCTTGGTATTAAGAAGTTATTCTTATGTATAATATTTCCTTGTTTTGCTGTGGCTTAGGCTTAGGCTTTGATTTTCCCGCTTGATGTCGCCGTTTGTAGTTTGTAAACCAGTCCATTAAATCAGAACGAGAGCAAGTCATGCAGTTTTTTTTCCTTTTCCTTTTACACTACAGTCTACCCACAGTTATTGTTATAAATGAATGAAACTTGGTTTTTCATCTATTCAGTAGTATTAAATAGTTGAAAATCACTGTAGCATGTTTTAAAACAATTCAAAGTGTGAAGAGGGAATTATTTCAACCAGACAATCTGACCGGAGACGATTAGAATTTTCGGTCCCCGTATTTTTTTTCCGGTCAATGACCGGTAATTACCGGACAACGGAAACTCTGATCCCGTCAATGGTCCGCATAATAGACTGTAAAAAGTGTTGTACCTTTGACTGTCCTGAAGAAACAACCCGCTTCAACTCCGTCTCCAAAAAAATTATAATAAAATAATAATAAACCTCCGTCAGCTGCTGCTGCAGACGGGCTAGGCATGTCTCATCATTCATTCAAAGCAGCGGTAATCAGTAAACAGGAGACGATGTAGCAAGTTCCGTCAGTTAAAAAAAGTGATAGTTTTTAAATCCATGATGTTAAAATCTGCAGGATAAGAGCTAGTAAGCTTAAAAAAATAAAAAAATAAATCGCGAACGGTTCAAATGTGATGTGTTCAGGTCGGCTCAGTAAACTGATAATTAGGCAAAGGTCAATAAAAGGTCATCATGATGTGTTCAAATGTAACATCAAGAAACATTTTTTTTTTCAGTTTTTCCAGAGAAAATAGAATAATACAGTTGGTGAAAAACTTGTTTTCCCAGCTATATAGAATAGGTAGGCTAGTAAATATGGAATTATGACCTGTTTAAAGTCCTATCTTGAGCTCTGCTCATCTTATAAGCAATTAAAGCAGGGGTGTCCAAACTTTTTTCATTGAGGGCCACATACAGAAAAATCTACGAAGGGCCGGGCCACTTGGCAAAAATAACACATTTATAAGGACATGTACCTGCTCTGATGTTTAGTTTCATAGTGTCTTCGTAAATTGTAATCCTTCTTCACGGTAACACTTTCCTTGCAAATGATTAACAGACACACTTCCCCTCAGAGCCGGCCGAAGCCTCCAAGGGGCCCTTAGCAGAATTTGATTATGGGCAGGGTTCAACATAACTTTTTTTTCCTACTGGTCCGCCGGGCCAGTGGATCCGAGTTTTACTGGCCCCTTGTATATTTTCACTGGCCCTGCACACACTTTTTTTTCTTCATAATTTAGTGTCAATAATTACCTGTATTAGAAAAATAACCATATCTAAAGGGAATATCTATACTGTAACAGTATAGTTATTCCCTTTAGATTTGGTTATTTTTCTTTTAGTTAATTATATGAAATGTTGATATTGCTCATACTAGGGTTGCCGCGGTAGTAGGTGTTACCGGTGTTACTCGGTGTTGAGGCTCACACCGGTGGGAGCCTCAACACCGAGCAACACCGGATAGTCTAGGCATATGCCTATTTAAAAAAAAATAGACATAAAAGCCAATTGGTTAAATTTTGCGTGACGGCGGCAGTTCATTCGGCTAAATAAAAAACTAGTAGCCTATGTCTAAGGCTACTCTAAATTCTAAGTTATAATAAGGCTACTCAGAAAACAATGAAACTGAAAGTGTCTGCTCCGTAACAGCAGCGGATCGAGTCTCCCGTAGAGTTTATAAGACGATGGCGGAGGAGTTGGCTTCAAAGCCCAAAGCAAACGCGCCTATTTGGCAATATTTTTGATGAAACCCCAATACTAGGGAACCTGAAAACGTAGGCTAAACTAGGTAGTCTGCAAACTGTTGAAGATTCAGCAACGGGAGGTAACCGGAGGTAACACACACACTCACACACCCGCGCCTACACAGAGGCGGGCTGTCTGTGTGCTGCTGCTCCGTGTCGATGACAGCTTGCGGTGAAAAAATTATAAATTGTAAAGTGTGGGGGGGAGAGAACATGTTAAGTCCCCAGTGGAAATCACGCCGCAAATATAGGCCTATCCGTGGTAGCTTCACTCAAAACATTTGGAGCTGAAGCCCCGGTAAAATGACGTTGCGTCACCGACACACCTCAAAGTGCACGACAACAGTTATTGACAACACTGTAGAAAGTTCATATGGGTTGGTATGAGTCAAGGATCACACCGAGTTTAAACGAGTGAATTTAATCCAAGCATTCAATAAACTGCGCTCCGATCATGGCTCTGATAGCCTACAGACAGGTAAAAGTGAAGTAGCCCACCAGTCATTCTGATTCGATGAGGCAACACAGTACGGTGGCTCTGGTGGCTCATATTGAACAAATTGCATAATGATTTAACCAAATAATCTACAAACACTAAGCATTTGTTTTGTTCAAGAATAAATTGCGCGATCTAATGTTTAAGATCAAAGTAAGCGCCTACAGAGCCGACGGACCGTCTTCTCTTGAAATCTGCGGTGAAGCCTAATCATTTTTTTTTTTTTTTTTTTTTTTTTTAAAGACCCTGTCTGGTGGTGTTTACTCGGTAACACCGGTGTTGACGCACGTGTATTACTCGGTATGAAAATGTCCACACCGCGGCAACCCTAGCTCATACACATAATATAAAACCAGGCAAACATATTGAATTTGAAGCCTACAACTGAATTGTGAAATTGTGAAAGTATGTTGAAAGAGTGGGCCAGTATTTTAAAGTCCAGTAGTTTGATGATTGTTTTTATTCTTGAATTTGGGCAGTTTAATGAATAGTTCACCTGCAGAAGTCATGTTCAAACATAAAAAAAAAATAAGAGATGAAGGTCTGATCAGTCTTTGTGGTGTGGTAGGCTGTTTTTATTACTTTCTCTATATGCATTAGGGATGTGAATGTGTCGACCGAATGACCGGTTTTCCACTTGCGCTCAAGTTGACTTTAAAAATAGAATAGAAATCCGAAAATCAGTGGGTTATGCCGTTTTTTTAATGGGAGATTTCACCGTGTACGAGTTCACGTTCTGGTCGTGAGCGCGCTGCAGGAGCGTCACTTAAGCATGAAGTGTCAGCTTCACATTAGAGTCCGGTCGTGTGGGACCATTTTTTCAAACTATTGATAAAAAACAATGCAGTGCAAAATATGCAGCATAAGTTAAACGCTCGTCTAAGACTATGACGTTAAATCACCTTAGAAACACACAATGCCTTCGTCCGATCACAGCAGCGTTTCACCGTGTGATCTCGCCAGCGAGTGAGCCGCCGCGCAGATGAACTGTGGTTTGTGGCTAGTCACGGGCGGGCCAGTGACTGGCCAATCAACTTGCCCTACATATGATTTTACTGGCCCCGGGCCATCGGGCTATCGGGCTATACGTTATGTCGAACCCTGTTATGGGGCCCCTCTCCAATTTTAGCGCTGCACAAATCATTGACTAGTGTTAAATGCCTCAGACACGCTGTGTTTTCTGCTATTGCCTCCAATGTCCAGCTGGGTGAAAATAGTAGCCAGCCGAGTTCCAGACCCTCCTAGGGGGGTATGCCCCCCCCCCCCCCCCCGGGAGATTTTTTTAACTTTTTAAAGTGAAATGCATGAATCTGGTGCACTTTAAGAAGAAAATTAAGAGGCTTAATCTGAAGAATTACATTACATTACATTATATTTTTTTAAATCGGCCGTGGGCCAATAAAAAGCGGGCGGCCCGCGGGCCGTAGTTTGGACACCCCTGAATTAAAGCAATAATACGGGTGCTCTTTTAACAAAATAATAGAAAAGTGTCTATAAAGATTCTGATTGTGAAGTCTTGATAATGTTATCAATATTAATAGAAATTAATGATCCTCCTCCCTACATACAGTATACAGTGTTTCCCAGCGCTTTATAGCTAAGGCGGCCGCCTTAGCAACGGCAGCCCCCCGCCTTGACTACCAACCACCCCAAAAAAAAAGTAATTTTTTTTTTTTTTTGTGCTGCACTATTAATATACTAGCAAGCGCGATGTGTGCTTGTGCATTCTGCTCTGTGTCTGCGGCTTTGCGCGCGACCGCGCCGCGCACGACTACGGCATGCACGCGGGAGAGTTAAAGGAGCAGAAGCAAACCGACATTTAACTGGTGGCGATAATAAACGCAGTGCAGTTCTATGGGAATATTTAGCTGAACAGAAAGAAGTACTCTGCAAAGCTAGAATAGTTTAGACTCCACATCACCGTGGCAACACAACCTATCTATCAGCTCAGACAGGGCAGAGAAAAGTTTGAAGAATGCATGAGAGTGATGGCCCAGCCAAGTTTCAGTAAGTTTACAGAAGTGCCACACTGCTACGGTCATTGAAATGCATTTAGTAATTTTAAGGGGAAAACGCATTGTATTTATTATTTCAACTATTGAGTTATTTTTCAAACAGCATGCTAGTGTAGGACAAGAAGATTTATTTTCTGAATTTTCAATGCTGCTTTATTTTTATGTTTTAAATTGGGAAATACATGTTCCAAAACGACCAATAACTTATGTATTTAAAAATAAATCGAGCAAGTGGGCTCAAAATAACCATTAATGAATTATAGGCTATCGCATCACAGTAGGCCACAATAATTATTGTCCACAATAATCGCACAACAGCCCCCCATCCAAAAAGGAACTTTAAAAAGTTGAATGTGCACTTTGATGTGCATACACATGTTAAGTGTATGGTCCATTATTTGTATTTAGTAGGGCCCGACCGATATGGATTTTTGGGTGCCGATGCCGATTATTTTCTGAGAAAAATTAGGATAACGATTAAATCGGCCGATTATTATTATTATTATTTTTTTAATCCCATAAATATATATTGAAAAAAATTACTTTTTTGAACCCTTAAATATATATAAATACTTGTTACTGTCAATAGGTGTACAGGAACTTTTTATTTATTGAAATGTGCATTATCTAAAAAAAAATAAAGTGTTACAAATATGTCTAAAGTGACATGATGCATTTTTAAACTCAGACATTAAGCATTTTATGTAACTGCACCCAACCCTCTGGAACTCCCTCCCTCCAAACATCAGCATCAAAATAAACAAATTGGTCTGTATGTATAGAGGTGCAGATCAGGTCGTATATGCCTTTTTCTCTCTCTCTCGGTCGCGTATGCCACGTGACGTATCTTGCACATTATTTTAGTTTGTTGTGAGTCTGAAGTGTTTTCAGACAACACAATTAGTTTTACCTTTATTCTCGTCATCTAGAAGTTTTTCAAAACACCCGGCAATGCGCAACATCTCCCTCGTACTCTCTGGACCAGCCGATAGCTAACTTATCAGGTGAGGGAGGGGCCGAGCGGAGCGCATAGCAGAAGGGTTCGCTGCATTTACAAGCCTGCATGCCCCGGCGTGCGGAACAATGATAGTTTACTAACGATTATTTTGTTTTCATGATTGAGGGAAGCCGTAATAGTAAATGAAATTCAAGTTATTGCCCAGCCCCTCAAGAAGGATGACTTAAATTGTGCTGAATTTGGAGAGGTTTTAAATAGCTATATTTATTCTCAATCTTTATCATTTTGGCGCTCCTGATTTTCCTTTGGCGCTGGATAAATCCACTTTGGCGCGCGCCAAAACTTTCTCTATGCAGGAAAAACCCTGCAAGAGTTGACCAATGACTCTGCTATTGGTGTCAGGGGGAACTGTCAAGTGTGAATTAATCCAATGTATTACAACACACCTGCTGCTGCTGTTAATATGCTATAAGGCTACCTCCGGGGCAGCAATGCATCTCACTCAACATGATTGCTGGAATATAATCGGCAGAAATAATATATTCGGCAGAAAATCGGCAGCCATTTTGCCGATGCCGATTTTTCGGAGATGTGCTATAATCGGCCGATTAAATCGGCCGGCCGATATATCGGTCGGGCCCTAGTATTTAGTGTCTGTATAGTATTGCACCAAAACAGTAGAAGTTTTCTTTAATTGTGCTTTGTACTGTCTGCATGTTTGCACATCATTTGTACGTGGACATAGCAACAACATTGCACAACTGTAAGGTCTGTTGTATTTTTGTATTAAAATTAACAGTTGTTTATTTCTTTACTGTGCATTGGCATCTTTGAGCAAAATACCCCCCAAATTTTCGCCGTGGCGCGCCTCCCGTGACCAGGGGCAGTGACCACCTTGACTAAGCCATTTTCTTGGGGAAACACTGGTATACTGGGCAATAGCTTTAAATCAAATCAAATCAGTTTTATTTGTATAGCCCAAAATCACAAATACATTTGTCTCAGTGGGCTTTACATTTCATACAATATGATATATGATACAATATGACACCCTGCCCTTATACCCTTAGCTCGGCTGAGAAGAAACTCCCAGTAAAAACCCTTTACCGGGAATTTAAAAAAATTTAAGAAATCTCAGGGAGAGTCGACAGAGTAAGGGATCCCTCTCCCAGGACGGACATGCTGCAATAGATGTCATAAGTAACAGGCTAACACGGTGGACTGACATCATTTTATGACACACAATCACTTTTTGGCACAATGTGACCGATAAGTTAAACAAGTACAATTTTTCTTAACACGTTTGTGTGTCGAAGCTAACATTCAGCTAACTCTGAGCTAGATTGAGTTTTCTGAGCTCTTGGCGCTTGGCTGTATGTGCGATGTCATGATATGTAGGCAGTGTTTCCCCTAGAATTTTTTTTAGGCCCGGTGGTAAGAGCTGATAAAGAGTAAGTGTGCCGCGTGCGTACCAAATTTCTAGAAGAAATTGACCAAAACGAACCCCATTTGGGATCTTTTGACAGCCCGTTAAAAATAAGGCCATAGGGTTATGCTTTCACATTCAGTACGTTTGTACATGTGGTGTTTCTCAAAGGATTTTTAGATCCTGCTGGGTGAGACCTTCTAGGGGGTTCTGGGGGAAGAAACCTTATCCTTTTAAAGTTATATGCATCAATCTGGTGCACTTTGAGAGGCAAAATCTGATTAATTCTGTGCTCTGTAAACAACTGTCATATGTCCTGTCTTGCTGCCTATAACTATTTTCTGTAATAATTTGGAGACACAAGCCATGTAAACTATTGAAGAAAAACATGTGGATTTCAATAAAAAACAATAAACACTAAGATCTAATATAGACAGGTCATGTCTAGACTCATTTCTGGAATAATCTGAATCACCTCACCTTGAAGCTAGCCTATTGAAACATTTTCTTTATGCAAATAGCCTTGTTGAAAATAAATGAATTAACATAGGCTACACATCATAATTAGCCTATCAACATGTGTGCTACATAAGGCAAATTCCCTATTCCGACCATTATATTTCATCTAGCCTATTCCTCAATTTAAAACATAAAAATAAAGTAGCATTGAAAATACAAAAAAATAAAGCTTGTAGGCCTACAATAGCCTGCTGTTTAAGATAATTTAACAGTTAAAACAATAAATAAATTAATATGTCCCTTGAAAATAAATGAATGCTTTTCTGAGAATGTCAAAGGCAGTAGCAGTGTGGCACTTCTGTAAACTTACTGAAACGAGTGCATGCCGTTTTTTTCTGCGCTGTTGATACAGATTGGTTGTGTTGCCACGGCGACGTAGCGATTTTAACTTTCTAAGTTTTGCTCAGCACTTTTTCCTGTTCAACGTCCCTGTTACTGAGTCCTTAATATCTCCATAGAGCAGGCGCTGGTTTTATTTTGGCCACTAGTTCAACGTTTGCTTGCTAGTCATGCTTCTGCTCATTGGCTTCCGTGTTTAAGTGCGCACCGAATGCACACGCGCATCGCGCCGCGCGCAGACACACACACACGCAGACACACAGATCAGCTGATGGGATGATCAAACGAGAGGTTGTAAAGACAGGCGCACACGAGGGGTAGACCAACAATGCCGCGCAGACGCGCGCAAATGATTATTACGGAATCAATGAACAATTGATAAAAAAAAATAATAATATTTTTTTTTTTTTTTTTTTTTTTTTTTTTTTTAAGTCAGGTTGCTGTTGGCCTGGCGGGGGGTCCCGTTGGCCTGGCGGGGCCGCCAGGCCTGTATAATGGTAGGGGAAACACTGGTAGGTTTATATGAATTGTTGGTTTTATGTGGTAAGGATGAGACCAGTAAGCAGTGTTTTGAGAGATACGGTTTGCTAAAATGTATAGTTAAATTATATATAGGGGAGAACGGGGGAATGTGAGCCATCGGGTAATGTGAGACACCCCCTGTATCTAGGCAATGGAACACATTTTGTGTCATGTGAGATATATGTTTTCAAGCCCCTCTCATTTCCCCTTGGCCATGAAAGAGAGGACCTCATGGTGATGTTGTAAGCATGTTTTTTTTCCACAAAAAAATCTTTTTTGCATGTTAAATTAAATTTTCTTGCTGTCAACTTAATCGATTGTTGTGCCAAAGCAAATTGATTCAAGTAGAAAAACTTCTATCATACATGTTGATGAACTACCAACATATGAAACCATGTGATGATGATAACTGAAGATTAGCCTGATTTGCTGAGAGAGGTAGTTTTTTCTTAACCTTCAGTGCATCCTTAAAAAAAATCACACTCTGCCTCCTTCGGCGCTTAAGATGTCACTTTGGATTGATATGTAGATAAAAATAACATGAATGTATTTTTCCACCAATTTTTTTTTATAACTTTCTTTTTCTCGAGTCCTCACCATACAAACCATATTCATCTTTATTTTAAGGATTTTAACCCTTTAAATTCCAGTTGTTTTAGAAAAAGTCACTCGTTTTTTTTAAATAAAAAACACAAAAAATAAAAAGCTAAATAATAATTAGTCTAAATTGGATTTTTTTGAGTGGGATTAGAAGAGTGTGATAGATGTCAAGAATTAACAATAATATTGAATTGAATGCATTTCTATTCTTTTTGCTATTTAAGATTTAAAATGTGCCCTCCATTAAGGGCCATTGTACGGCACACAGAATTCTATTAAAACCACACTTTTTGACCCTGCTGCCAAAAGATGAGAGAAACTGATTTTTTTATTATTCTTTTGGTTCCTTGTACTAATGTCTTGACATTTTCCATTTTTTGTGTTTACTAGTTTACTAGTTGTTGCTAATTTCACACATATGCCAGTGTTTCAACTACAGGCTAAAATGTAAATTTGCACTCCCTTGCTACTTGGGCCACTGCAGGCCACATGAATAAATTATTTGAGATAACATGCCCTGTCTGGGTTCTTCATAATAGCATAGAGTAGTGTATATGTGTATTTCAACAAATATGTATTTGTGAATATGTGTGCCTGTGTGTGTATCAAATAACAGATAGTGAAATTCACATAGAAATACAGCTCAATGTAAATCCATGAAAACAGCATGTTTCGATCCCATGGTTAATTGAGGATAAGTTTGTGAATATGGTAATATTACACATTCATCCTGCTCTTATAACTTGAAATTTTATATTTTTATGATTTTTTCAGATGTTTTATGAATTAAGTCCTGCCTATAGCCTTTACAACTGATAACAATACAAAATGAATCACAGTTCCCTCGTTTCCACTAAGGGTATCTTTGCTCTTCAGGCCTATAAGGATGAAATTCACGCATCAGCTGTAAAATAGTAAAAATGTAAAATTTCAAGGTATAAGAACAGGATGAATGTCTAATATTACCAAATTCATGTATTTAACCTCAATTGACCATGGGATCAACACATGCAGTTTTTATGGATTTACACTGAACTGTTTTTCTCTATGTGAATTTGAGTGTCCGTGTTTGGATACACACACAGACACGCACACACACTTATTTGTCGAAAAACACATCTATACTATACTATGCCATCACTAAGAATACAGAGAGAGCATTTTAGCTGAAACAATTTATTCATGTGGCCTGCAGTGGCTAGTAGCAGAGGAGAGCAATATTAAATCTCAGCCTGTAATTAAAACCAATGGTATATGAGAGAAAACCGATGCAATTTAAAAAAAAAAAAAAAAAAAAAAAAAAAACACAAAAGATTTAAATTTTCAAGACATTAGTGCAAGGAAATAAAACAAAACAAAAAAAAATCTGGTTTCTATCAGCTATTGGCAGAAGGGTCAAAAAATGTCGTTTGAATGGGAGTCAATGAGGGGCTTTTTTGGCCAAGGAGGCTGAGTGTGAGGAAAATTAATATACAGTGCATTATAGTGTAAATTAATGAATTGAGGATAAAATTCATAAATTGGTCAGAAAACATTAGCCTTGACCAAATATGAAGCCATTTGCATGAACACAGCCTCAGCAGTTGTGAAATGAAAAACCAAAATGTACCAAAAAAGGCCTAAGATGAAGGTTAAATTGTGGCAGTGGGGTAAAGTGAGACAAATGCTGTGGGGTAAAATGAGACAGTGTCTGTGCCCTCTTTTAATGAATCCATTATATTTGAGGTAGCAAGGAGACTAGTTTGAATAAGACACAAGACAATGTGGGCTGGAGCAGCGCCGTCGTATAGGGGGGGTAAGTTATGACAATTATAAGGGCCCACAGCCCGCTAGGGCCCACACAAACCCCCAAGTAGCCTCTATGGCAAAATGATTATGCATACACTGAACTATTATATATTCATACGAATGAATCCGAATCAAAACAAAGCCACAAGTCATACAATATTCTAATATCAATAATTTCAAATACCCCCTTAGTCCCTTCTTAAATAATGGTTTGGTCCACCCGCCCCACCCTCGCGTCTCTGAAGAATCTGCCAGTTACTCGCTGCGCTGTCTGTCTGTGTGTCTCAGCGCCGGTGCACAAATACACAAACACAAGCATGCACCCGCGATGCATCACTCACGGCGGACGAGCGTTTCGGTTAAATACGCAAATAACGTTCGGACCAGAATAGACGTGAATGACGCTGGTTGTTACTGCAAGTAAGTGAAATAAAACATAAGTTTCTCATTGTCCCATGAGTAGGCTTCACCTGTCCACCTGCATTCAGCGTGAACACGCGATATTTTAGCAGTTAACTAGCTAAACAAATGAAGCTGTCTGTCTTCTAATAGTTCAGCTTAGTTTGCCACGAATCATAAAATAATGCATATAGCGCTGCTGACAGACTAGTGTAACAGACCCTCCTCCCTATAGCAGTGACATACAGACAGAGAGGAGAGGAGAAATAAGCCTACTGTCACTGAACCATGTCTTTAATTTTTTTTTTAACTTTCCTCAGTATTCTGATGTCAGAAACAGATTGAATGATTTAATCTATTTGGACATTATTGAGTTTATTTAAAACCATTTGGAAAACATGCCCTCAGTTGCCCATGCATGGTGTATATTCTATAGCCTATGTCACCCTCATCTGTGAACAAAAAGATAGCTGGACAACAGTTATTCATGTAAAGTTAAGTGGTTTCTTTAAAGAAAAGAAAATAATATAGAAAGATTACAACTTTGTGGATGTTTATTTCCATAATATTCTATTTTATATTAATATTTGTATGGTAAATACATGTGTCTTTCTTCAATAGCTTCATTTCATTCATCTGACTCAGTGCCTCCAAATTATTCCAAAAATAAGTAGGCCTTGTACACAGAAAAAAGTTGTTCACACAAAATTCCTCAGATTTTGCCTCATAATCTTCCTCTCAAAGTGCACCAGATTCATGCATTTCACTTTAAAAAGATTTTAAAAAATCTCCCGGGGGGGCATACCCCCGGACCCCCTAGGAGGGTCACGATCTCTGCACTATTTTTACCCAGCTGCACATTGGAGTTACTAGCAGAAAACACTGCTGCTCCCTTCACCACATGTCTGATACCCCCGTTGGAGTGCACGCATAAGACAACTAATAATACATAATTTACATAATAACACTCTGACTTGTTAAGTCGTTAATTGTAAAAAAAAAGAAACAAATTGGGTGTACCAGGCACCGTCAAGAACACTGAAAAAACTAGAACATTTAAGGTGACAATGAATGGGGTAGAGGGGCCCACACCGATATTCTTTCAGGGGGCCCAGAATTCCTAGCAACGGCCCTGGCTGGAGGTGGGGGTTGATGGTTGACGGCATGTCAGCAAGGGCATGGTTTGGCACGTATGTAGTGGGGACAGGAGAGTGACCTTTAACACCAATAGACTCTAAGTAATATGTCTTTATTCAATGAATGATCCCAATAAAACAAATGCAGAAAAATATTAATCAAAGACTCAAAAGATGGAAAATGACAGCTGGGTCTAGTCCTGTGTTCTGAGTCCCAGGCTGTTCTAGCTGGTTCTGATTGTTCTTTGCTCTGACCCCGAGACACTAGCTGGCTCTAAGGGTCCTGTGTTCTGACCCCAGACTGTGTTTTAATCTAACTGGTTCTATCTTTCATTTGAATGTTAATTATTGAATATGAATTATATGGTGTATTTGATCAGTTGCTTTCAAGTGTTTAGAAAATGTTTTTCTTAATTGACCAAACCCCATGATTCTGTTACTCGTCCGACATTAGTTTTGTAATATTTGGTTTTCAAGCTAGCTGTCAGGATTGTAACTGTTACAACATTTGTTGTTATGGTAGTTTCAGAGTGGAAAAGGTAAGTGGATCAGTTTACCCCCTTGATTTCTCTGGTCCGTCTCAGTTTACCCCACAGCTAGGGTAAACTGAGACACAAGACAACTTTTTTTTAAACAATCATATTTTCACTGCCCTTTGTCATGAATGAATTCTGCTAATGCCCTTTTCTAGGAAACATCCTGAATTAATGGGAAATGTGTAAATGTGACTGATAAATCATTTTAGCTCTCTAAGGGGAGAGCAAATGTAAAAAGTGTCTCACATTACCCCATTCTCCCCTATCATTGTTTAACATTTTTTTTGCCCTATGGACAAGTGCTTTTTTTAGATATTTTTTTGGCATTTTTATGCTCTATTGATGGTGTAGAGACAGAGGTGAAATGGGGCAGAGATGGGAGTGACATGCAGAGAACGACCGCGGGCTGGAATCGAACCCGGGTCCGCTGCTGGCCGAGGCCAGCAAATTCCCTATTCCGACCATTATATTTCATCTAGCCCATTTCTCAATTTAAAACATAAAAATAAAGTAGCACTGAAAATACAAAAAAATAAAGCTTGTAGGCCTACAATAGCCTGCTGTCTTCAAGATAACTGAACAGTTAAAACAATAAATACATTAATATGTCCCTTGAAAATAAATGAATGCGTTTCTGAGAATGCCAAAGGCAGTAGCAGTGTGGCACTTCTGTAAACTTACTGAAACGAGTGCATGCCGTTTTTTTCTGCTCTGTCTCTGCTGTTGATACAGATTGGTTGTGTTGCCACGGCGACGTAGCGATTTTAAGTTTTGCTCAGCACTTTTTCCTGTGCAACGTCCCTGTTACTGAGTCCTTAATATCTCCATAGAGCAGACGCTGGTTTTATTTTCGCCACTAGTTCAGCGTTTGCTTGCTAGTCATGCTCCTGCTCATTGGCTTCCGTGTTTAACAAGTGCGCACCGAATGCACACGCGCATCGCGCCGCGCACAGAACACATACACACACACGCAGACACACAGATCAGCTGATGGGATGATCCAACGAGAGGTTGTAAAGACAGGCGCACACGTGGGATAGACCCATAGACATAATAAAGTCTTTTATAATGTCTATGGGTAGACCGACGGTGCCGCGCAGACGCGCGCAAATTATTATGACGGAATCAATGAAAGATTGATTTAAAAAAAAAATAAAATAAAAAATTTAAGTCAGGCTGCTGTTGGCCTGGCGGGGGGTCTCGTTGGCCTGACGGCCCCGCCAGGCCTGTATAATGGTAGGAGAAACTCTGATCATTGATACCCCACAAGGTGAGATCTTACATGGAGCCCCAGACCGAGGGATATTGAGGGTCATTTTGTGTTTCTTCCATTTTCGAATAATCGCACCAACAGTTGTTTCCTTCTCACCCAGATTTTCGCCTATGGTCTGTTAGTCTATTCTGGCCTTGTGCAGGTCTACAATCTTGTCCCTGATGTCCTTAGACAACTCTTTGGTCTTGCCCATGATGGAGATGTTGGAGTTTGATTATACAGGTAACAAGTTGAGACAGGCGTGTTTAATACAGGAAACTAGTTGAGATTAGGAGTACTTTTTTAAAACACAAGGACTAATCTGTCAAATTCTTATTTCATTCAATGAAATGCAAAATAATTTATATATATATTTTTTTAATGTGATTTTCTGGATTTTCTTTTTGATATGCTGTCTATCACTGTTAAAATAAACTTAGCTTTAAAATTATAGAACGCTCATTTCTTTGTAAGTGGGCAAACTTACAAAATCGGTTAGGGATCAAATACTTATTTTTCCTCCACTGTATATCCCTATGCACGTAAACACAGGCATCATAAAGTTGACTATTTAGTGCTTGTTCCAGGATACGTGTTTTCAAATGCAAGCCGTGTCTCAGCCTGAATACTTTATTGAGGTAATCAGTGCAGTCCAAGGCTTGTATTGTAATCGGTCGCTATCATTTCTGTCCCAGCTGGCTAACTAGGCTATATAGCTGCTAGCTGCCCTACATGTCTCCTCTAGTGTCGTGTACAGTATGTTTAAAGTAACATCCCCAACAACCAACATAACTGGGTGAGCTTCGTGAATATATGGACATTTCATTAAGTTTTTTGATAGAGAGCCAGAGGAGGCTGCACGCAGTGAGACAAAATACACTCAAAGTTCCAGAGAGTTTGGGAGAATATACAACAGAAAGAAGCCGGGAGTCTCTGGCCAATCAGTGGCCGGCAGTATGCCGACGTCACCTTTTAGCATCGGCTCAGCTCGCTTGGAACCTTGAGTGAGGCGATACCAAAAAAGCAGCCGCTACCAAGTACCAGGATTTTGCGGTCTTAACGCCAAAAATGCAAGTTGAGTCGAGGAGAGTTGAGCTGATACCACACAGTGGAAAAGTGACAATTTTAAGAAACAAACGTTGAAGTTCGCCATAGATGGCCGCCATATTGGCATCCGTGCAAATGGAATCATGCATTTTCTGATTTGTTTCTTTATGAAGTTTTCAAAAATATAGGTTGTGGTTGTAACGTGACAAAATGTGGAAAGTTCAAGGAGTATGAATACTTTTGCAAGCCACTGTACCTTGCATATGCATAAAATATGGCCAGCTTATGTGTCCATTTGACACATGCATCAGAGAATTATATTCAGGTAAACAAAGGAAAATATAATACATCCTGAAATTATCACGCAAAAAAGTTTATCTGATAGTGGAAAAAACCGTAATGCATGATAAGTCACTGTTATATTTGACCCTCTCTATTCTATTCCAGGTGAACTCAGACAATGAATTGGACTTGCTGAGCATCTTACCTAAAGGCTGGCAGCCGGATCTCTCCCTCACCATATGTCCGTACATTTTGATGCCCTCTACCAGGGCCACCTTTCTGGCCCGGAGGTACCGCTTCATCATCGAGCTGGACCTCAGCCCTTCAACAGGGATTGTGGTAAGACTTAAAGTTTAAGTTAAAGTTGCACTATGCAACTTTGGGTGTGTCAGAGAAGTGAACATTGTAAGGTATAATCTGATTACTGAATGAACAGTATTTCCTTACAGGAACATCTGGATCCTTCGAACACTGTTTGAAGTTAGAGAGCTTCCTAAAAATTTACCATTTCACTGTTGTTGTTTACAGCAGCAGGGCCCACAGTTTGGTTTACAAACATTTTCTAGTCTTATGTTTGGTTCCAGGTTCCTCAAAATGACTTACCTTTATGATAATAGAATTATTAAATACTTAGGGCGACTGTGGCTCAGGTGGTTAAGCGGGTTGGCCAATGATCCTAGGGTTGGCGGTTCGATCCCTGCCCGGCCACCTGTGTCATGGTTGTTGTGTCCCTGGGCAAGACACTTCACCCACTCGTGTGAATGTGTATGATTGCTGTATGTTTGAGGTGGTGGTCGGAGGGGCCGATGGCGCGAAATGGCAGCCTCGCTTCTGTCAGTCTGCCCCAGGGCAACTGTGGCTTAGGGTTGCCGCGGTAGTAGGTGTTACCGGTGTTACTCGGTGTTGAGGCTCACACCGGTGGGAGCCTCAACACCGAGCAACACCGGATAGTCTAGGCATATGCCTATTTAAAAAAAAATAGACATAAAAGCCAATTGGTTAAATTTTGCGTGACGGCGGCAGTTCATTCGGCTAAATAAAAAACTAGTAGCCTATGTCTAAGGCTACTCTAAATTCTAAGTTATAATAAGGCTACTCAGAAAACAATGAAACTGAAAGTGTCTGCTCCGTAACAGCAGCGGATCGAGTCTCCCGTAGAGTTTATAAGACGATGGCGGAGGAGTTGGCTTCAAAGCCCAAAGCAAACGCGCCTATTTGGCAATATTTTTTATGAAACCCCAATACTAGGGAACCTGAAAACGTAGGCTAAACTAGGTAGTCTGCAAACTGTTGAAGATTCAGCAACGGGAGGTAACCGGAGGTAACACACACACTCACACACCCGCGCCTACACAGAGGCGGGCTGTCTGTGTGCTGCTGCTCCGTGTCGATGACAGCTTGCGGTGAAAAAATTATAAATTGTAAAGTGTGTGGGGGGGAGAGAACATGTTAAGTCCCCAGTGGAAATCACGCCGCAAATATAGGCCTATCCGTGGTAGCTTCACTCAAAACATTTGGAGCTGAAGCCCCGGTAAAATGACGTTGCGTCACCGACACACCTCAAAGTGCACGACAACAGTTATTGACAACACTGTAGAAAGTTCATATGGGTTGGTATGAGTCAAGGATCACACCGAGTTTAAACGAGTGAATTTAATCCAAGCATTCAATAAACTGCGCTCCGATCATGGCTCTGATAGCCTACAGACAGGTAAAAGTGAAGTAGCCCACCAGTCATTCTGATTCGATGAGGCAACACAGTACGGTGGCTCTGGTGGCTCATATTGAACAAATTGCATAATGATTTAACCAAATAATCTACAAACACTAAGCATTTGTTTTGTTCAAGAATAAATTGCGCGATCTAATGTTTAAGATCAAAGTAAGCGCCTACAGAGCCGACGGACCGTCTTCTCTTGAAATCTGCGGTGAAGCCTAATCATTTTTTTTTTTTTTTTTTTTTTTTTTTTAAAGACCCTGTCTGGTGGTGTTTACTCGGTAACACCGGTGTTGACGCACGTGTATTACTCGGTATGAAAATGTCCACACCGCGGCAACCCTACTGTGGCTACTATCGTAGTTTACCACCACCGGTATGACTGTGTGTGAACGAGTGGAACCTGGAACCATGTAAAGCGCTTTGGGTGTCTTGAAAAGCACTATTATAAATCCAATCCATTATTATTATTATTATTATTATTATTATTATTATTATTATTAGAATAACATGTAGAGATTTATTTTGTAAACTAACTGCAGGCTCTTCAAATGTAAACAAATCCCCCTCCCTTGAAACTGCATAGTGCACCTTCAAGCAGGGTTGCCGCGGATCTTGAAAAGCATTAAAAGTCATTGAATTTAAGTTTCAATATTGAAGGCCTTAAATGTCTTAAAAAGTCTGGAATTATTGGGTGGGCCGCATTAAATTTAATCTTGGGCAGAATTAATGAGCTTGCCTTATTTGTTTCTTTCTAGTTTTCTAGTTTAATTGTTAGATTTCTATGTTTTTATTTTATCGGTGTTTTATATACTTCAAAGATATCCGGCAAGTCCGACACATACGCTAGAGGCAGTACCATGGGCAGTACGGCCGTGTGAGGCTGGGTACCGCATTTAAAACGTAGAAGAAGAATGTGTGTTCCCTGCTTTCGAATTTGAAGTCGGCCGTGGTAGAGCAAAAAAGGAGAGAAGAACGGGCGGAATGCATGCCAAGCTATTATAAATTCAGTGAAAGGTGGAGGGAGGACGACTGGCAGGCTTTTTTCACCCCGCGACCACACACTGCCGCTGCTTGTAGGTCCGCAATCACCCACCCGCTGAAGATATAGGTAGGCTACTGTCGCAAATCACACAACATGTTGATTGTGTTTAGTAAACATGTTTATTTATCTATATTTATAAATAGCTGCTCATCAGACGTTCATTCAGCTCATTCAGGTCGCGTTGACTTAGCATGAGCTCATGGAGTGAGACGCGGGTCTCTATCTCACTGCTCGTCTCTCTTTCTGTCGCTTTCTTTCTCTCCACTCCCCTTCTGACAGCTAGATAAAAGCTATTGCCGATCCTCCCATCAATCGTAGATAGTAGCCTACGTTTCCTTTGCCAATCGGTACAACCCTATTACCCGCGGTTTATTAACCTGAATGCCTGCAACAATACTTTATGAAGAACAAATTACTTTGCCCAAATTACCGCAGGTCCCGTGAGCATGGATGTAAATCTACAGTTGGCTAGGCCAACATACACATACGATTTTGAAATTGCAAAAACCTCCCTTGACCTGTGGAACCAATTTTTAAATAGTTTCTGCCATAATATCTGCAAAAGAAAGTAATGGACTAAGTTTGTTATTTATTGATTAAGGAATTAAAATATGAAGAACATTCGGATTATTCTTCCCCAAAAAATATCCCATTTTTAATTTAGCCTAATTAAAATATTGTATGCTGCACCTAACACATATTTTCTAAATTGATTAAACTGTTCTTGTTACTCGATTAATCAGAAAATGTAAACCAATTGATACATTTCTATAATTGGTTGAAAAGGTGGTAATGATGGGTTTTCAGGTTGCCTTTACAGTGATCTCTTATATGTATTTGATGGTAAATGCAGGGGGACATTGTCTTCATTCAGACTGCTGAACATCTTTTATTTTCTGTAATTAGACAGCAAATGTTAGCTAAAGTGCATTGAATATATGTTAGTCAGATTTAATGCAACCCTTTACGGAGTATACTGTAGTGTAGTTTGTCGATATCTGTTACCGCGGTATTGGTATTATTTTTTCATTTTAGAGGTCTTAAAAAGGTCTTAAATGTCTTTTAAATTTGAACTTTAAAAATGTGCAGATACCATGCCTTCAAGTTTAGTTGGTATATTTTTAGTTTAGTTGGTAAGGAATGTAATTGACACAAATTAGTTGAAAAGTGGTTTGGATTGTTCTTCAAACAACAACAAAGATATTATTAAATCCATTGTAAAATACCAGAAAAAAGCTCTTTTGGGCAGTCAGCCTTTTCCAATCGATCAGCACATACTTGGAATACCATGCCCACAGAACTAAGGAACATTGCATCGCTCAAATCCTTCTTAAAATCTATAAAAAACTGGTTACTGACAAATCAAATATGCGTCCATAATAATTTGGGATAGTGTGTTTGTCTTTGTGTTTACTAGTTGTGTTTGTGTCTGAGTTTATGCTCCTTGTCTGTATGCTCCTTGTTTGTGCTTATCTTTTTTTGTCTGCATTCATGCCACTTGTATGCTCCTTGTTTGTGCTGTTTGTCTTTCTTTAAATGCTTATGTGTTTTAACGTGCTATGTTCATGCACTTTTATCTGTGTCTGTATGCTACTTGCTTCATGTTTTTCACTCACCACCAACCTGTTATGGGCTGGAAAAATGATTGTGTCATTTTACTTGTCTGTGCTTGTGTCATTTTGTTTTTGTGCTTATGTGTTGTATTTTTGTAGTTTTTTTTTTTATGTTTCTTTTAAGTCATTAACCTGCCAGGGACTACAGGTGAAAATTAGCCTGCATGGCTAAATCTGGCACATTTACATGTTGAACTTTGGTGCTCATGTTTATCAATGTGCGCTGTCCCTTCTAAATAAAGAAATCTAAATCCTGTTTCAATCATTTAAATTCCTCATGGCGGAAAATACTTTTTCTTTGTATATACAGAATATCCAATACAAAACCTTACTCCAACTACATGTCGGCCGCGGTACTAGTGAATACAAAGTACGGTGAAATCTCAGGTTACAGTTAGTGTGCCTTTTGACTTGTACACAGCTTTGGTTCAGATAGTTTTAATATCTTCAGCTTGCTGCTTATCTTTTTTAACCACGCCTGTGGCTAGGTATGGTCGGCCACACTTGTCAATTTGTCTTGTGTCTTCTGTTGTGCAGGACGACAGCACAGGAGAGATGATCTTTGACGAGGTGTTCCATGCCTTGTCAAGGTGTCTGGCTGGTCTGGCTCAACCCTTCAAAGTCCCTGGAACTGATCAACTTTTCAAGCCTAAGATCTTCATCACTATCTTGGCGTATTCTTCAATTATTGGCCTAACCTCCCATCAGGTCATTACATTAGTGCTATTTGGAGATATCCGGCCTGTCTATATGTGAAATGTATCAAATTAGGCAGCGAGCAGGCTATATGTTGTCGCAAATATTTTTTGGAGCATTTGGCTTCTCCGGTTCTCTCCCTCTAACAGATACATAGGCTGAATCCAAATTTCCACCTGCGGCCTTCAGTCGTATACATGATGTTCGTCTGTCAGGGTGCCAGAGTGCAAACTGTATAAGCTGCTGAGTGAAAGGCCTAAACTATAATAATAATTTTTGCATTTTGAATTACTTCGATAAACTATACTTCTTTTTTTTTTAAGATATTTTTTGGGCATTTTTATGCTTTATTGATAGTGCAGAGAGACAGAGGTGAAATGGGGCAGAGAGGGGAGTGACATGCAGAGAACGACAGCGGGTGGGAATCGAACCCGGGTCTGCTGCTGGTCCCGGCCCGGGAGGGGGACGCCTTACCAACTGAGCTAAAGGCGCCCCCGATAACCTATACTCAGGGTTTTTCCTGGCTCAGAATGGGCCTTTGGGGGGTCAGTACGCGACCAACTTTTTTTGGCGTCGCGACTATGTGCAACAGTAAAGGCAAACGGTTTATGTATTTTAAGAGCGTAACCATGGAGCTCACTGACGCTTATGAAATCACAATAAACAACCTGTAGATATGAAGTCAAAATACTAATAATGACTAGGCCTATCTATTTAATACTTTATGGGCCGGTTTCACAGACATGGATTAAGGGTAGTTCTGGACTAAATTGTACCTTCAATAGACAATCTCCATTCAAAATTCCATTTAGTCCAGGACTAAACTTAATCCATGTCTGTGAAACTGGCCGTAATTGTTTCTAATTGATCTAAACCATGGCAATTGCAAGAAGAAAGAAACAATCATAATCATGATTATTTTGAGTAATCACATTGTTATCACGATTATTAAAGACAGTTAATCATTATGCATTTATTTTACTTTTAACAAGGTTTTTTTCTAATAACACCATGACTTTGGTCTTTAAACAAAGGCCTAATTGAACTGAAAAAAGGGAGAATAGAAATAGGCTAAATAAGTGAAACATATTTTTAATAATTGAATAAAAAAATATGTAAAAATAAAAATAACCAGTTGTAAATGGTGTTGATAGGGCACGTCTTTTGATAGCATTAAATGTAAGGGCATGATTTATTTATGTCAAGGAGCAGGATGGATAGGCAGTTGCATTGTAGTGTTGACAGTTGTGGTGGCAGGAGTCAAGGAGCTTTAAACTTCCTGTGTTTTTTATTCAGTGATTGCTTGGTCATAGACCACTATGATTTGACTTAAAGTGAATAAACAAATTGGTCGGGATGTTTAGAGGTGCAGATCAGGTCGTATACCTTTTTTTCCTCTCTCTCTCGGTCGCGTATGTCACGTTACTCGCGTGTCCGCGCGTGACAAATCTTGCACATTATTTTAGTTTGTTGTGAGTCTGAAGTGTTTTCAGACTACACAATTAGTTTTACCTTTATTCTCGTCATCTAGAAGTTTTTCAAAACACCCGGCAATGCGCAACATTTCCCTCCTACTCTCTGGACCAGCCGATAGCTAAATTATCAGGTGAGGGAGGGGCCGAGCGAGCGCACCGCTCGCTGCATTTAACAGCCTGCATGCCTCGGCGTGCGGAACAATGATAGTTTAATAACGATTATTTTGTTTTCATGATTGAGGGAAGCCGTAATGGTAATCGAAAATGAAATTCAAGTTATTGTCCAACCCCTCAAGAAGGATGACTTAAATTGGGCTGAATTTGGAGAGGTTTTAAATAGCTATATTTATTCTCAATCTTTATCATTCGGGCGCCAAAATTTCTCTATGCAGGAAAAACTCCGCCTATACTTCAGCATGTTTCTGTATCATGATGTAGCTGAGTTATATTTTTGGCCTACATGATCCAAGTAAAGCTCTAGAAAACAAACCTAATTACTCTCGGCTCTGTAAATAGGCATGTAAACAATGGAGACCCACTGTAGCTAGCAACATGCACATTTACAGAGCCCAGGCTGTGTATTTACACTGGATATTTTTTCAGCACACACACATACAGTATGGACAGGTAGCAGATTTTAAATAAGTAAGGACAGATGACATTTAAACTTTTAAACTTTAGCCTGAGGTGCATACCAATTGCATTTTTGCACCTGTATATTTGCACACTTGATTGCTTTTTTATCATTTTTATTTTCCTATCATAATATGCACTGGCAGAGCTAGTATTTTTGTACTGTTATCTACGAGTAACAGCTACCTATGCACATGGACCATCCGTAGCACTTTTTTTAATCTAGGCTATCTATTGTGGGCCCATGTTTTTGTATGGGTGGGATATGTATCTACAGTGCCTTGCAAAAGTATTCATACCCCTTGACATTTTCGACATTTAGTCACGTTATAACCACACGTACATTTATTTTATTGGGATTTTATGTGATAGACCAACACAAAGTGGTGCATAATTGGAATGAAAATGAAACATGGTTTTACATTTTTTTTTTTATAAATAAAAAACTGAAAAGTGTGGCGTGCAAAAGTATTCAGCCCCCTGAGTCAATGCTTTGTAGAACCACCTATCGCTGCAATTACAGCTGCAAATCTATTTGGGGTATGTCTCCACCAGCTTTGCCCATCTACAGACTGACATTTTTGCCCATTCTTTTTTTATTCAATAGCTTGAGCTTCAGATTTAGCATCAGATTGGATGGAGAGCGTCTGTGAACAGCAATTTTCAAGTCTTTCCAGAGATTCTCAATTGTATTGAGGTCTGGACTTTGACTGGACCATTCTAACACATGACTATGCTTTGATTTAAACCAGGGGTGTCCAAACTTTTTTCACTGAGGGCCACATACAGAAATCTACGACGGGCCGGGCCACTTTGCAAAAATAACACATTTATCAGGACATGTAGCTGCTCTGATGTTTAGTTTAATAGTGTCTTCGTAAATTGTAATCCTTCTTCACGGCAACACTTTACTTGCACATTAAACAGATACATTCCCCCTCTTGTTAAATGCCATTGAAAACACCCAGTGTGTTTTCTGCTTTTGCGTCCAATGTCCAGCTGGGGGAAAATAGTAGCCAGCTGAGATCCCGTGCCTCCAAGGGGGCCCGGGAGATTTTTTTAAGTTTTTAAAGTGAAATGCATGAATCTGGTGCACTTTGAGAGGGAAATTAAGAGGCTAAAGCTGAAGAATTTTGTATGAGTAAAAATGGAGACACTGTGTCAGATGAATTAGAAGCTATTGGAGAAAGACACAAGGATTTCCCATAATAATAATATTAATTTAAAATAAAATATTATGCAGGGTCCTCTGGGATGGGCTTGGTGCTCTTTTTCTTTTATGGGACATATTTCTCTGTAATATAATGAGTGCATTTAAATTATTTAAAAATTAAAAGGGCCATATTACATTATATTTTTAAAATATGCCACGGGCCAATCAATCAGTTTTGACACCCCTGCACTAGTGGGCTAACTAAGAAATGCAATTTTTTTTTACATTTTTTTTTTTAAATAAATAATTTTTTTTTCAAAGGGCCATATTACATTATATTTTTAAAATCGGCCGCGGGCCAATAAAAAAAGCGGCATTTTGCATTCAGGCCAAAATATTCTAGTCTGCAGCAGCAGCGGACGGAGTTTTTTTTTTTAACTATACGAGACTGAGTTGGAGGAGTTACAACGCTACAACACTTTGCCTCATTGTGAGCCCAGCTGTATGATCAGTTGTCAGGGTTGCCGCGGATCTTGAAAAGTATTAAAAGTCATTAAATTTAAGTTTCAATATTCAAGGCCTTAAATGTCTTAAAAAGTCTGGAATTATTGGGTGGGCGGCAGAATTATTGAGCTTGCCTTATTTGTTTCTTTCTAGTTTTCTAGTTTAATTGTTAGATTTCTATGTTTTATTTTATCAGTGTTTTATATAGCCTACTTCAAAGATATCCGGCAAGTCCGACACCTACGCTAGAGTTAGTACGGCCGTGTTAGGCTGGGTACCGCATTTAAAACTTAGAAGATGAATGTGTGTTCCCTACTTCCAAATTTGTAGTCGGCTGCGGTAAAGCAAAAAAGGAGAGAACGACGAGGCAAAATGCATGCCCAGCTATTATAAATTCAGTGAGAGGTGGAGGGAGGACGACAAATACCGTGGCTGGCTTTTTTCACCCGTGACCGCGACCACACACTTCCGCTGCTTGTAGGTGCGCAACCACAACCACCCGTCCACTGATGATATAGGTAGGCCACTGACGCAAATCACACAACACGTTGATTGTGTTTAGTAAACATGTTTATTTATCTATATTTATTAATAGCTGCTCATCAGACGTTCATTCAGCTCATTCAGGTCGCGTTGCCGTGAGCTCATGGAGTGAGACGCGGGTCTCTATCTCACTGCTTGTCTCTCTTTCCGTCGCTTTCTTTCTCTCCACTCCCTTTCTGACAGCTAGATAAAAACTATTGCCAATCCTCCCATAGTAGCATATGTTTCCTTCGCCAATCGGTACAACCCTAATACCCACGGTTTATTAACCTGAACGCCTGCAGCAATACTGTATGAAGAAAAAATTACTTTGCGCAAATTACCGCAGGTCCCGTGAGCATGGATGTAAATCTACAGTTGGCTAGGCCAACATACACATACGATTTTGAAATGGCAAAAACCTCCCTTGACCTGTGGAACCAATTTTTAAATAGTTTCTGCCATAAGTTCTGAAAAAGAAACTTAATGGACTTAAATTTGTTATTTATTGAATAAGGAATTAAAATATGAAGAACATTCGGATTATTCTTCCCCAAAAAATATCCCATTTTTAATTTTGCCTAATTAAAATATTGTAGCCGATTTTTTTTAATTTTCTGTAATTAGACAGTAGTTGTTAGCTAAAGTGCTTTGAATATTTGTTAGTCAGATTTAATGCAACCCTTTACGGAGTATACTGTAGTGTAGTTTGTCGATTTCTGTTACCGCGGTATTGGTATTATTTTTTAATTTTAGAGGTCTTAAAAAGGTCTTAAATGTCTTTAAATTTGAACTTTAAAAATGTGCAGATACCATGGTTGTGTGTGTGTGAGAGATCAGCTCCTATCTCCTCACAAAGTGCGGAGAACAATCGCGCTTTCATTGGTCGGGTTTTGATGAAATTGGGCACACTCACAACCTCTGTCAAAACTTTGTTTAGTTCGGGGATGAGCTGCCTTGACGCTAGCGGCGCTTCCCAGTGAAAGACACAGTGTGTCCATTGCGCATCTGGCGCCACACTATTTATTAGTGATTGCCAGGGGCGTAGCACCAAATTCTGGGCCCCTATACAAAAAGTCCCGGAAAAACGTCTTACAATACACATGGCTCTCTGAGCCAGACAACTCCACAATATTTCATCTGATGAATGACCAAATCATTACTTTTACTGGTGTTTCCCCCACAATATGTCTTAGTCAAGGTGGTCAGTGGCCAGGGTCACAGGAGGCGCGGCGCCGAGCCGAAAATGTTGGGGGTATTTTGCTCAAAGATGCCAATGCGCACTATAGAAATAAACAACTGTTTATTTGAATACAGTTGTGCAATTTTGTTTGCTATGTGCAGGTATAATTTTACAGACAGTACAAAACACAATTAAAGAAAACAAAACTTCTACTGTTTTGGTGCAATACTATGCAGACACACTAAATACAAATAATAGACCATACACTTGTGTAGGCACAAGTGCAAATTCAACTTTTTAAAGTTCCTTTATGGATGGGGGGCTGTGATTATTGTGGACAATAGGTCTACTGTGATGCGATAGCCTATAATTCATTAATGGTTATTATTAGCCTACTTGCTTGATTTCTTTTTAAATACAGGTCGTTTTGGAACATGTCTTTCCCAATTTAAAACATAAAAATAAAGCAGCATTGAAAATTCAGAAAATAAATCTTGTTGGCCTACACTAGCATGCTGTTCTACAAATAACTCAATAGTTGAAATAATAAATACAATGTGTTTTCCCCTTAAAATGTCTAAATGCATTTCAAAGACTGTAACAGTGTGGCACTTCTTTAAACTTACTGAAACTTGCAGGGGCCATCAGACTTTTCTTTGCGCTGTCTGAGCTGATAGATAGGTTGTGTTGCCACAGTGATGTGGAGTCTTAAACTGTCCTAGCTTTTCCAGCACTTATTTCTGTACAGCTAAATATCCCCATAGAAACATCGCTGCGTTTATTTTCGCCACCAGTTCAATTCAATGTTTGCTTGCTCCTGCTTACTCTCCCGCACTCCACACATGCCTTAGTCATGCGCAGGCCCCTGATCTCCTTGCAAGGGTCAGGGGCCTATCACGAGCCAGTCAATTATTCCTTTTTTTGGAATGGCATTGATCAGGGCCTTCGAAGATCGGGGCCCCACATTAAGCTTGTTTAAAAAAAAAAAAAAAAAAAATTAATGGGCCCCCCTCTGCCTTGGGCCCCCCCACGACTGTATCACTTTTCCCCCCAGTCCGTCGGCCCTGGTGATTGCACCTGGCCCGAGCGCTGAGCCGATGATTTCGGCTTCTGTTCTATCCACGTTGTAATGGTTTTTATGTGTTAATTGAAGAAGGGGAATAGCAGGGGCACTCCTCCAACTCACGCTGGGAAACGGTAAAAAAAAACATATATTAAAATATTTCTAAAAACTATGCGCCACGGATGTGGACACATATTCCTCCCGTTCGTTGCACCCCACCTGTCATGTCTCTATTCCCCACCAGTGGGGAATAGAGACCCACACTTTGAGAACCACTGCATTACGGCATAGTGTGTTACCAATGGTTTTCTTGGTGATTGTGGTCCCTTGGGATCATAAACAAGCTCCTCCTGTGTAGATCTGGGCTGATCCCTCACCTTTCTCATGATCATTGATACCCCACAAGGTGAGATCTTGCATGGAGCCCCAGACCGAGGGAGATTGATGGTCATTTTGTGTTTCTTTCATTTTCGAATAATCGCACCAACAGTTGTCTCCTTCTCACCCAGCTTCTCACCAATGGTCTTGTAGTCTATTCCGGCCTTGTGCAGGTCTACAATCTTGTCCCTGATGTCCTTAGACAGCTCTTTGGTCTTGCCCATGATGGAGATGTTGGAGTTTGATTCATTGACTCTGTGGACAGATGTATTTTATACAGGTAACAAGTTGAGACAGGTGTGTTTTTATACATGAAACTAGTTGAGATTAGGAATACTTTTTTAAAGCACAAGGACTAATCATTGGGAGTCAGAATTCTTTATGGTTGGTAGGGGATCAAATACTTATTTCACTCAATGAAATGCAAAATAATTTAGGGGAAAGTGGGGTGAGTTGTGCAACTTTTTACTCAAAGTGATTTTAAAGTGAGGCCTTGACAGTTATGTCTCCAACTCAAATATGTACATATATTTCAGGATGTTGTGCATCCCTGGCAATAAAAACTTTGGATCTGGAATAAACTGTTTAAGAAATATAGCTTACGTGGGGTGATTTGTGCATTTGGAGAAAATAAGGTGGGGTGAATTGTGCCAATTTATATATATCTCAAAAACTGTAATGCAAGACAAATCCATTAGACAATCACTTATTTAAAGCGGCTACGAGTAACATTTAAATATCTTTTAAACAACCTCATGTTTCCTCTGATAATCATAAATTACCTTTAACAGCAAACGAGACCATCAGTGCAAAGAAAGACGTTTTTATATAGTTTTTATTACTGCTTTTGGTCTGGTCGCACACCCAGTCCGATTTTCGGTTCGCTCGTGCAGGCTCTATGGTCACATATCCGTATTGGTTGCAGATTTCAGTGTGGCGCTGCAACGCGATTTGAGAAGCCTATCCCTCCAGGTGAGGGAAGGGGAGCGGGAGCCTTGTTTGAGACAGTTATTTGTCGTCATAAATGACTGATAACGGGGCTGAACCATCAAAGAAAAAAAAGAGAATGCAATGAAGAAAAGCGAAAAGGGAGAGTGAGTGAGAGGCGGGCGGGAGGACGTTGCCAAGCAACGTGTATACAATTTCACGAGAGCGAAACTAGACTGCTAAATGAATGAGCGGTTGGTACTAACACAAAGTTTGCTTTGCTTCACCATCATCAGATAACCATTATCTGAAATAGTCATTATTTACATCAACAACACAAACACATTACCTCATCGTGATCCATAGCCTACTAACTGCCGTCTCTCATTCATTCGCTTTCTGTGAGGACACAGCTCCGTGAGAGAGAGTAGTTAGGTGACGCTGCTGAATCAACTCATTGCAAGCAGGTGTGTGTACTGACTGGCATTAGTTGATGCAGTGTCAAAACCACTCTCACGGAGCCGAAAAGAGTCCTCACACTTTCAACACACGAACATGCACTATATTGCGCCCTTCTCAGTCCACGCTCACGCGCCTGGCACGAGCATTTGCGACAGCGGGCGTCGTAAAAATACTACCGCTTTTGTCCAAAGGGGACGCCAACGTGCCATCCTACTCGTAGTGCCTTTAAGGTGTATTTAAAGTAAATAAAGTAAATAGTTGACAAAGATTGAAGGTACATTTTCTTAAACAAGGCCTAGCAGATCTAGGTGGTTTTGCCTGCAAAGCTCACAATGACAAAGTCACCATCATCATCTTTCTGGCCATCTGAACTCTCATCAGTGGTGTCGTTAAGTGGAATTGAGATGTCACTCTCTTCTGAGCTACTGTAGACAATCACTTTCTTTTGGTGACCAGCGTATACAGCCATGCCACTGGCACGACTCTCAGAAATGTACTTTGCACTAGTTGCTCCGTGCTTGTGGAACCAACTGCCACCTGACAAATGTGATTCCCCCTACATTTCTGCCTTTAAATCAAGGCTCAAAACCCATATGTACACCCTGGTGTTTCCTCCCCATTAACTATCTTACCTCTGCACTACTATCTGTGTTTATGTGGATGTATGGGCTTTACGTCTTTTATTTTGGTTATTGTTATTTTACCTTCATTGTTTACCTACTGAATGCACTATGTACAGCACTTTGGACAGTGCAAACTGTCATAAATGTGCTTTTATAAATTGTATTGTATTGTATTGTAACCTTTATTTAACCTCGAAAGATCAATTGAGGGTGACCCTCTTTTACAATGACGTCGAGTTTGTACACAATATACAATGAGAATACATAACAAGTTTACACACACACACACACAGACAACAACAATTTAAAACATTCAGATCAATTGAATAAAAGAAATAATAGCCTAATTAAAACAGTTACAAGTGTGGAGGGGTTGATTCAAAATAATACTTTTAAATTGGTTAACAGATATGAGTGTATTTATTTTAATTGTATGTTGTAGGCTGTTCCAGGAGTCAGGGGCACTATAGCTAAAAGCGGTTTTACCAAGCTCAGACCGGGCATAGGGGACATATAACATGATCATGTCAGTTGAGCGGGTTTGATAAAGCCCATCTGAAATAAGCAGCATTTCTGTCAGATAGAGTGGTAGCTTTCCAGTCAGAGCTTTATATATAAAAATATGCCAATGTGCATCACGTCTCTCCTTAAGGGAGGACCACCCAACCTTTTCATATAAAACACAATGGTGTGTATCATAAGCATCTCCTGTAATGAATCTCAAAGCAGAGTGAAATACAGAGTCTAGGAGTTTAAGGCATGAACGAGATGCATGCCGATAAACCACATCACCGTAATCAAGGACAGACATAAAAACTGCCTCAATAATCCTTTTCCTACAAAACAACGGGAAGGTGGCTTTATTCCTATAAAAATATCCAATCTTTTGTCGCAGACGACAGACAAGATTTTTTATGTGAAATGTAAAAGAGAGTTTTTCATCTAGCCAGATACCAAGGTACTTATATTCAGAGACTTTTTCGATCAAAGAACCGTTTACAGCATAGATGCATGCACTGTTGTCCAATTCTCTAGCCCTAGAGAACAACATGAATTTAGTTTTAGTATTGTTAAGGACAAGTTTAAGTGAAATAAGAGCATTCTGAAGAGCATTAAAGGACAGTTGCAGGTTCTCAATAGCTGACTTTGCGGAATCCAAATACATTTTACTTACTTACTTACTTATAACTCACCTAGGCCATTTGGCACAAATCACCCCATCCCCAGAATTTTGGATAATAGGCATGATGCAGCAATTTAGGGCTGACATCGTGCTAACTATATAGACTCAAAGTGTAGCATACCAAAGCACTAAAACATGTGTCAAATGTTTTCAAACGTGTCTATAATTGTTCAGACACAATAATCAAAAAACCTTGATCATGGAAATTTTACTTTGAAAGGCAAAACACAGTTTTTTGAGCTTAAATGTGCTTATATCTTATTCCTTGTGTCTCCCTTCTTTACAGGATGAGTCAAATGGATGGCTCTTCTTAAATATGTGGTCACATTTCCAATTTCTTCCACGGTTTTCTAGAAACAAGGGGTTTTGCAACTTCCAAAATGCACAAATCACCCCACTTTCCCCTATATCTTTTTTTTTAATGTGATTTTCTGGATTTTCTTTTTGATATTGATAGACCGCTCATTTCTTTGTAAGTGGGCAAACTTACAAAATCGGTGAGGGATCAAATACGTATTTCCTCCACTGTATGTATGCTGGCTGCTAGAACACCTACATTTCCCTGCTGGGATGAATAAAGTTTATCTTATCTTATCTTATCTTAGATTCTGAAAGTGGTAACTAAAAAAAGAAAGTATCACGTAAAACCCCAATAACTTATAACTAATAACAACTTATCGAAATTTGAAAAGGGGTTGTGCATTAATGAAGCACAATACAACCCTGTCCCAAGATATCTTAAGTCTTATTCCAAAATTCTTTGGTTAAATAATATTGTACACACTTTATATCCTCCTCTAACTTGGGGCAGTCTTGTGCCATGAGTGCTGATTGTGTTGGCTGTTGAGGCATAAAACTGCTGTAGATGTGGTTGCAGTCTTGTGATGGCCTTGTGTTCCCCTGCAGGTTCTGGTCCAGGGCTGTCAGCTGGATAGAACCGATCTAGATGAGTTCCTGCTTCACATCTATCAGCAGCTCAGGGCAGTGGAGAGCAATATCGCACAAGTCTTACATCAGCAGCACCAACAGGCAAGTGCACACAAAAAGTATTCACAATGTATTTTTAAAGAGGACCTATGATGCTTTTTGACTTTTATGACCTATAAACGTTGTTATGATGATTCATAGTCATGCTTAACCATACTAAATTATCAAATAATGACTTACATGCATTTCGACGTATTCCCTGCTGACCGTCTGGGGTGTCTGTGCAGAGCACTAAACACTATTCTAGCCAGTCGAGAAGTCACGTGTTCAGAGCGGTCTACCCTTCCGTAACTTCGTAACGTCGCATGTAACTTCGTGACGTCCCACGCGGATGTTTCCATGTATAGTAATGCTGCCACTTCCCTGTTCGCGTCTGCCTCGCGTCTGCCTCGCGCCCTTATAGGTCCATGCTCGCGCTTCCCACCACTGAAAATGTTCCGGAAGGAAGGTAACCAATCACAACGGAGTGGGGTTTGCAGGAGGGGGAGAGGGGAGCGGAGATCCCCGAAGCACAGGCGGAGTGAGCGGAGACTGCCGAAGCACACACACTCAAGTGTTGACAGGACGTGCTGGATCGCCAAAATAAGAGAAAGAGCTTCCCGAAAATCTACATAGTTTTTTGTGATGTGATTCATGTCAGGTTGCTCTATAGCAGTGTAAAACAAGAAATTAAGACCAGAAAAGTAGTATAATAGGTCCTCTTTAAGGTGCACTATGCAGTTTCAATGGAGGGGGCTTTGTTTACATTTGCAGAGCCTGCAGTTAATTCAGGGTTCCCGCGGATCCTTAAAAAGTCTTAAAGTCTTAAATTCATAAATCTAAACATAAGGCCTTACATAGCATTAAAAAGTCTTAAATCCATCTTTCAAAGGTCTTAAAAATGTTAACACATGGTAAGTAGGATGTTATGACTGTAATTGGTCTCAAATCTAAAAATAATACGTAACATTTTATTTATTTTTTTAAATAAATTGCCGAATAGTTTAATGTCGCGCAGTCACGAGAGCGGAACATGGACATACAGGTGAAACTCGAAAAATTAGAATATCGTGCAAAAGTTCATTTATTTCAGTAATTCAACCTAAATGGTGAAACTAATATATTATATAGACTTATTACATTCAAAGTGAGATATTTCAAGCATTTATTTGTTATAATTGTGATTATTATGGCTTACAGCTTATGAAAACCCAAATTCAAAATATCAGAAAATTTGAATATTACATAAAATCAATAAAAAAATGATTTTAAATACAGAAATGTCGGCCCTCTAGAAAGTATAATCATGCATAGGTACTAAGTACTTGGTTTGGGCCCCTTTTGCACAAATGATTGCCTAAATGCGGTGTGGCATGAATGCTATCAGTCTGTGGCACTGCTGAGGTGTTAGGAAGCCCATGTTGCTTTGATAGAGGCCTTCAGCTCGTCTGTATTGTTGGGTCTGGTGTGTATCATCTACCTCTTGACAGTACTCCATAGTTTCTCTATGGGGTTCAGGTCAGGAGAGTTGTCTGGCCAATCAACACAGTAAAGGCCAGGACACACCGGCCAGATAATCGCCGTCGTAGTGTCGGTAGGGGGTCGGGACACGAATCTGTTTGGTGTGTGCCGTGACGTCGGCCGACGTAGAGGTCGTCGGGCTTGTTTTCAGCCGTCTTTCATTTGGAGCAATTTGATTGGTGGAGGGCTAGCGAATCAGTGAAGCCCGGAAGTGAGGCGGGTAGCACAAACAGCTAACAACAGCTAGCCACCGTTTTAATGTGTTTGTTCGTTTCGTTTTGAGAGTACTCGCATGCATCAACCCTTGTTGACTGCTCGACACCATGCTCGACACTCTCTGCTAAAAATTGTGCTCTTATGGTCCATAAATATAAATACGTATTTCTATCTATGTTTATGCTCTAGAGAGCTGTCCCATCATTTCCGGCTTTCGTATTTTTTCGGGCCACAATACAGATTAGCGCCGCCTGCTGTTATGGAGACATTACGTCCCGCGCAAGCAACAGAGCGTACGGAAAGTCAGCAGTCAGTTTGGTGTGTTTCTCTGGCCGCGACGGGAAGCCTGGAGCTTCCTGAAACGGCCGACTCCATTTTTTGCGTAGTCGGAACAAGTAGAAACAAGTCGGACTGGTGTGTCCTGGCCTTAATACCATGGTCAGTCAACCAGTTACTAGTGGTTTTGGCACTGTGGACAGGTGTCAAGTCTTGCTGGAAAAAGTAATTCAGCATCTCCATAAAGCTTGTCAACAGACAGGAAATATGAAGTGCTCTAAAATCTCCTGGTAGACAGCTGTGGTGACTTTGGACTTGATAACACAGTGGACCAACACCATCAGATGACATGGTGCCTCAAATCATCACTGACTGTTGAAACTTGACAGTGGTCTTCAAGCCCTTGGATTTTGTGCCCCTCCACTCTTCCTCTAGACTGTGGGACCTTGATTTCCAAATGAAACGTAACATTTAATTTGGATCAGTGATGATTTATTATTATTATTAAACTTGGATTTATATAGCGCTTTTCTTTGGTACTCAAAGCGCTTTACAGGGTTCCAGGTTCAATACGTTCACACACAGTCATACCGGTGGTGGTAAACTACGATAGTAGCCACAGTTGCCCTGGGGCAGACTGACAGAAGCGAGGCTGCCATTCAGCGCCATCGGCCCCTCCAACCACCACCTCAAACATACAGCAGTCATACACATTCACACGAGGCAAGGTGGGTGAAGTGTCTTGCCCAGGGACACAACGACCATGACACAAGTGGCCGGGCGGGGATCGAACCGCCAACCCTAGGATCATTGGCCAACCCGCTTAACCACCTGAGCCACAGTCGCCCCAAATTTGAGGTATCATATCAGCTGCTGATGTTGGTCCACTGTGTTATCAAGTCCAAAGTCACCACAGCCATCTACCAGAAGATTTTAGAGCACTTCATGCTTCTGTCTGTTGACAAGCTTTATGGAGATGACAATTTCCATTTCTAGCTAGACTTGGCACCTGCCCACAGTACCATAAACCACTGGTAACTGGTTGACTGACCATGGTATTACTCTGCATGAATGGCCAGACAACTTTCCTGACCTGAACTCCATAGAGAAACTATGGACTATTGTCAAGAGGACGATGATACACACCAGACCCAACAATACAGACGAGCTGAAGGCCTCTATCAAAGCAACATGGGCTTCCATAACACCTCAGCAGTGCCACAGACTGATAGCATCCATGCCACGCCGCATTTAAGCAATAATTCATGCAAAAGGGGCCCAAACCAAGTACTTAGTACATATGCATGATTATACTTTCTAGAGGGCCGACATTTCTGTATTTAAAATCCATTTTTTATTGATTTTGTGTAATATTCTAATTTTCTGAGATTTTGAATTTGGGGTTTTTATAAACTGTAAGCCATAATAATCACAATTATAAAAAATAAAGGCTTCACATACTGTATCTCACTTTGCATGTAATGAGTCTGTATAAGATATTATTTTCACCTATAAAGTTGAATTACTGAAATAAATGAACTTTTGCACGATACTCAAATTTTTCGAGTTTCACCTGTATAAAGAAAGGAGCGGAACCAACAAAACATTTGTTTGCGGCCGTGACTCAGAGCAGACGCACGTCGTTCAGGTAGCAGTAGCCATAGACATAATAAAGACATAATTATGTCTATGGCAGTAGCAGCATGAGTAGCAGTCGGCCTGCATCATGGGAAAGTGTAAATTCAACAAAATTTGGCTATCCAACAAGGATTTTTCTGCCTGGCTGAAACTGGCTGCAATTTATACGAGGCACATTGTACATGTACAGCGCGAAACACTAAGCCTCAAAATCAAGCTGTCAACAAACGCCAGGTATTTCCCTGTTCTGTTCTACTCGTCGTGTCCTGCCTCCACCCCTCCATGCTCCACCTCCGATATCAACAACCGGGACAGCAGCACCAAATCTCCAGACAATGTTCGGTTGCACGCGTACTAGGGATGAGCTCGACTCCGAACATGTGTAGGCTATTCGGAAAAGCACGAATAATGAGATCGATCGATAGTCTCGTTATATTCGGGGGAAAAATATTTATTTATTAAGCGCTAAATTGACGCAGCGCGTGCTGCCTTAACTATAGGGGCACCGATCAGCTGTTCATCTCCGCTGCGGTGGCGGAGAGGAGAAAGACCGGCTCATTTATGCATGGCTCCGTTACCCGCGGTCTCTTTCCATTCCGCTGGAATTTTCTGCAGCCCGTGTCACCGTCAGCCCTTCCTGCCTTTCATTTATTTCAAACCTCTGAACATGGACCACGTCTCTCTTGTAGCAGGCAGCGGGCTGTATAATGCTATTAAATAGACAAATCGATCTTTAAATATTCGATATGTGACGCTTCGCCTGTTTAGTTCATACAATCTGTTTATAACTAAGAGATAAGCTGAAAAAAGTATAATCTTTGTGCGTTGAACACTTGTAGAGCACTAAACGCTGTTTCCTGATCCAAAGTAATTATTCATTGAACCAAGTTAGAAAAAAAAGGGAGAGATAGAGCGACAGAGTGAGTGAGAGAGAGAGTAGAGGGAAATAAATTGGGCAAAATAGATTGATTAGATCTCGGATCGATATATCATAAAACTTTGTCGAGTTAAAAATAAAAGAGATGAAAAAATTAAATAAAACAGACAAATTGAATTACTGTGATGTAATACTGTTCTTTTTCAGATTCTGAATGTTCATTATATCCCCCAGTCAAAGGGCTAGTGGGGCTCAGAGAGTTCATATAACTTATAATGAGAGAGAGAGAAACGGATGAAAAGTACAGTATGAGGTAGAAATGTATCTCATAATTAATGATATGCCAATATTAAATCAATTTGATGCACTGAAGGGACAATAATTGCAAATTAAAAAAAAATCAGACATAAGGCCCGGCCATTTCTGGCTTCATATCCGAATACAGATACATATACAGATTATTTTGTTGGTTGAACAGATACAGATAATGACGTCTACGCTGAAAGCAGAGTTACTGTGGTGTCTGACCACCGAGACAATAAATTTTTCCTTTGGTCTGTTGGTCTTAAATTTCATTTCTAGTGGCATTAAAAAGGTCTTAAAAAGTCTTAAATTTAACTTGCATTAAGCTGTAGGAACCATGTAATTTACAAAACATAGTTTTTCTCCATGTAATCTTGGTATTGAATAATTATGTCATCATAAATCAAAACAAAATTATTTTAGGAACCTTGAACCAAACGTAAGACTAGAATATGTTTCTAAACCAACAACAGTGAAACAGTAACTTTTGGGCAAGCTTTCTAATGGCGCTTTTCCACCGCATGGTATCAGCTCGGCTCGACTCGACTCGCATTTTTGGCTTTTCCACCGCAATTTCATGGTACCTGGTACCTGGTAGCGGCTGCTTTTTTGGTATCGCCTCGCTCTAGGTTCCAAGCGAGCTGAGTCGATGCTAAAAGGTGACGTCGGCAGACGGCCGGCCACTGATTGGCCAGAGACTATTGTCTGGCCAATCAGTGGCCGGCCGTCTGCCACGCTTCTGATTGGCCAGAGACTACCGGCTTCATTCTGTTGTTTATTCTCCCCAACTCTCCGGGACTTTTGAGTGTATTTACGCCGCGTGCAGCCTACTCTGGCTCTCTTTCATTTGATTTGCATCACAGATCCGAATTTTTTTTCTATATATTCGCTAAGCTCACCCAGTGTTGGTTGTTGGAGAAGTTACTTTTAACATACGAGAGGAGACATGTAGGGCAGCTAGCAGCTAGGCTAAATAGTAGCCAGCTGGGACAGACATGATAGCGAGCGATTACATTACAAGCCTCGGACTGCACTGATTACCTCAATAAAATATTCAGGCTGAGACACGGCTTGCATTTGAAAACACGTATCCTGAAACAAGCACTAAACAGTCAACTTTATCATGCCCGTGTTTACGTGCATAGGGATGTACGTGACGCATCCCTACAGCTGACTGTGTGGCAGAGTCACACATCGGGACAACAACCATCCCTTTTAATGGCCCGTAGCAATATTCTTCTACTTCTTTTAGCAAACAGATACAAGGGGGTATTTCTTAAACATTTTTCATCCGTGTTTTTGGCGGTTGGTTCAGTTAATAGTGCAACAACTGCTCGTAATTTCTGCTTTGCTCCGGAGTAGGCTTTCAGCCCCTTACGACAACCCCGCCCACGTTCAGGAGGTACTATTTGCGGTGGAAAACGACCCGTGCTGCTACCAAACCAAGTTGAGTCGAGCCGAGTCGAGCTACATGTGTGGTGGAAAAGCGCCATAACTACAAACAGTGTTCCAGGGATATAATTTTCTTGTGAGGAAAGTTTGATTATTCAGATGTGAGAACCCTAGTATTAGCGGCTAACTTCGCCTTCATCAGGGAACTAATTTGCACATTTTGTTTATTAGATGAAGTAACGTTAGGTCCTTTACCACTCAGAGAAACGTGCCCTGCCCGTATGCAGTCTTTGGCAGCATCTTAGGAGGCGCATATGTGTTCAAACTTTAAAGGTATCGTAGCATTGGCTCATTGTTGGCTCATAGCCTCGGGCTTTAACCAGCGCCGCATTTTATTATTATTTTATTTAAAACGTTGACTTGTCTTAATGGATTGTTGTTTGACTAGAAGATCTTGGAATAAAGATTTAATTGAGTAAAAACCTCTTGTATAGAGTCTATGGTAAAAACGCTGTATTTTGGATATTCTGTTGCCATTTTTTATATGTAAAAAGATAACGATTAATCGATAATTGATCGTTAATTTTCCGATGATCGATCAATGCAATTTCTTAAAATGCCCATCCCTAGTGAGATTATACCTTAGAAAATGTTAATTTTTTTTTAAAGAACAAAAACGTGAACATGCGGGCATGCTTGTGTAATGACTACACAATTCACGTCAACTCTGGTCCTAAAGTTACTAGCGTATCTCACCGAAACGGTTGTCCGCCATAAGAGTGATGCACTGCGAGTGCATGCTTGTGTTGGTGTATGTGTGCACCGGCGCTGAGAGACACACTCAGCGCCGCGTGGAGCAGGCAAATTCTTCAGAGACGCAAGGGTGGGGGCGGGGTTCTGCTAATATTCTGAACACTAACAGTAGGCTATAACACGAGAACGCAGTTTAACGTTTATGCGACCGACAAAAGTGGAAAGATAAATGTTTTTTTTTGTTTTGTGGAGGTGAGGTGGAAGAGTAGCCGGCCGGCGCTTACGGAAAACACTGCAAGAGTGAAGAGAATCTTGTGCCAGCGCTGTTCGCTCACTGTCGGCTTGTGAGTGCGCTGATACACACACACATACGCCGAGGGACAGACAGATTCGGCAGACTAGCTTTTATCATCCGCAATATTCAAAAACTTTGCAAAAAAAGAAAATTTAAAATTTGAAGAAAAAATTATTAAACGGTTTTCGTTTATTGATTTTTCCTAAACGGTTATGATTTACTGAACGGTTACACGTGTACCCGTGCACACCCCTAGTGGAAACGAGGTATTACATCTTCTAGGGATAAAACCCACCTGGTCTGGGTGAATAATGGTTGAAATGTGGTTATTTAGTAGCCTGGAAATCCAGACCCTGATATCTTGAACGATAGAGGGTCTGGCCACGATCAATAGTAATTTCCAACTCAAGGGGCGGCTCCTACTCGTGCATTTCAAATGCCACTGCACGCAGTTGGATAGCACTACAACCAATCAGAGCGATGCACAAGGTGACGTAAGCCCCATTCGTTTAGCGAACAGCTGTTAAACTGTTAAATCAAATGTTTGACGTTGTCGTCGGCAAAACAGAACATTCCACCTAATGAAAGATTTGAGTGCCGTCTTCCAAATCGTTAAGGGTCGAGGCCAAAGCAGTCTCAAACTCACACAACATATCCGCAGCCATCTTTGATGTTTACTATCACGGCTTCGACGTCGCATGCACGTCACTGTCGTCATCCGGTTACGTCCTCCCCAGAGTACCATATAAAGGGCTCTGGCGTGCCCATATTAGATAGAACCAATTGAAACGTGAGACCCAGATTTCTGGTCTTCTTGATAAAGCTTCAACGGAGCGTGGTCAGACCAACAGGCGCAGCAAATTTAATTTGCCAGTGCCTAATGGCAGGTCTGGGAATGCCAGGCTAGTTATTTAGTCTATTAGCTAAAATTTTGGTGAACACCTTTACGTTGCTACAGAGAAGGGATATGGGCCGATATGATGACGGGTCGGTTTCGCCTTTTTCAAATAAATAATCAAATATATAATGCTTTATTGTTGACTAATAAAAACGGGACTAAATGTGGTTTACAAAAACAAAAACTCTGATAAAATATCTCTTCATGTTCATTGACAAAAACGAGAGGACACGAAATGTTATAAGGCTATTTTGTCTCGTCATTATTATTATTTTTGCAATATTTCTGTTTCCTGAGTCTCGGGGCTGCAAACAGGCTACGGCTTCAGATTAAAAGCATTTCACTGGCTTAACATGATATTTAACTAGACAAACGTGAGTTGGCTTTTATTTTGAAATAGCAGGAAGTTAGCAGGCGACGTTACTTTCTCAATCCCCATTCGCGGCAATATGGAAGATGCAGCTGCGGCGGTGGGTTAACTTTAACGACTAACCAGCTGCAGCCTGAAGTTACTATATAGGCTAACTGTCAATATGCGGCCAAACGTACTCACGTCATCTTGACTGGATTCCTGTCGGATATTAACCAGTGTTCCCTGCTCTCCTGAGTCATGTCGAAAAAGTATTCCATTGTTTTCTGAACGAGTAGTAGCCCTGTTTGTGGACGTCTATCCATCAAAACTATGACGTAGGTCCTTAGCAATGGTCATTATACCCTTGACAGAGGTCTGTCTTGCTGGAAATAACAGACCTGTAGAATGCCGTGATTTACATAGGATTTTCAAAGTGCCATGTAATAAGTTCTGTCAACGAATTCCACTGTATGCAGTCTGTGCTTCCAATCTTATGGTTCAAACCATTTGTGTTATATCTTGTAATACAAAATCTGACTTCAGTTTACAAGCAATACAAGTCATACACAAACATTTTATTTGCACTTTGTTATTATGTTATTGTAGCTCTAGCATTCAAGAACCTTTTTTCTCTTAATTAAACTTGAATGTAATGTCAATTTTTTCTGGCATTGTCATTTGAAGCTATTTTATTTAGGCCTATTTATTTTATGTAAATGTATGTCATTAGACAGGAGATTTTGAAAAACAAAGAAAAGCTGTCCGAGCTCCAGGAATCCGGCATTCTTACCTGTTTGGTAGCTCAAATAAATATGATGTAAATTCAATCAGTGTCTTCCGTGTCTGGAATTGCATGTATTATTGAGTCTATAAGGTAACAATAATATAATAAGATAAGATAACCTTGTTTGACTTGTGAAATGGGGGACTTAAAGAACATTTTGATTTTGGCTGTACTATACTAGGTACTTGTACTATATTAACTGGGTTAAATATAATTGCATTACTAAAAAGACTAAAATACAAATGTCATTGACTAAGACTAGACTTAAATGTAATCAGTTTTTGTTGACTAAGACTAGACTAATATAGTCCCAGATAATTCTGACTAAGAGAAGACTAAAAAGCTCAATACTTTTAGTCAACTGAAACTTGACTAGACTAAAAAGAGTTTAAACGTGACTAAGACTAATAAATACTAAAATGACAGTTTGGCACAAAGACTAGACTAAAACTAAACTTAAAACAGGCCGCCAAAACAACACTATATGCGTGTATTTACTTACTGCAAATCGCGGTCTTTAGCGCCGTAATGAGCATGCACAAGCACACATCGCGCTTGCTAGTAGATTAATCGTGAGGCACTGAAAAAAAGTTTTTTATGACGGGCCAAAACGCTCAGTTGGTATTCAATTTTATTACTGGCCAGTAAGGTGGCCGCCATAGCCATACAGCGCCTCGGGAAATGCTGATATTGTTTTACAAACCAAAATCCCCACAAACCCCTTTTTTAACGCAGTGAACTGGACTATATTGTCTGCCGCAGTTCTCAATGCATACTTCAGCAAGGATATGTGCCTGAAGCCCTACTTGCCAACTACTAACCCTTATAGCCTAGCATGTGTATTTGTTAAGGCCAGGACACACCAGTCCGACTACCCGAAAATGGTGACTGCCGATTCAGGGAGCTCCAGTCATCCCGTCGCGGCCGAAAAAGTGCAAAGAACACACCAAACCGACTGTTTTCTTTCCGTACGCTCTGCGCTTGCGCGGGACGTAATGTCTCCATAACAGCAGGCGGCGCTAATCTGTATTGTGGCCCGAAAAAATACGGAAGCCGGAAATGATGGGACGGCTCTCTAGACCATAGAAATACGTATTTATATTTATGGACCATAAAGAGCACCATTTTTAGCAAAGAGTGTCGAGCATGGTGTCGGGCAGTAAACAAGGGTTGATGCATGTGAGTACTCGCTGAACGAAACAAACAAACACATTAAAACGATGGCTAACTGTTGTTAGCTGTTTGTGCTACCCGCCTCACTTCCGGGCTTCACTGATTCGCTAGCCCTCCACAAATCAAATTGCTCAAACTGAAAGACTGTCCGTCGCCAAAAGAAGCCCGACGACATCAACTACGACCATTTCACGGCACACACCAAACAGATTCGTGTCTCCGTCCCCTCGAAACTCTACGACGGCGATTATCGGGCCGGTGTGTCATGGCCTTTAGTCTTCAGTGTTGATAAAAAACATGTGTTTTTCTTGTGCCTTCAGTCTGAGCCAGTCCAAAGCTCAGATCTCCATAGCAGTAACATGGATGAGCAGCCACCAGGACAGCAGGGCATCTCCATGGTGTCAGCTGACATGTGTCTGGTCAGCATGGTGCGGCAGGGCATCCTGGCCCTTCAGCTGCTTCCTCCAAACTCCAGTGCAGGTATGTTTGTCTGAAGGGCCCACAGCATCATTTAGTTTCATGGTCAAGGGTGTGTAGAGTGTTAGGGACTCTTCCCTTACTGAGGGAGAAATATTGTTTTTTTCATATACTGTATGCCTTTTTATGAAAAACGCTAGGCCTAGGTAGACCTTTATAATAAAACATATGCAGTTGTTATATATATATTATATATATATATATATATATATATATATATATATATATATATATACGCACGGACCACATTTATATTTTAAACAGCAATATTTTAATTCAGTAACAATAAGAACCTTGTAATTTTTTAGGCCTGTTTTGCTATCACTTTACCTTCAAGTCCCAGTTATTTTATGCTAAACCTGTACACAGAACATTTCAGAAAGGATATTGATGATAATCGTATACAAACCATTGACCTGAAACACTCTTTACATTCATATAGCCTATATTGATATACGCATGTGAGAGTCAAATGTAGTATTGAATAAAAGCAAAATCACTCCCATGCTTCTTTGGCTGCATAATTTACTTTTTGTGAAAAGAACAATAGTCTGCTAAGGCATGTATTCCACTTGTCATGATACGTTAATCTGCCATTACGACCCGCGAATCGCGGCAGTTAATTGGCGTTAAATACACTAAAGGTAGACAAGTGGCATAATCAATTCAACAAGTGTAAAACAACATGTTCGTTCCAATATATGCTACATTGTAGGCTACCCTTCGGTTCCGTCTACAAGGGCTATGCATAAAAATAATCAATCAAATGTCTGTTTAAGGTAAGCGAACGTTTCATTTATAATTCGGGAAACAATTTGCATGGAACTCTCATTTGTAGGTTGGCTCTTCATTCCGGACATAATTGATTGGCGGACACCTGTGTCAAACGTAGGGCTGAGCCTTCATCGATGCAGACTTGGTGACTGAGGGCTTTATAACCCACTCGCACTCAATACGGCGGGCCCTCCACGCGAACGCACAAATGGAGGGATAGTGGATAGGGATAGGGATAGGGTGTAGGGGGTGGATTGAGATTGGGCCTTTATGTAGCCTACAAAGTCAATCTTTGACTCTAAGGATGAACTGTCCTCCTCCTTCATGTCAAAGAATAAGCTAATAGCTTGACTCACGTTCAAAGTTTTCTTCAATATTACTAAAACATTCTCAGTAGCCTATCTTCAAAACTCTCTGTACCTCTCAATCTTCCTCCGTGTGTCTGTGACTTTCGTTTGCTAGCAGCCTCGTCTCTCTCGCATAGAGGGACTCCCGCCCCCTGTCACTTCTTTTTCGTCTCTTTTCGTCTAGCTTTGTATCACTCCGCCAACCCCTCCCCCTCCTCCTCCCCTCCCTGGTAAATGCAGTTTGTTGAGCAGGATCTAGTTTCCAGCATTATTTTCCGATCGTAAATGACAAAATAATGGTCGCCCATCGAATTCTCATACTTTTGAGCCCGCGAAAATAAAATTGCTTGTATCAACTTTAAACCATCGTATCTCCGGTTATACTTGGTCTATTTGCATGAAACAAAGACTGGCATATAGTTTCAAGTCAGTACTTTTGACAGACACTGTTGGCAAAGTTGTCCCTGCTGTAGTTTCTATGCTGCATCGGCTCGAACGTGATCGACATGTGAAATGACGCTCTAGAGCGTCACACGGGTTGGAAGAGTTAACATTGTCAGGGCTACGTAACTTCTCCCCTTGTGTTCCAGGTATTATCATAATCACTGATGGAGTGACTAGTGTTCCTGATGTAGCCGTGTGTGAAACCCTGCTCAACCAGCTCAGGAGTGGAACCATTGCCTGCTCCTTTGTGCAGGTTAAGACATGAGTGTTTTTATTTTGTATTGATCAGTGTATGTTGTATTTTTTTTAAAAACTTTTTTACACCTGAGACGTCTTAGGAATTATACTTGCACACAAATATTGAGAGACAGCAAAATCCTCCCAGTGGCATCGGCAGGTCTGTGGCAATCCGTGGCATCTGTGGCAGGTCCGTGGCATCTGTGGCTGTTCTCCCATTGACTCGCTGCCAATAAGGGCGGGAACAGCTTTCCTGGGAAAACCCTTGACGTGTTGTTGTTACAACTGTCACTCTGCTTCAGGTGGTCGTTTAGCAGTGTCACTACACGATGTGAGTCGCCTGCACGATGTGAGTCGTGCATGTGCAGAATGGCACAACATCTTTGACAGCTAGCTACGGGCATTAATATACAGTATCTCACAAAAGTGAGTACACCCCTCACATTTCTTCAAATATTTCATTATATCTTTTCATGGGACAACACTGAAGAAATGACACTTTGATACAATGTAAAGTAGTCAGTGTACAGCTTGTATAACAGTGTAAATTTACTGTCCCCTCAAAATAACTCGACATACAGCCATTAATGTCTAAAGTGCTGGCAGCAAAAGTGAGTACACCCCTAAGTGAAAATGTCCAAATTGGGCCCAAAGTGTCAATATTTTGTGTTGCCACCATTATCTTCCAGCACTGCCTTAACCCTCTTGGGCATGGAGTTCACCAGAGCTTCACAGGTTGCCACTGGAATCCTCTTCCACTCATTCATGACGACATCAAGGAGCTGGTGGATATTAGAGACCTTGCGCTCCTCCATCTCCCGTTTGAGGATGCCCCAAAGAGTGCTCAATAGGGTTTGGGTCTGGAGACATGTTTGGCCAGTCCATCACCTTCACCCTCAGCTTCTGTAGCAAGGTAGTGGTCGTTCGGAGGTGTTTGGGGTCGTTATCATGTTGCTGTACTGCCCTGCGGCCCAGTTTCCACTCATGCAGCCCCAGACCATGACACTCCAACCACCATGCTTGACTATAGGCAAGACAGACTTGTCTTTGTACTCCTCACCTGGTTGCAGCCCCACACTCTTAACACCACCTGAACCAAATAAATGTATCTTGGTCTCATCAGACCACAGGACATGGTTGCAGTAATCCATGTCTGTAGTCTGCTTGTCTTCAGCAAACTTTTTGTGGGGTTTCTTGTGCATCATCTTTAGAATAGGCTTCCTTCTGGGACAACACCCATGCAGACCAGTATGATGCAGTGTGTGGCGTTTGGTCTGAGCACTGACAGGCTGACCCCCCACCCTTCAAGCCCTTCAGCAATGCTGGCAGCACTCATACGTCTATTTTCCAAAGCCAACCTCTGGGTATGATGCTGAGCACGTGCACTCAACCTCCGTAAACTGGGCTGCAGGGCAGTATTACAACATGATAACGACCCCAAACACACCTCCAAGACGACCACTGCCTTGCCAAAGAAGCTGAGGGTTGAGCATCTTTGGGTTCCGTTGGAGGAGCGCAAGGTCTCTAATATCCACTTGATGAATGAATGGGTGGAAGAGGATTCCAGTGGGAACCTGTGAAGCTCTGGTGAACTCCATGCCCAAGAGGGTTAAGGCAGTGCTGGAAAATAATGGTGGCCACACAAAATATTGACACTTTGGGGCCCAATTTGGACATTTTCACTTAGGGGTGTACTCACTTTTGTTGCCAGCACTTTAGACATTATTGGCTGTGTCGAGTTATTTTGAGGGGACAGTAAATTTACACTGTTATACAAGCTGTAAACTGACTACTTTACATGGTGTTAAAGTGTCATTTATTCAGTGTTGTCCCATGGAACGATATAATGAAATATTTGAAGAAATGTGAAGGGTGTTCACACTTTTGTGAGATACTGTATATATGTTCTTTATATATCCAAGGCTACGGCTACACGAGTTGTTCATAGGCCAGTAATACTTTTATTTACCGCAGCGCAATCTAGTTAAGACAGTCGCCTAGGCAACGAACGTCAGCCACAGATGCCACGGACTTGCCACAGACCTGCTGATGCCACTGGGAGGATCCCGGGCCTGCTGAAAATATTCCAGTTTTGATTGTTTCAGTGGGTTTATCCTCAACTGCTTTCGTAACTTGGACAGTACAGAAAGACTACAAAGAGAATAATATTTAAATATACAAATAACCAGTTAACTATATGCTCTATGTTCCATGAATGTTACATCATGTTGATAATGGTATCTTTATTATTATTATTATATTATTATTATTATTATTATTATTATTATTATTATTATTATTATTGTTATTGTTGTTGTTGTTGTGTTGTTTTTGTTGTTGTTGTTGTTATTATTCAGAATAAAGGAGATATTGTACTGATGTCTGTAACTTCTTCTCTTTGAATGTTGCTTGTCCCTTTGCAGGTTGGTGGTGCATACTCCTACAACTGCAGCTTTGGCTATATCCCCAATGTTGAGTTGATGAAGTTCATCTCCTTAGCCACCTTTGGTTCGTACCTGGCCAGTTGTCCTGAGGTGGACCTGAGCAGCCAGGAGATTAATGCCTACCACAAGGCTTTCTTAACATACTCCTTCCTTAAGACACTGAGTCCATGAACTCCGAGTACTATTGTGGTGAGAAGAAACCTATGCTTACTATGTCTTGAAATTGAGTTTGTACACTGCCCGGCCAAAAAAAAAGTCACCACCTGGATTTTACAAGGCCAATAGTTAGGAGCCCTCCATCGGTCAAACACTGCAGTGATTAATATGTTTCGGTTTGCAACAAGTTATTTAACCCTAACTGATGCAGTGAATAGCTTCTTATTTCTTAAACAATCATGTCAGAAGACATATGCTGTGGTTTTTGAAAAGATGTAACTCTGTTTCAGAGGGGTGAAATTATTGGCCTGCATAAAACAAAGATAACTAATCAGGTGAAGATGAAACTACTAAAATTGTGTTTTATAACTGTCCAACGCATGGTTGAGGAAGAAATGTGGTCGGAATGATGGGAGATCACTTAAAATAAATACAATTATTTGGTGAAATCAAAATTTTAAATATCGACAGTAGAGCTCCAGGCTATGTTTTTGTAGTGAAATTAAGAGCATTTCCACAGGCACAATGCGAAGAAAACATAAGGGATATGAAAACCACTTATCAGTGGGGCTTATCAGGATAAAATGCTTCAATGGTAGGGGAAACACTGGGTTTACTTGCCCGAATGTCGTGTTCACTTGCCCAAAAAAATACAAAAAAACTGTTAAACAATGATATATAGGGGAGAGTGGCCAAAGTTGTGCCACTTTTTACTCAAAGTGATTTTAAAGTGAGGCCTTGACAGCTGTCTCCAACTCAAATATGTACATATATTTCAGGATGTTGTGCATCCCTGGCAATAAAAACTTTGGATCTGGAATAAAACTGTTTAAGAAATATAGCTTTCGGGAAAAAAGTTGTCTTGTCGCACGATTTGTGCATTTGGAGAAAATAAGATGGGGTGAATTGTGCCAATTTATATATATCTCAAAAACTGTAATGCAAGACAAATCCATTAGACAATCACTTATTTAAGGTGTATTTAAAGTAAATAAAGTAAATAGTTGACAAAGATTGAAGGTACATTTTCTTAAACAAGGCCTAGCAGATCTAGGTGGTTTTGCCTGCAAAGCTCACAATGACAAAGTCACCATCATCATCTTTCTGGCCATCTGAACTCTCATCAGTGGTGTCGTTAAGTGGAATTGAGATGTCACTCTCTTCTGAGCTACTGTAGACAATCACTTTCTTTTGGTGACCAGCGTATACAGCCATGCCACTGGCACGACTCTCAGAAATGTACTTTGCACTAGTTGCTCCGTGCTTGTGGAACCAACTGCCACCTGACAAATGTGATTCCCCCTACATTTCTGCCTTTAAATCAAGGCTCAAAACCCATATGTACACCCTGGTGTTTCCTCCCCATTAACTATCTTACCTCTGCACTACTATCTGTGTTTATGTGGATGTATGGGCTTTACGTCTTTTATTTTGGTTATTGTTATTTTACCTTCATTGTTTACCTACTGAATGCACTATGTACAGCACTTTGGACAGTGCAAACTGTCATAAATGTGCTTTTATAAATACATTTTACTTACTTACTTACTTATAGCTCACCTAGCCCATTTTGCACAAATCACCCCATCCCCAGAATTTTGGATAATAGGCATGATGCAGCAATTTAGGGCTGACATCGTGCTAACTATATAGACTCAAAGTGTAGCATACCAAAGCACTAAAACATGTGTCAAATGTTTTCAAACGTGTCTAATTGTTCAGACACAATAATCAAAAAACCTTGATCATGGAAATTTTACTTTGAAAGGCAAAACACAGCTTTTTGAGCTTAAATGTGCTTATATCTTATTCCTTGTGTCTCCCTTCTTTACAGGATGAGTCAAATGGATGGCTCTTCTTAAATATGTGGTCACATTTCCAATTTCTTCCACGGTTTTCTAGAAACAAGGGGTTTTGCAACTTCCAAAATGCACAACTCACCCCACTCTCCCCTATATCTCATAAACTGTAATGCAAGACAAATCTATAAGACAATTACTTATTTAAGGTTTATTTAAAGTAAATAAAGTGAATATTTTACAAAGATTGAAGGTCAATTTTCTTAAAAAAGGCCTTGCAGATCTAGGTGGTTTTGCCTGCAAAGCTTAGCCTGGCATTCCCAGACCTGCCACTAGGCGCTGGCAAATTAAATTTGCTGCGCGTGTTGGTCTGGACACTCTCCGTTGAAGCTTATCAAGAAAACCAGAAATCTGGTTATTGGTTTCAATTGGTTCTATCTAATATGGGCGCGCCAGAGCCCTTTATATGGTACTCTGGGGAGGACGTAACCGGATGACGACAGTGACGTGCATGCGACGTCGAAGCCGTGATAGTAAACATCAAAGATGGCTGCGGATATGTTGTGTGAGTTTGAGACTGCTTTGGCCTCGACCCTTAACGATTTGGAAGACGTCACTCAAATATTTCATTAGCAAGTAAGTGGAATGTTCTGTTTTGCCGACCGACAACGGTAAACGTTTAATTTAACAGAGCTGTGCATCGCACCTTGTGCATCGCTCTGATTGGTTGTAGTGCTATCCACCTGCGTGCAGTGGCATTTGAAATGCACGAGTAGGAGCCGCCCCTTGAGTTGGAAATCACTATTGATCGTGGCCAGACCCTCTATCGTTCAAGATATCAGGGTCTGGATTTCCAGGCTATGCAAAGCTCACAATGACAAAGTCACCATCATCATCTTTCTGGCCATCTGAACTCTTGTCAGTGGTGTCGTTAAGTGGAATGGAGATGTCAGTCTCTTCTGAGCTACTGTAGACAATCACTTTCTTTTGGTGACCAGCGTATACAGCCATGCCACTGGCACAACTCTCAGTAATGTACTTCGCACTAGTTGCTCCATGCTTGTGGAACCAACTGCCACCTGACAAACGTGATTTCCCCCTACATTTCTGCCTTTAAATCAAGGCTCAAAACCCATCTGTACACTAGGGCTGTGTCAAAAAATCGAAATATCGATATATCGCGATACTTAGTTTCGCGATATCAGTATCGATTTTTTATAACAAAAAATCGATATATTTTTTTTATTTTTTTTTATGATTTTTTTGTATTATTATTATTATTATTATTATTATTATTATTATTATTATTATTATTATTATTATTATTATTATTATTATTATTATTATTATTATTATTATTATTATTATTATTATTATTATTATTTTTGCTTTTCAATGCTTTATTGGCAGTGCAGAGATACATATATAAAATGGGGCAGAGAGGGAATGAAATGCACAGAACAACCACGGGTCAGATTCAAACCCATGTCTGCTGTCAGGCCTGAGCCTCTAGGATACTGACTATTGAAGTTAAATAAGTTTTGTTTATAAGAACACTTAAGATTCACTGTGTCACAAAAGCACACTGATGTGTTTTTAATTTTCATTGTGTCCTGTACAGTTAGTACAAGAGTGAATTGGATTTGTTATTTTGATGTTATGGCAGCTGCAGCAGTGTTTGATCATTTGCCAAAACCAAAAAAAAGGAAGAAAAATAGTAAAGGAAGTTGTGAATGAAATAGTTTTGACTTCATTTGTCTTTGCAATTATCAATATATTGTGCTGTTATGTTTGACAAGGCAACTTGTTTATGGAATATCGCAATATATCGTGATATACCAAGATACGCAATATATCGTGATATATCGTATCGTGACCAGTGTATCGTGATACGTATCGTATCGCGAAGTCCTTGACGATACCCAGCCCTACTGTACACTAGGGGTGTAACGGTACACGTATTTGTACCGTACTGTGACGGTACAGGCACGTATTTGGTGTTACAGAGGTGGACCGCGGTCCGTATGTGGAGTACATAACGTTATTATATGGCGAATGTACAGGCTTGTTTTGCGGTGTGGAACTTAAAACTTGTCGTCGGAGTTCTCCCCGGACCATTTAGCCTCCGGCTCGGCTCGCACGTGCGCAGTAGCAGCCAGCGATTGAATCATTGAGAGTCTATTAGCTCCTTTATATGTCCATGATTAGCTCCATGGTGAGCATGAGGGTCAGGCAGTGTTAGCAACTTAGCCGCTATATTCAGCGACTTTTCAGACCCCTCTGGCGACTCTTTTTTAAAAAAAGCGACCAGAGTACAATCTAGCTACCTTTTCTGGTGTTATTGGTGACTTTTGGAGACCCTGTGCTGTCGCTAAAGCATGTATCGCTCTTAACACTTCTAAACGAGCAGCGGGTGCTCAACGGCCACTCCCCCCGGTCCCACAGCACTGACAGGTGGCCGAGTCCTCACGCAGCAGTCCCTCCCAACTGCAGTCAGAGCAAGAGATACACACCTCTCCGCTCTAGTGTTCCGTTTGCATCACTATTAGCAGTTGTAGTAGCAGCGTTCCCCCTCTTTTACTGTCTATGAGTAGTGCAAATCAAAATGTTATACAGTGCTTTCGAACAGAGAGCGAACTGCATGGCGAAAGACAACAGGAAACCTGGAGCGCGCAGGCGCCCCCCTGTCATTCAAATCCCGTTAAGGGATAATTTCGGATTCCAGGTGAATTATGAAAACAGTGATAGACGTGTGGAACAATGTCGGCACACAGGTTATTGTTTCACCGCGATCGCTTATGTAGGAGGCAACACGTCGAACATGCATACAAATTTGAAAAGGCACAATCAGGTGTTTGGCTACTCTCACCATTACTGAAAAGAAAAACGAGCTGGGCAAAACCCAGACATTATTTTCTTTTTTATACTGAATATAAACAAGCTGTCATTTAATTAATGCTGCAGTAGCACTTTTATTTGATACTTGTTATATTTATAAGAGCACTTTAGAGTTTAAGAGAGCTGCAGCAATATTTTAATTTTTTAAAGTCAAAAAGACCCTTAAAGATGACATAGGCCTACCATTTGTTTACACCAGTTTACAGAGCCTGCTGAGCATTAACACTATATTTTTTCATTGCAATTTTAGTTTATGCTGCACCTACACTAGTATTTAATAAGTATTTTATTTATTGGAGAATTGCAGCAGTATTTTTATATTTGTTATGCATTTTATTTATATCAATCAATCAAACTTTATTTATATAGCACTTTTCATAGAATCAAATGTAACACAAAGTGCTTAATACAACTCCCCCCCACGCCCTCCACCCAGAGATATGCATACATGCAAAAACATTCCCACTCCCACCCATCCATACCCCAAAATAAGAAATTCATTAAAAACAGGAAGGAAACTGCGCTGAGGAAACGCCATCATCAGAGAGAAAACACTAGAGACTGTAAAACTAAAACAATTCAAAATAAATATATGTTACTGTCAGCTAGTTACTGACAGCTAAAGCTGTTCATTCTCCGTTAACTATGAACCGTACCGTACTGTACCGTACCGTGACTTCAAAACCAAGGTACGTACCGAACCGTGACTTTAGTGTACCGTTACACCCCTACTGTACACCCTGGTTTTTCCTCCCATTAACTATCTTACCTCTGCACTTCTATCACTGTTTATATGTGGATGTATGGGCTTTATGTCTTTTACTTTTGTTATTGTTATTTTACCTTCATTGTTTACCTACTGAATGCACTATGTACATCACTTTGGACAGTGCAAACGGTTATAAATGTGCTTTTATAAATACATTTTACTTACTTACTTACTTATAACTCACCTAGGCCCTTTGGCACAAATCACCCCAACCACAGAATTTTGGATAAAAGCATGATGCAGCAGTTTAGGGCTGACATTGTGCTAACTGTATAGACTCGAAGTGTAGCATACTAAAGCACTAAACATGTGTCAAATGATTTCAAACTTGTCTATAATTGTTCAGACACAATAATCAAAAAACCTTGATCATGGAAATTTTACTTTGAAAGGCAAAACATTTTTTTTTTAGCTTAAATGTGCTTATATCTTGTCTCCCTTCTTTACAGGATGAGTCAAATGGATGGCTCTTCTTAAATATGTGGTCACATTTCCAATTTCTTCCATGGTTTTCTAGAAACAAGGGGTGGCACAACTTCCCCACCGGCACAACTTAGGCCACTCTCCCTATAGGCTAATTAAATTATACATTTTAGCGAACCGTATCTCTTAAATGCAAACACTGCTTACTAGTCTCATCCTGACCACATACAACCAACAACAATTCATATAAGCCTATATATCATGTTGTAAGCATGTTTTTTTTTTCCACAAAAATATTTTTTTTTGCATGTAAAAGTAAATTTTCTTGCTGTCAACTTAATCAACTGTTGTGCCAAAGCAAATTGATTCAGGTAGAAAAACTTCTATCATACATGTTGATGAACTACCAACATATGAAACAATGAGATGATGATGCTAACTGAAGATTAGCCTGAATTGCTAATGGCGCTTTGCACATGTAGCTCTACTCGACTCAACTCGACTTAGCTCAACTTGGTTTTGGTAGCAGCACGGGTTGTTTTCCACTGCAAATAGTACCTCCTGAACGTGGGCGGGGTAGTCAAAAAAAGGGGCAGAAAGCCGACTCAAAGTTGCAAATTAGAAATTACGAGCAGTTGTACTAACTGAACCAACCGCCAAAAATACGGATAGAAAATGTTTAAGAAAAACCCCCCTTGTATCTGTTTGCTAAAAGAAGTAGAAGAATATTGCGACGGGCCATTAAAAGGGAGGATTGGTGTCTTGATATGTGACTCTGCCACTCAGTCATCTGTCAACTTTATGATGCACGTAAACACGGGCATCATAAAGTTGACTGTTTTGTGCTTGTTTCAGGATACATGTTTGCAAATGCAAGCCGTGTCTCAGTCGGAATATTTTATTGAGGTAATCAGTGCAGTCCGAGGCTTTTAATGTAATCGCTCGCTATCATTTCTGTTCCAGCTGGCTACTTTAGGCTATATAGCTGCTAGCTGCCCTACATGTCTCCTCTCGTGGACAGTATGTTTAATGTAACATCCCCAACAACCAACACAACTGGGTGAGCTTATCGAATATATGGACATTTCATTACGTTTTCTCGGATCTGTGATGCAAATCAAATGAAAGAGAGACAGAAAGGCTGCACGCGGCGAGACAAAATACACTTGAAAAGTCCTGGAGAGTTTGTGAGAATATACAACAGAAAGAAGCCGGGAGACTCTGGCCTGCAGTCTCCCGACGTCACCTTTTAGCATCAGCTCAGATACCAAAAAAGCAGCCACTACCAGGTGCCAGGTACCATGTTTTTGCGGCGGAAACGCCAAAAATGCGAGTCGAGTCGAGCTGAGCTGATACCACGCAGTGGAAAAGCGCCATAAGAGAGGTTGTTTTTTCTCAAATTGTGGCGGTGGGGTACAAGTGAGACAAATGCTGTGGGGTAAAGTGAGAAAGTGTCTGTGCCCTCTTTTAATGAATCCATTATATTTAAGGTAGTAAGGAGACATACATACTGATTCGTGGAAAGGGTTGGAGGAAGGTGCTACGAAGTACTTACTCAGCGGGGCTTAATTCTTTTGCACCCCACACTTTTCAGTTGTTTACTAATAAATACAATTGAGGAGGGTCACGTGACCGCGAACAAGATGGCAGCATAGCGAGTGAGCTCTGTTCAATCGTGCACGTTTTAACCCAAATACCCTAACATATACTGGTAACCACTTGAAAATAACCTCGGTGATGGGATGTCTGACTCCAAACAGACCAAACAGTGTGACATTTTTACTCGGGGACGCAAGACATAAACTAAAATAACTTCGAACTCCATCCAGCCAAATTCACCGAGCGACACCAAAGGTACCGACATGGCTAGCTTAGCCATCTTGTAAAGCGAGCTGAAATCACTCCGGGCGGACTTCGGAACAACGTTAGACAACATTGACACCGGCCTGACCAGCCTGGCAAACTCGATGGCTGAATTGGAATGCAAAGTAACAGAAGTAAAACGGAACGTTTCCTCCAATGCAACACGTTTTGAGGAGGCTGAGGCAGAACACACACTGGAAAAGACTGAACCTAACCTAGACGCCCCCACCAAAATAATTGCCTACCTTGAAGCCAAGACAGATGACTTAGAAAGCCGCAGCAGGAGAAAGAACCTACGGCTCTTGGGCGTACAAGAGGGAGCCGAGGGCCGTCAGCCACTCTTCGAGTTCATCAACAGCAGGCATCCCGCTTGGTTAAACACCGACCGAACATTCACCTTGGAGCAGGTACACCCATAGACGTCGATTACGGGGGGTATGGGGGGTACATGTACCCCCCACTTTTCGTCAAGACTCATTTTGTCCCCCCCACTTTTTAAGCCGGACATGGAGTGCGTCCAGCCGTATTAAAACACAGCGTCAAGGTCTCTCTCTCTCTCTCTCTCTCTCTCTCTCTCTCTCTCTCTCTCTCCGCGATTACTTTAAAAAAGTGTAGACGTTTTGATTAGAAACGTGGCAGTTTGTAAATTACGCCAAAAAAATATTGTGCCTTTGCTGTTTCCCATTCATTGTGTATGACAAAGAATCAGTGCCTTTGCGCCTATTCATTGTGGACGGCAAAAAAAAGTTTTCGCGCATGCGCACTTGATTCTGTATTATTTAACATGTACGCAAATAAGCATAATTCTTTGTGCCTTTTTTACGTAAATGGTATGCCACATAAGCATTTACGTTACATATCATTCATGGACCAATTAAAATCGAGATATTACTAGACATTTACGCAGCTTAGGCCAACGTCATTACGTTGGCTATGCTCATTCACGTCGCGTTACCCCCGCGGATTTTTAAGTCAACATTGCAGCTGCCCTGTCCGTGCCCGCAGATATTTCAGACTGGAGGAATTTTAACAAATTGGATTATAATTTTAAAAGGAACAGAATGAATAGCAAGAGAAAAGGCCTGCGCCAGCCTTGGACGGTGTACAGCAGCAACAGGGACAAACAATGTTCGAGCATTTCAAACGGACAGGTAGCCTACATGAACTGAAGGATGCTAGCTAGCTGTGCTGTCAGTCAGACTGTCACTGGATTACTGTCGTCTTGCTTATTTCTACAGCCAGGGAGTCAGATTGGTGAGTCAGAAACTTTTTTGGGGTTTATTTAATAATAAAGTTGGATGAATTGATACCGAGTGCAATCCATTCTGCATTTGACAAACCTAAGCTCTGCAATGTGGATAAATGGTTACATTCTGATGCTGGACAGGTCCATGGGGCATACACTACTGGTACTTAATCTATTAAGATAAAGTTTATGGAGTGGAGTTGCCATCAGTTATGCTGTAGTCCTACATAATGATGAATGCTGTCTTTTATTTTTAAGTTGAATAGAAGTAGTACCGGTAGTTTGAATCGGCGAAGGTTTGACTTGTTGCCTTACGTTTTTTCGGCCCTCGGTGTGAGGGACGGGTCAGTTAAGTCGATGGATGCGATATTTAATCATTTAGACCAAACTACAGTAGGCTACGGGCAAACCTGAAGTCACCGTCGTGACATTTCATATACGTCCCGTCTGTGTGTGTGTGTGTGTGTGTGTGTGTGTGAGTGAGAGAGAGAGAAAGAAAGAAAGGGAGGAACTTATTTGAAATCGGCCGTGCGTGCCTGTTTGTTGTTTATTGTTTTTGATTTAACAATATATAGGTTTAGAGAAATCTGGCTTTCAGAACTCAGTGCCTACCCACTCACTGACCTCACCGCACGTCACTGGAGACAACGGCGAGTGGCTTTAAGTGTCCCGTTGTGAAGTGTAAACTGTAGGGATTACCATCCTCTATGCCCACTAATGACTGTAAATGTAGCGGACACTAACAGCAGCTTGTGTCGCGGCACATGGATACTGACAATGTTGTTTATCAAGAAGTAATTGAAGCTGATCATGGCTATGCTACTAGCTAGGTTGCCATGGAGACCGAGGCGGAGTAATATTGTTGTGCGACAGTCCAGCCGTGCTTCGGCTCGATTTGAGCACGGTCAAAATGCCTTCGACCAATCAGATTGCTCAGTCGGAACTACCTTCCCAAGCTCCTTTTGTTTACGTCATGTTTGGTTGGGCTACGGGGAGCAGATAGTGGCTCATATGTCCGCTGCTTTTTAAAAATGCTTTTTTCATCAAATGTGTCAGACATCAGTGTTTTGTATACATTTTATTCATTAGTGAGCGGGTATGCCGTCTTTCAGAACCGTTCATTACCTGCACTAAAGAGAAAAAAAAGATGTTTCCTCATTGTCCCCCCCACTTTTGAAAATGCACTCCAGAATGCCTGTTTGTCCCAGGCCCCCAGGACGCTGTCTTTTCCGAGCCGCCAGCATGGCCAGGTGGCCACGCCTGGTATAACAGGCATTAGACTGTCTGGGACGGGTCCGTAAAACAAAATGGAGATCATAGAGAGCCCTGGCCCATTCATTCCCAATACAATTTCGTCAAACAAGAATGTATCTCCGCTACATTTTTTCTGGATATCAATCAAAGGCTCATACTTTTCTTTAGACCATGCACTAATAGAATGGAAGTTTTCGCTTTTCAAAACGCCACCGAAAGCGTTTTATAGCCGTTTTATTTTCAGTTTTAGCCGTTAGTGTGTACGCGCTAAAGGAGCCAGTAGTGAAACAACCGTTGCTTGGCCGGCCCGGCCTACACGATGGCGGGAAGAATCTTCGTTTAATTCTATATTACTTTACAACGAGGGTGTATTTAAAGATTGATATCAGAGATATCATCGGGGATTTAGTAACTATATACTTCCATTGTCGATAACAATGCAATCTTGTGCTGTCACGCTTATGCTTTATTGCGACGTGAACATATTATAGTTTACACTGCTCCAGGGCTTCATGGAACGCATATGGACCGCTTCCTTGTTGCTTCTCTCGCCAAGAGCACTTTCATAGGAATGAATGGGCGCCATGTTTCAATACGGTGTCCATTTCTTTATATGGTCCATGGTTTGTCCCCCACTTGTTTAGCCAAATCGACAGTCCATGACCTTGACACCGCACCTCACAACGGGAAAGCCCAACCAAAAAATACGTGTTAATTGTAGTAAGCTGCTGTATATGATGGTTTATTGGAATAGGCATATTGGTTATATGCTAATGTATATATTTCGATTGTGGCCTTTATTTTTTTTAAATTATTTATATAAATACTGGACCAAAACAAGTGGGGCCAAACTTCACCTTTGTGAGATAATCACTGTCAAGGTGTACATCTGAGTTATGTGTGTGTGTGTGAAAACACACATTCCTTTTTGAGTTTGGCCTTTTTTTTTTATCCCTATGTTAGACCACATTATTTAGCAGCTGTTGGTAATTAGATTAGGCCTTCTGAATGTGCATGCTATTGTATATGCCAGTTTGGGCCAGGGTTGGTATATATAACCTAATATTATGCTTTGAAAGGGTAACATTACTCTAATGTTTAAAGTGCACGTTGGACGGGCACAATTGTTCTGTTGCCTAGTTTAGGTTAGATGATTCTCAGATGATGTTGCAGTGGAGGGGAGGAGGGAGGGATGGCTCCTGTTGGAGTCTGCACTGCTGTTTATGTTCTTTTTAAAATTTGAAAAATGTAATTAACAGTGAAAGGCTGTGCTAATAAATTTACAAAAAAATGGGATTCTTTTATAATTTATTTTAATTCTTTATCTCCCCTTTTTTTTTTTTTTTGAATTGTTCATGTGTATTTGTACACATTTTTGTATGAAACCTTATTATGTTTTGTATGATTTATTTTGATTTCATTTGAACTTGGAGACAGCTGTTCCTTATGTTTGTGTTTTTGTTGTACCTAAATGAAAAACCCAATAAATACATTGAAAAACATGTTTCATTTTCATTCCACTTCACAATTATGGCCACTTTGTGTGGGCTTTTATTGCCATTCTTTTATAAACTAAAAAGCCATAACATGTATTAAATTGATTTATTTTGATGAGGATGACTATGGTGGTTATGATACCAGTCATAATGAAAACAAATAGGCCTAAACAACACTAAGAATGTAACTTTTCACAGTTTCACAGCACAAACTTTTCAATGAGCACTTGGTGTCAGCCAGCGGTAACCCTGCCCTGGTCATGAGGAGGAAGAAACACACAGAGAAGGAAGTCCATGCTCATTTAATAAGTGTGGTGTCTGTGCGACTAAGAGAGGGCTACACCATCAGAGAAATCAGCCTCACCAAAGGTAAACATCTCAACACATAGCTCCAGAAGATAGTTCAGACCACCTTTTCTACTTGGTTTAAAATATTGCTCTTGCTTTCTTAAGGTGGGACTCAGCTGGAGGTGAAGCTGGTGCTGTTATGGAAACACAACATGCATATTGAATACCTGGCAGCAGCCTCCTGGCCGTTGGACCCTTCCAAGAGAATGACCAGAGTGGAAGTGACTATGGAGGGAAGCTATGACATCCTGCATGACATTAGCTGCACTCAGAGGAAACCCATCACCAGTCCCTACCGCACCTCTGTCATCCGACGCTTCTGGAACACATTGCAGAGGTAAAAACCCAACCAATTCTGTGCAGTCCCACTATCCTGATCAAAATAATGATACATTTGATACAGATTGATTGTTCTTTTAATGCTGCATATTGACCTTATTCCATGTGCTGCATTTCCTTCTAGCATCAACCAGACTGATCAGATGTTGGTACACCTTCAATCATTTAATTCTGTACCTGAGAATTACATGATACCTGAAAGCACCAAGAATGGGGTTCCTCTTTTCTACATCCCTCCTGGCTCTACTACTCCGGTACTGATTATATTTAACCAGAACTCCACTCTACCCCAATTTAGCATTTACTTAATCTATAGCTTACCGCACTTGTATGGTTATTGTTTCTGTTTTTATTGTTGTCTTTTTGGTAGATCAGTGGATGTGTGCATCGCATTTCTAGACATCACTGTGGGGTGTTTATATTTCAAATGATTCGTCATAAACAAACTCACTGTCTTTGCATTTTACTCAAGTCTCTGAAATGTGTCCACTGCCTGGGATTTGGAGCAGACAGTCCACTTCAAATCCCCCAGACCACATGTTGAAGTATTTGAAGTGGAATGTCAAATTGCAAATTTCCGAGATTATTTGTACTGTAGGCCTACTGAAGACTGTCATAAGCAAGTTTTACTCGAGTTGTGGCAGGCGCCCGTAATCTCAGTCGTTTGGTGTGGTGGTCATCCGACCCGATGACAGTCAGTCTTCTTCCCGTCTTGACGTTCCAACAATATCAAACAGGTTTGATATTATCGTGACTCTTAAGGTGAGAACACACCGGGCGCGTTGGGTGTGGTGGCCGCGTTGAAAAATCCTATTTTTGCATAGGGAACCATTGGTTTAGGCGCGATGATCCGTTGGCCGCGGCAAAGCGTTGCTTTTGGCGGTTTGGGCGCGTTGCCAAAGCGTCACCGCGCCGGCAAAGCGTCGCCAAAGCATCATCGCGCCGGCAAAGCGTCAAAAAAAGATGAAAATATTGAACTTTCAACACTCCGGCGCGAGACGTTTAGCCGCGTTGGCCAATCAGCGGTGAGCTTGACCCTACGTCACTGGCAGAGAGCCGGAGGACAGAAAAATCTCAGACAAGATGGAGGAGCAAATTATCACCGCTGTGTGTGCGAAACACCGTGGAGGAAATGTATTTGCGGCTGGCTGGTGATATGAAGCCGCTCGGGGTGGGGAAAGTGAGCCAGGAGAATGGGCTTCTTGGTTAATTCAGTGAATATGTGTGGCTGTGCTTAAGCCGATAAACCAAGTTAGCACCGGTCGGATAGCGTTAGCTAACTCACCCGGCTGTGTGCGGCCACCACCTCCATATAATGAACCCAAACATAACGGCTAAGTCCGGGGAACTTTCACAACGAGTACAGCAAAGCACCGGTGTTTATGCCTATAGGCTATCTACGCCAGCCACGGTCCCGTCACAGCCAGGTAATGTAGGCTACTTGCCTTTATTTTCTACTGCCCTGCGCACAATGCTGCTGTAAATGTGTTTGGTATGATGCTGCCTTGCTGTTTGTGTTCATTTCCGAGTGGCGTGAATCTTCAATGCTGTTTTATGGCTATTTGTTCCGTTCACTTGCTGTTTATTTGTCTTTTGGCACAATTGTTGGCCGTGTTGTTGTTTTTGTGCGGACATGAACGCTGTTGTGTCGGGTCGGGTCTGATCGCAGCTATGGTTGATTAGGGGAATAAATATATCGGGGGGGAGACTAGCTGTTTGGTGGCGCGTTGAAGCTTTGGTGGCGCGTTGGACCATTTTTTGACACAAAATGACCAAGCGCCAGATCGGGCGCGTTGGGCGCTTTGGCCACCGCGCCCAGCGCGTTTGGTGTGTTCGCACCTTAATGTGTATTTTACAATTGTTTTATAACTTGTGTATCTAATCATTATTTGCTGACGAAATATGTTGCTGTTTGAGGTACTTTAGTAAAAGTACCAACACTTTTTTGAAAAATGTTCTTCAATTCAGTATTCCGAAAACTCAATTCAGTATTCCGAATACTGAATTGAGCTCTGAATACTAATTTATCAAACGAATACTCGGATATTCGAATAATTCGAGCCAGCCCTACTAAATTCATAACATGATTTTATCTAACGGAAAATACATTTTTGGCCATGTGTTGGCCTTAACTTTGTACAAAAGTCATTTTAACACACAATATTTTTGCTCGCCTCTCCCGCTGACCACACACGGAAACACCTCCCGACGGATATTATTATAGAGTAGCTCTATAAGATTCAATTAAAAAATGTAACCAAAACATGTACAGACGTACTTGATAAGTAACCTAATTCAACCTACATGCCATGGGCTACAGTAGACTATATTTGCAACTATAGGTAAGCTTATAGCCTATACATATAAATAATTAAATATATTGGGTGCCAAGCGATTCATAGTAATATATGTGTGTTTTTCCGATGACTGAGCTTTATTTCGTGGTGTTGCCATTGTGTGTCGCCAGAGCCGGCCCAAGCCTTCAGGGGGCCCTAAGCGAAATATGATTAGGGGGCCCCTCTCCAATGTTAGCGCTGCTGAAACTATAGATCTTTGTTAAATATCATTCACACACCCAGTGTTTTCCGCTAGTGCCTCCACTGTGCAGCTGTGCGAAAATATTAGACCCCTCCCAGGGGGGTCCGGGGGTATGCCCCCCCCGGGAGATTTTTTTAACCTTTTTAAAGTGAAATGCATGAATCTGGTACACTTTGAGAGGAAAATTAAGAGGCTAAATCTGAGAAATTGTGTGAACAAATAATTTGGAGACACTGGGTCAGATGAATTAGAAGCTATTGAAGAAGGACATGTGGATTTTCCATAAAAATATTAATATAAAATAAAACTATTATGGAGGGTCCTCTGGGTTGGGCTTGGAGCTCTTTTTCTTTTACGGGACACATTTCTCTGTAATATAATGAATGCATTTAAATGCAGTGAGAGGAACGAAGCAGAAGAACTCTGTTGTCCAGCTACTGTATCTTTTTTTCCAAAGACGAGGCTGAAATAGGCTATAGACTATACACAGTGCATGGGCAACTGAGGGCAGCCCCATTTCCAATTGTTTTTAAATAAACTCAATACACACTGTGCATGGATGTGAACGTGACATGATCAGATAATTTCGGATTACCTCCCAGATGAACTGATTACATTTTCAGGCTATTAATTATCTAGACCAAAACATTTTATTCCTTTTTTTTTGTATGATAACTCACATTTGCATAATATGATGTTAATATCAAACATACAAACTAAAAAAAAGTGAGTGTCGCTGATTCCCCGAGTCGGGAAAACCTTGTGTTAGCTCTACGCATGGTCGAAAGTTGGCGTTGGAATACGCATCCTTCTCCGCAAATAATTTTTCTATAAATACCAACGTTTTGCCACCGCACATTTTACAGCACATTTCTGCTTGTCTACGCAAGGTTTTTGTGTCAACTATCAAATATCAGTGTATCCTTTTTAGCCTTTTTTGTTTGCATACCTTCCTTGAATGAATGACTCCTTGTTTTGCAGGTCCTGTCGTTGCAGCATAGTGGATCCAAAGACTCCTCTCAGTCCCAGTTTGCTTCTTACTGGAAGCCCATTCTTTCCATGGACGCCACCTTCTGGCAGAGATGGCTGCACATGCATCGCATTGCCATCATCCTTGAACATGACATGTGAGAAATATATATAGTTGTAAATTTATACCCAAAACTATTTCAAGACTATTTACACCAACCTGGATCATATCATAGGTAATAGCTTATGGTTGTGTGAACATAGGTCCATATTTTTCAAAAAGGCTTGGTGTTTAATGATAATAATAATAATACATTTAATTTATTTAGCTCTTTTCTCGCACTCAGAGCGCTTGTTTAGCTTTGTTATTTTCCATATTTCTGTCTCTGTTCAATGTGGCGTTTCAGTTTTTCATTAAATGAAGGATTGTGTCCCTTCAGGCCTGTCCCTAAACATCTGCACACAGCAGGAAACAATGGGCGTTACAGCACCATCCAGTGTCGTATCTCCCACACTGCACTCACATCACTGCTGAGGGACTGGAGCAGCTTTGTACTCGTGGAGGGTTACTCATATGTCAAACTCATATACAGGTGAGACAATGCATGGGGGACGGGCCCAAGTGTTTTGAACACAAGATTGATAAACCATGGAGCATGGACTTATACTGTGATGCTGTCTTGCTAGCACAATTCCCTCCCATGATTCCACCTTGTGTAATCATCGGATGTAGGAGTTTCTATTTGTCACTGTACAATGTACAGTAGGAGTTCCTAAGTGTTGTTACCGCAATGGTGGACCATTGGTTTAATGGCCAAAAGTGTGAACTTACCCTTAAAGGTTCAGTAAGCGGAATGGTCAGTTTAGCTAACTTCCTGTCAGTGACTGCAGTTAGCAGTCCTCTCCCTCGTCCCCACGTCACCACATAAGCGAGTTATCTAGCATCATCTCAGATCCATAAGTGTGATAAACCATGATAAAAACCATCAAAATAGACATTGGTAAGGATTTTTACCTGCTCCGCCATTGTAGGCGCATACACATTCACCCATCTGTTGCTCTGCAAGTGCACCGTCAGTGAGACGGGTGCCGATTTGTAGCGTTCTCTCTTCTGATTGGTTATCAGTAGTGGGATCCCAGAAAAGTTTATTTGACGATTACATGCAGAGTGGGTGACAGAGATCGGCTTTATGAAACGCGCACACTATATAAGTTTTCACTGTATGAATAAAGAGCGATTTAACACTTATATTAGCATATGTAAATTGCTTACTTCACCTTTAATGGGACCTTTAAATGGTTAATTGGTTTTTCATTATTTTTATATAATTAAATGTATTTACGTTTACACGTTACATTTGTGATACAATATTTTGGATGAATCATGCTGAGCACATTTGTAATAATTTATAATAAAAAAAACACTGCGGTTTCTCAAAAGGATCTTCTTATAAATTCCATAAACATTTGTCAAATACATTACAAAACAGTCAAAAGTAATTGCAATTTGCAATGTTCATAATTTTTTTTTTTTTAAGATATTTTTTGGCATTTTTATGCTTTATTGATAGTGTAGAGACAGAGTTGAAATGGGGCAGAGAGGGGAGTGACATGCAGAGAACGACCGCGGGCTGGAGTCGAACCCGGGTCCGCTGCTGCCGAGGCCCATGGGGGGGACGACCTACCAACTGAGCTAAGGGTGCCCCTTGTTCATACATTTAAAAGAAATACCGGCCACATCTTTAAATTTACCAAGATAAGCATTAAAAAAAATGTGGACATTTTTCCTAGATGAAGTCATGCAATCACAATGGCCTATGGTGACTTTGCAAAAACAGACGTTTACCTTTTTAAATTGTCAAGCAGCTCCCAAATAAATGTAATAAATAATAAAGAAGATATGATGTTAATTATGTGACGGTGTATTATGGCCACTGTGGAACAAAAAAAACCCACTGCACCTCTAACCACTGCACCACGAGCGCCCTCTAACAAATGGCGGGGCGACTGGCTCAGTTGGTAGAGCGGGTTGGCTGATGATCAAAGGGTTGGAGGTTCGATCCCCGCCCTGCCACTTGTGTCATAGTTGTTGTGTCCTTGGGCAGGACACTTAACCCACCTTGCCTTGTGTGAATGTCGATAGTGAGCCTGCTATCGGTGTGTGTGAATGGTAACGTGTGTGAGAATGGTAACGTGAGAAAGGGAAAACAGGTCTCCCTTGCAAAAGAGTCTTCGGTCTCAATGGGATATACCTGTACAAATAAAGGTTAAAAAAAAATGTGTGATTAGTTTTTGTCTTAAATATCAAACAAAAATATGAAACTAGCTAAAGTTACTTTGCTTAGCATGACTGCTCGCAGCTTCGATTTCTGGTCATTAGAACTACTTGTCTGATAACCATAAAATGTTTAAATTTAGAATTTATATAGATGAATAACTATCATAAATGTTTTGTTCTTTAAAATAAGAAACCCACGTTACCCAATCAGTGTTTTGAAAAAAGTAATCAGTTCCTGAAAAAAGTAAGATTTAATTTCTTCTATCTCAACAGTTCATGTGAGCAGCCTCCCACCTCTTTCTACCTGGTTCGTCTCATCTCCAAGACCCCCTGTATGGTGCTGCGTCTGGGCTTCCCTATTGGTACTCCAGCCCATGTTAGAAACAAGGTACTGGAACTAAGGTTGCGTTCCGAATCGCATACTTTCTACTATATAGTATGTAGAAAAAAGATTTAGGATGTCCCGATTCTTGTGGCCAGATTTAGGATGGTTAGAAGTACCCGGATGTCCTACTTCATGCGGCCAAGATTGTTAGTGTTGAAAACTGCATCCTATTTGGGCGATTCTGACCCACAATCCAGTGCGCACGTGAAGTGACGTCACATCGACGAAGCCTCCATATGAAAACAAACGGGGATGAGACGGATATAAAACCAAGAGGCAAGATCAAGGCGAAATGTTATGATGAAATAAGAGAGTAAAGTATGTCCCAAAAGTATGCCTACTGCATCCTAACTAGATTCTTTTTATCGTCGGATGTAGTATGTAGAATAGAAAAAAGAAAGAGTATGCGATTCGGAACGCAACCTAAGACTTTCTTGTTAAGATAATAATGCTTTTTCGTGCCCGATGTTGTTGATGATCGAAGTGATGAGATTTGTGATGGACCCTTTCTGTGTGGACGCTGTGGGTGAGTTTGCTGTGAAAGCAAAGTAGCTGGTGGTAATGTCATTGAACAAGGCGTGTTTACAACTGGAACTCATTGACATTCAGTCATCAGCTGACCTGCGACAGTCATTACAGCTGGCAGATTCGGAAAAATTCAAGGCGTCTTGCACTTTTTGTCTTCACTATGTGTGGCTCAACTTACACATGCGAATCCGCATTCTCACACATGAATGCCATTAAAACTAATAATCGCGCATCGCTCACTGCCGAGCACCTGCACCACTGTATGTGTTTTGCCATGACAAGTCCCGTTTTCACTGCTCTTGCTAAATCAAACAAATGCCATTTCTCTCATTAGATGGCAGATTTTGCCAAGTGGTCACTGCTTGCCAGTTAACACTAACAGTCAGCCTATGTTAATTAAACAAGGATTGTTTTTGAAAAGGCTGTTAGTAAACCTATTAGTACTGTATTTTTTTAGAAGCTGTTGCACTCTGAGTTAACCTATTTCTTCCTGTTAACCCATTGATGACTATGGCAATCTAGGATGCATGTCCTTAATCCTTAGTACGAATTGTCAAGTCTACCAAAACCTTAATATCTAAGCCTGTGTAGCACATAGAAACATGAATTAAATACATTTAAAAGTTAAGGTTCACAGGTTTTATTTAAACATGCTCGCTTACAAACCAACACATTTTTCTAAAAATCGTCAATTAGATGGGGAGAAAAAAAATTATAAATAATATAAAATATTTAAAAATAATGTGCTAAATGAGGTTATAATCCTGCGTCTTTTTAGCATGTATAGTAGTGACTGAGTGTACAGTGGCGGGATAAAGATAGACAGATATAGGAAGGAGGAGATAGCTTTATTTTTTAATGGTGCTCACCACCCACAGTGCAAATTAGAGCAGTGCAAAATGCAAACACAGACAACAACAATAGGCAACAATAAGTTAATAACTATGCTAATAAAAATATGAGTGTCTGTTTAAAAAAAATACAGTTCTTATGTCCAGTAGGGGAAGGGGGTTCAGGCATTTAGTAGCCGAATAGCCCAGGGGTAAAAGGTATTCCTCAGCCTGTTTGTCCGGCTCCCAAGGGACCTGTATCTCCTACCCGAAGGGAGGAGTTGGAAATGGCTGTGGCCGGGGTGTGATGGGTCAGCCATGATGCTCCTGACCTGCACCCCTAGAAACTTGAAGGAGGAGACCCTCTCCACGGCAACCCCGTCTATATGCAGTGGGGCGAGGTCACCTCTCGTCCTGCTCCAGTCGAACAAAATCTCCTTGGTTTTGCTGGTGTTCAGCAAAAGGTTATTAACTGAACACCAAGCTGTGAACCTCTGGACTTCCTCCCTGTATGCTGACTCGTCACCGTTGGAGATCAGACCCATCACTGTAGTGTCATACGCAAATTTGACTATGACATTTGAGTGATAGGCCAGGACAGAGTCATGTATGTAAAGAGAATACAGGAAGGGGCTCAGCACACAGCCCTGAGGGGAACCCGTGCTGAGTGTCAGGGTGGAAGATGTTTGTGTTCCCATCCTCACTGTCTGTGGACGGTCCGTCAGGAAGCTGTAAAATCAGTCACAGGTGGGGGCAGGGAAATCCAGGTCAGTCAGCTTCCTGATGAGAATGTTTGGCAAGATCGTATTAAAGCTATACAGTACGATCTGAGAGAGCTAGCATGATTTGAAATTAGCTTGTCCTCGGAGTTCCGTTTAACTCCTCCCTCTCCCCTCGGGACTCCCTCCCCCACCCCTCGACACACAGCCGTGCACGAGCGCTGCTGGCTGCACTTCTTCCCAATTGCACTGTTTACCAGTGATTGTTAACATTTAACTCACACACACAAACACTCACACATAGGCTACATGCAGAAAAGGCCCCAAAGTTTATAGGTTACAGTTTTGTTATTTCTTATAGAGTGTTAAGATGTGTTTTGTTCAGTGTGGATGACAGTATAGCTGTCAGTTAGTGGCCGTGACGTCAGTCGGCCGGAGGGTCTGTTTAGTAAGTTTCCTTTTCTTCTCCTCTCTCGGTCAGGTGTGTGAGCGCGCATGTTGCCGCAGTAGTCGACACAGTTGAAACGTGTGTATGTGAATCACCCGTGTGTGAGTAAGTACATGCAGTCCCGATCGCTGTTATAAGTTACAGTTTATGGATGTTATTAACGGCCGCGATTCGCAGGTCGCAACAGCTGTTCTAACGTCTCCTCACGAGCGGAATGTAAGCCTGTGTCTCTTTTCCTGCGATCTATGCTGCTGTGCCTGTGAAAGAAGGGAAATAAAGAGCAGAAAAACCATACTCCTCTTCTCATGCTTATAGTCTGACGTTTTTGGCCTTAAGTGGTGTTCTGGCCGACACCTCTGAAGTGAAACCAGTGATAAGCAGATCAGCGCTGGTACCGGTAGGCGACATCCACCAGTTTCCTCCGCTACACTAGACTACATGATGAAAGATACAGAGCAGTAGCCTACTTAAAAATATAGCCTACTTTTTAATCTTTGGGTTTTGGGGAAAGTAGCAAGTCTTGTCAAGTCAAAAGGCTCAAGTCCAACTGTCAAGTCACGAGTCATTGATGTTAAAGTCCAAGTCAAGTTGCAAGTCTCTTTACATTTTGTCGAGTCTCAAGTCATCAAATTCATGACTCGAGTCTGACTCGAGTCCAAGTCATGTGACTCGAGTCCACACCTCTGGTAACTTCTGTGTAGGTTCCATTGTGTAAGCTTGTTATGCTACTTCCACTAGGTCTAGTCCACTGCCAGGTAGCCTACTACGATATGGCACGAACGCTTTCTCTGCCCTCCGTGAACGCGCTCAGGCTCGTACACAGAGGGGAGAGAACGCGCAGGATTGTGATTGGTTCTTTAGATACGGGTCCATCGTCTCCGATTGGTCAGCATTTTAACAGGTTTATAGAAGGTACAGAATTTGGGGGTTTTTCGTTTCTTTTTCATTGCCCATAAGTCATTTATTGATGTTGGGGTGTAAAAAGCACTTTTCAAACATATTAAAAAGTGCATATTGCAGATAATCTCCTATGATGCCTTTAAACGCCGAACTAAAGTCAACAAAAAGCGTCCTGACATAATTCCCCTGTTACTCCAGGTGACTCGCTGCAGTGTCGTGGACAGTGGCGATTGCATCAGCTGTCGACCTGTTTGCTTTATAAGCAAACTGATGCTGGTCACAGTTTTGAGGGATGCAGGACTGAAGGTGGTGGAGGACGAGCTTCTCGAAGCACTTCATGACAACATATGTTAATGCCACTGGTTTGTAGTCATTTAAACTGCCTATGGTGGATTTTTTTTAAACAGGAACAATGGTGGCTGATTTGAGGCAGGGTGGGACCGTAGCCTGTTCCAGGGAGGTGTTGAAAATCCTTGTTAGGACCCCTGACAGTTGGTCTGCGCTGGCCTTAAGTACTTTTCCCAGTACTCCGTCTGGTCCTGCTGCTTTATACGGTTTTACGGCCTTCAGGACTCTTCTCACCTGATGTTCCTGCAGCTGGTGGGTGCTCAGGGGCTGGGAGGTCAGAGGAGGAGGAGCAGGGTGGGGATTTTGAACTTCAAAGCGGGTGAAAAAGTTGTTCAGCTCTTCCACCAGCTAAATGTCAGCAGTTACCGCCTCCGATGGGGTGCCCTTGTAGTTCGTCAGGTGTTGTAGACCCTGCCACACTTGCCTCGGGTTGTTGTCAGATGGTTCTCCACCTTCCTCTTGTAGTCCCGTTTAGCTGCTTTGATGCCTCTCCTCAGGTCTGTTCTTGCCATGCTGTACTGGTCCTGTTCGCCAGCCTTGAAGGCTGAGTCTCGTGCTTTCAGCAGTGTCCTCACCTCAGCTGTCATCCATGGTTTCCGATTATTGAAAACTCTGATTTGTTTGTTCACTGTAACTTTGTCAGTGCAGGTCTTGATATAAAACAGAACAGTCTCAGTGCGCTCATTTAGCTCCAGATGATCAAAGACAGTCCATTCGGTTTGGTCAAAGCAGTCCTGTAGCTGGTTGAGTGCTCCCTCGGGACAGATTTTTACAGTTGTTGTGGCTGGTTTTATTCTTCTCCTGAGGGGTATGTAGGCTGGGACACTGAGCAGCGAAATATGATCCAACTTTCCTAGGTGGGGGAGGGGTATTGTCCTGTATGCTTTCTTAAGATTTGAGTAGAGCTTATCTAATGTGTTTTTACCTCTGGTGGGACCCTGGACATACTGCACAAACCTGGGTAGCACACTCTTTAGACAGGCCTGATTAAAATCCCCAGCAACAATAAAAGCTCCCTCAGGATGAGCCTTCTGCTGTCTGCTTATCACTTTGCGGAGCTGGGAGACAGCCGTGCTAACGTTGGCATCCCGCCCCAATTCAAAACTTATTGAATAGCCCTGCCCTTACTTAAAGTCTCTCCTTGTTGTGACAAGCCGAGTATGGCTGTTTCTGGGTTGGGATGGAGGATGTGGCCGTAGACTGAAATAATATAATAACAGAATAACAACGGAACACGCTTGACCAGAAATTGTGGAGTCTGGAAAAGAAACAAAACTTATGAGCCAGGGTTCCATCATAGTGTTTGCCCCTAAGGGTGAGGAGGAGGGAAATAATTTATTTAATTTGACATGCGAATAGTGGAGCTGATGTACAACCTTAGATTTAATTAATTGGTGCCTTGATCGAGTTGATCGAGCAAGAGTGTATGCTGTTCTGCAATTTAAAAAAATTCCGCAATGAGTTTTTAACTACAAAACCAGTATCTTTTAATGATACTAGAAGTTTTCGTCCTGCAGGGAGTAGCGCTGGAAGAGAAGTGTCTCATTTTCTTTCTATGGCTACCCATGATGGGGTCGTATCTTTAAGCTTATCAGGTTATGCGTCCTGCTGGTATTGGCTGCCCAATAATAGTGCTGGAAGACTGGTAGGACCAGTCCTAACTAATGCATTAGGTTTGCAAACATGTTTTTTACCCATACGATGTGCTTTGTACCCCCAGACAAAAGGAAAAATAATTGACTCCAATGTTTTAAAAAAAGGCTTTTGGCATAAAAATGGGTATACTTTGAAATACAAAAACCTAGACAATTTTGATGGCATTAATTCTACCAATCATGGATAAAGGAAGTGCCAAAATGTTTAATCAATTCAGTTCAATTTGTAAAGCAGGTTTGATTGTTTGGGAATAGTGGCTCCTAGGTACTTTATATGTTCAGTAACTAGTGTTGTTTTTTGCTGCCTGTTTTAATCTTAGTTTTAGTCTAGTCTTTTTGTCAAACTGTCTCAGACTCAGGAAACAGAAATATTGCAAACTAATAATAATAGTGAGACGAAATAACGTTATAATATTTTGTCTCGTCTCGTTTTGGTCAACGAAACTGAAGAGATATTTTAGCAGAGTTTTTATTTTTTAAACCACATTTAGTCCCGTTTTTATTCGTCAACAATATTGCATTATACAGTGCTGCTTGAAATTATGTGAACCACTTGAGCCTTTTGGAATTGTATTTATTTTAACCGTTATTAATTAATTTTTATCAATACCTGTCTTTTTTATATGAAGTAACAGATGTTTGTTTATCAATTCAACATTTTTCTTTTCCGGAAATCAATTGTTAAAATAGAGGAAACAAATGATTTGCCAACTTTTGGATGTGCAAAAGTTTGTGAACCCTGAGCTGCATTGCTTAAATCGAGCAGGTAAACATAATCAGGTGGGCCAAATTGAGTGATGAAATGGACCAATGTAATGAGAGTTCTTTAAGGAAGAAATTGGGCGGCACTAGATAAAACAGAGATAAAACCAGGTAAGTTTAGGCTCACCAAAGTGAACCCTTACAGTTCAGACATGCCAAGAGGAAAGAAAATCTCAGAAGATCTCAGGAATAGAGTTGTGATGTTGCACATTTGTCTGGGGACAGCTATAGATTAGTTAAAAAAAAGGTTTTAGCTTCATCGGTCCATCGTGAGGCAAATCATCTACAAATGGAGAGCTTTAACCCATTGATGACTATGGCAATCTAGGATGCATGTCCTTAATGGGTTTTCTGAAAAAATAGTACGAATTGTCAAGTCTACCAAAACCTTAATATCTAAGCCTGTGTAGCACATAGAAACATGAAATAAAATACATTTAAAAGTTAAGGTTCACAGGTTTTATTTAAACATGCTCCCTTAGCGCTTACAAACCAACACAGTTTTCTAAAAATCGTCAAAATTAGATGGGGGAGAAAAAATTATAATAAATAATATAAAATATTTAAAAATAATGTGCTAAATTAGGTTATAATCCTGCTTCTTTTTAGCATGGATAGTAGTGACTGAGTGTGCAGTGGAGGGATAAAGATAAACAGATATAGGAAGGAGGAGATAGCTTTATTTTATAATTTAGTTCAGTTATCACTGGCACCATAAATCCGACTTCCTAGTACAACTAGAACGCAGACTGACTCTCGCTGTCGGGAGCCGATCAGCTAGTCCAAACGGCTGTATACCACGTAGATGAAAACGAAACTGAAACTTAACTATCGCCTGGCTGGGCTGAATTTGAGTTGGAGCAGCAAAATATAGCCTAAATTCATAAATACTGTTAATAAATAGATGCAATGTGTTGAGTGATTTTCTTCAGTAGCCTATAGTAGACCTTGATTATGCGCTCTGAAGGCCACTAACTGTTCTGTAATACACTATCGCCGACACAGCCGGCGTATTTTTAGGGGGCCAAGCCCGAGCAGGCTGGGACCGCTGTATGCAAAGCAACGCGGTTCCCAAGCCCTGCGGGGCAGGGAACCCTATTGTTTTTGTAAGGATTATTAGGGGGCCAAGCCCGAGCAGGAGCTGGGACCGCGTTTTGCACAGCAACGCGGTTCCCAAGCCCTGCGGGGCAGGGAACCCTATTGTTTTAGTGGCGATTTTTTTTATTATTATTATTATTTGTAGTCATCTAAAACTGCGTGCACAGCCCAAACCGTAAAGGGTGCAGACATGCCAATTGCATGACTAGATCCAGGTCCGGGCCGTGTACGCATACAACAAAATTCAGACATACCGGCCACTAGGTGGCGCTACAACGAAGGAAAACGCGTTTGGGGCCATAACTCCCACACCGAACGTCCCACAGTCAAAAGCTTTATATCCACATATTCACTGGAGTCAGCTGCATCATTTGGCATAGGCCACGCCCATTTGCGATATTATAGATTTTTCGCAAAATCGCGAAAACTGAAAAACATATTTTTCGCTACTCCTCCCACAATTTTTGGACAATTGACACCAAAGTTTGCACAGAGCATCTACTGACCCATACGGAAAAGATTCATTCGAAATAATTTTGATCCGACCATGGATAACGAAACGGTAGCGTTTGAAATATTTGTTGATTAGCTACGTTTTACATAGAAATTCATAAATCCAAAATCATAAGTCGGATCAAGTCCAAATTTTAGACATATGTTGGGGTTACCCTAAATTGCGTTCAATAAAAAATTTGGAGAATTTCGCCATAAGGGGGCGCCATAAATTAGGAAATTTTATATCTCCTAATTGGCCAGAGGAAATTTCTTAAAACTCACGGGAAAGCATCAAGGGGCAAACACGAGTCTATAGAAAAAATATGGCCAAGAAATATTAATGTTTAAGGGACTTTTTAATAAAATTAGATTTTTTTTTTTCCGTCAAAGAAAAAAGGCGGGAATGTTAGCATGTCCATTGACATTACATTGTGCAATTAGCTCCGGCGGCCATTTTGTCAAGGCTGACAATCTGCTTTTGCTCATAACTCGCCAACCACACATCGCACATTAAAAAACTTGACATCCACTTGTTCTGTGAATTGAGCTGCATCGTTCCACCGTGGCACTTTCGCGAAATTCATCCGTAAACAGCGATACCTATACAACTCCCACACCGAACATCCCACGGTCAAAAACTTTACATCCGCAGATTCCGTGGAGTGAGCGGCCGGCGCAGCGGTTGACGACGAGTTGCGTCGGAGGCTTGGCCCCCGGTCAAAACTGCTTGCAGTTCTAGTTAGGGGGCCAAGCCCGAGCAGGAGCTGGGACCGCGTTTTGCACAGCAACGCGGTTCCCAAGCCCTGCGGGGCAGGGAACCCTATTGTTTTAGTGGCGATTATTAGGGGGCCAAGCCCGAGCAGGAGCTGGGACCGCGTTATGCAGAGCAACGCGGTTCCCAAGCCCTGCTGGGCAGGGAACCCTATTGTTTTAGTAAGGATTATTATTATACTTCGTCGCCTAAAACTGTGTCCCCAGCCCAAACCGTAAAGGGTGCAGACATGCCAATTGCATGACTAGATCCAGGTCCGTGAATTCTCAGCATGCAAAAAAATTCAGACATGCCGGCCACTAGGTGGCGCTATATCAAGGAAAACGTCATAGCTCCCACACCGAACCTCCCACAGTCAAAAACTTTATATCCACAGATTCACTGGAGTCAGCTGCATCTTTTGGCATAGGCCACGCCCATTTGCGTATAATTAGATTTTTCGCAAAATCGCAAAAACTGAAAAAGTTATTTTTCGCTACTCCTCCCACAATTTATGGACAATTGACACCAAACTTTGCACAGGACATCTAACGATCCACACGGGAAAAACTTATTCGAAAGAATTTTGATACGACCTTCGATGACGAAACCGTAGCGCTTTGAATATTTGAAAATTAGCTAACTGTTACTTCCTTGTACGTAAATATTCATAAATCCAAAACTGTACATCGGATCAAGTCCAAATTTTAGACATATGTTGGTGCTACCCTTAATTGCGTTCAATAAAAAATTCAGAAAATTTCGCCATAAGGGGGCGCCAAAAACACACAAAGTATATATCTCCTCATCCACTATAGCCTATTTATATGCTATTTCTTTGCTTTTTGGTGTATAACTCCCAAACCGAACATCCCACATTCAAAAACTTTACATCCCCGGATTCTGTGAAGTGAGCGGCCGGCGCAGCGGTTGACGACGAGTTGCGTCGGAGGCTTGGCCCCCTAATAACTGCTTGCAGTTCTAGTTATTATTATTATTATTATACTTACCTCCCTAAAACTGCGTGCACAGCCCAAACCTTAAAGGGTGCAGACAAGCCAATTGCATAACTAGATCCAGGTCCGTCCGGACTACGCATACGACAAAAATTCAGACATGCCGGCCACTAGGTGGCGCTACAACGAAGGAAAACGCTTTTTGGGTCATAACTCCCACACCGAACCTCCCACAGTCAAAAACTTTATATCCACAGATTCACTGGAGTCAGCTGCATCATTTGGCATAGGCCACGCCCATTTGCGATATTATAGATTTTTCGCAAAATCGCAAAAACTGAAAAACATATTTTTCGCTACTCCTCCCACAATTTTTGGACAATTGATACCAAAGTTCGCACGGAACATCTACCGACCCACACGGGAAAAAAGCATTCAAAAGAATTTTGATCCGACCATGGATAACGAAACGGTAGCGTTTTAAATATTTGTTGATTAGCTACGTTTTACGTAGAAATTCATAAATCCAAAATCATAAGTCGGATCAAGTCCAAATTTTAGACATATGTTGGGGCTACCCTTAATTGCGTACAATAAAACATTTGGAGAATTTCGCCATAAGGGGGCGCCATAAATTAGGAAATTTTATATCTCCTAATTGGCCAGAGGAAATTTCTTAAAACTCACGGGAAACCATCAAGGGGCATACACGAGTCTATATAAAAAATATTTCCAAGAAATAGTAATGTTTAAGGGACTTTTTAATAAAATGAGATTTTTTTTTTTTTCCATCAAAGAAAAAAGGCGGGATGCTAATCTCAGCTAGCATGTCCATTGACATTACATTGTGCAATTAGCTCCGGCCGCCATTTTAATCTGCTTTTGCTCATATCTCGCCAACCGAACATCCCACGGTCAAAAACTTTACATCCACGGATTCTGCGAAGTGAGCGGCCGGCGCGGCGGTTGACGACGAGTTGCGTCGGAGGCTTGGCCCCCGGTCAAAACTGCTTGCAGTTCTAGTTATTATTATACTTCGCCGCCTAAAACTGTGTCCACAGCCCAAACCGTAAAGGGTGCAGACATGCCAATAGCATGACTAGATCCAGGTCCCCGGCCTCTCGGCCTACAAAAATATTCAGACATGCCGGCCACTAGGTGGCGCTACACCAAGGAAAACGCGTTTGGGGTCATAACTCCCACACCGAACGTCCCACAGTCAAAAACTTTATATCCACAGATTCACTGGAGTCAGCTGCATCTTTTGGCATAGGCCACGCCCATTTCCGTATATATAAATTTTTCGCAAAATCGCGAAAACTGAAAAACATATTTTTCGCTACTCCTCCCACAATTTTTGGACAATTGACACCAAAGTTTGCACAGAGCATCTACCGACCCACACGGAAAGAAATTATCACACAGAATTTTGAACCGACCATGGATAACGAAACGGTGGCGCTTTGAATATTTGAAAATTAGCTAACCGTTACTTCCTTGTACGTAAATATTCATAAATCCAAAACTATACATGGTATCAAGTCCAGATTGTAGACATATGTTGATGCAACCATTGTTGGCGTTCCAAATTTTTTTTGGAAAATTTCGCCATAAGGGGGCCATAAACGAGGAAATTTCATATCTCCTAATTGGCCAGAGGAAATTTCTTAAAACTCACGGGAAAGCATCAAGGGGCATACACAAGTCTATATAAAAAATATGGCCAAGAAATAGTAATGTTTAAGGGACTTTTTTAATAAAATTCGATTTTTTTTTCCGTCAAAGAAAAAAGGCGGGAATGTTAGCATGTCCATTGACATTACATTGTACAATTAGCTCCGGCGGCCATTTTGTAAAGGCTGACAATCTGCTTTTGCTCATAACTCGCCAACCAAACATCGCACATTAAAAAACTTGACATCCACTTGTTCTGTGAATTGAGCTGCATCGTTCCACCGTGGCAGTTCCGTGAAGTGAGCGGCTGGCGCAGCGGTTGACGACGAGTTGCGTCGGAGGCTTGGCCCCCGGTAAAAACTGCTTGCAGTTCTAGTTATTAGGGGGCCAAGCCCGAGCAGGAGCTGGGACCGCGTTTTGCACAGCAACGCGGTTCCCAAGCCCTGCGGGGCAGGGAACCCTATTGTTTTTGTAAGGATTTTTTTTATTATACTTACCCGCCTGAAAGTGTGTCCACAGCCCAAACCGTAAAGGGTGCAGACATGCCAATTGCATGACTAGATCCAGGTCTGTCCGGACTACGCATACAACAAAATTCAGACATGCCGGCCACTAGGTGGCGCTACACCAAAGAAAACGCGTTTGGGGCTATAACTCCCACACCGAACGTCCCACAGTCAAACACTTTATATACACAGATGCACTGGAGTCAGCTGCATCATTTGGCATAGGCCACGCCCATTTGCGATATTATAGATTTTTCGCAAAATCGCGAAAAATGCAAAACTTATTTTTTGCTACTCCTCCCACAATTTTTGCACAATTGACACCAGACTTTGCACAGAACATCTACCGACCCACAAGGAAAAAAGTTATTCGAAAGAATTTTGATACGACCTTCGATGACGAAACTGTAGCGCTTTGAATATTTGAAAATTAGCTCACAGTTACTTCCTTGTACGTAAATATTCATAAATCCAAAAGTATAAGTCAGATCAAGTCCAAATTTTAGACATATGTTGGTGCTACCCTTAATTGCGTTCAATAAAAAAATTGGAGAATTTCGCCATAAGGGGGCGCCATAAAACGAGGAAATTTGATATCTCCTAATTGGCCCAAGGAATTTTTTTAAAACTCCAGGGAAACCATCAAGGGGCATACCCAAGTCGATATAAAAAATATGGCCAAGAAATAGTAATGTTTAAGGGACTTTTTAATAAAATTAGATTTTTTTTTTTTTCCGTCAAAGAGATTTGGCGCAATTGCTAATCTCAGATAGCATGTCCATTGACATTACATTGTGCAATTAGCTCGGGTCGCCATTTTAATCTGCTTTTGCTCATAACTCGCCAACCGAACATCCCACAGTCAAAAACTTTACATCCACAGATTCTGTGAAGTGAGCGGCCGGCGCGGCGGTTGACGACGAGTTGCGTCGGAGGCTTGGCCCCCGGTAAAAACTGCTTGCAGTTCTAGTTAGGGGGCCAAGCCCGAGCAGGAGCTGGGACCGCGTTTTGCACAGCAACGCGGTTCCCAAGCCCTGCGGGGCAGGGAACCCTATTGTTTTAGTGGCGATTATTATTAGGGGGCCAAGCCCGAGCAGGAGCTGGGACCGCGTTTTGCACAGCAACGCGGTTCCCAAGCCCTGCGGGGCAGGGAACCCTATTGTTTTAGTGGCGATTATTAGGGGGCCAAGCCCGAGCAGGAGCTGGGACCGCGTTTTGCACAGCAACGCGGTTCCCAAGCCCTGCGGGGCAGGGAACCCTATTGTTTTAGTGGCGATTATTATTCTTATTTGTCGCCGCTAGAACTGCGTCCACAGCCCAAACCGTAAAGGGTGCAGACATGCCAATTGCATGACTAGATCCAGGTCCGTGAAATCTCAGCATACAAAAAAATTCAGACATGCCGGCCACTAGGTGGCGCTACAACGAAGGAAAACGCGTTTGGGGTCATAACTCCCACACCGAACCTCCCACAGTCAAAAACTTTATATCCACAGATGCACTGGAGTCAGCTGCATCTTTTGTGATAGGCCACGCCCATTTCCGTATATATAGATTTTTCACAAAATCGCGAAAACTGCAAAACTGATTTTTCGCTACTCCTCCCACAATTTTTGGACAATTGACACCAAAGTTTGCACAGAACATCTACCGACCCACACGGAAAGAAATCATGCTAATGCATTTTGATCCGACCTTCGATGACGAAACGGTAGCGCTTTGAATATTTGAAAATTAGCTAACCGTTACTTCCTTGTACGTAAATATTCATAAATCCAAAACTATACATGGTATCAAGTCCAAATTGTAGACATATATTGATGCAACCACTGGTGGCGTTCAATAAAAAATTTGGAAAATTTCGCCATAAGGGGGCGCCATAAACGAGGAAATTTTATATCTCCTAATTGGCCAAAGGAATTTTCTTAAAACTCACGGGAAACCATCAAGGGGCATACCCGAGTCTATATAAAAAATATGGCCAAGAAATAGTAATGTTTAAGGGACTTTTTAATAAAATTAGATTTTTTTTCCGTCAAAGAAAAAAGGCGGGAATGTTAGCATGTCCATTGACATTACATTGTGCAATTAGCTCCGGCGGCCATTTTGTCAAGGCTGACAATCTGCTTTTGCTCATAACTCTACAACCAAACATCGCACATAAAAAAACTTGACATCCACTTGTTCTGTGAATTGAGGCGCAGCGGTTGACGACGAGTTGTGTCGGAGGCTTGGCCCCCTAATAACTGCTTGCAGTTCTAGTTATTATTCTTTTTATTTGTCTCGGAAAACGGTGTAAAACTGGTGCTGCAGCCCAAACCGTAACGGGTTGGGACATGCCACTAGCATCATTAGTTCAGACCCCCGGCTTCTCAGCTGACCAAAAAAATCAGACACGCCGGCCACTAGTTGGCGCTACAACGAAAGAAAACGCGTTTGGGGTCATAACTCCCACACCGAACGTCCCACAGTCAAAAACTTTATATCCACAGATGCACTGGAGTCAGCTGCATCATTTGGCATAGGCCACGCCCATTTGCGATATTATAGATTTTTCGCAAAATTGCGAAAACTGCAAAACATATTTTTCGCTACTCCTCCCACAATTTTTGGACAATTGACACCAAAGTTTGCACAGAACATCTACTGACCCATACGGAAAGAAATCCTGTAAAAGAATTTTGATCCGACCATCGATAACGAAACGGTAGCGTTTTAAATATTTGTTGATTAGCTACGTTTTACGTAAAAATTCATAAATCCAAAATCATAAGTCGGATCAAGTCCAAATTTTAGACATATGTTGGGGCTACCCTTAATTGCGTTCAATAAAAAATTCGGAACATTTCGCCATAAGGGGGCGCCATAAATTAGGAAATTTTATATCTACTAATTGGCCAGAGGAAATTTCTTAAAACTCACGGGAAACCATCAAGGGGCATACACGAGTCTATATAAAAAATATGGCCAAGAAATATTAATGTGTAAGGGACATTTTAATAAAATTACATTTTTTTTTTTCCATCAAAGAAAAAAGGCGGGATGCTAATCTCAGCTAGCATGTCCATTGACATTACATTGTGCAATTAGCTCCGGCCGCCATTTTGTCAAGGCTGACAATCTACTTTTGCTCATAACTCGCCAACCAAACATCGCACATTAAAAAACTTGACATCCACTTGTTCTGTGAATTGAGCTGCATCGTTCCACCGTGGCAGTTTCGCGAAATTCATCCATAAGGGGGCGCCAAAAGCACACTAAATGTATATCACCTTGTAAACAGCAATACCTATACAACTCCCAAAGGAATTTTCTTCAAACTCCAGGGAAACCATCAAGGGGCATACCCGAGTCTATATAAAAAATATGACCAAGAAATATTAATGTGGGCGTGACTTTATGAAAAAATTATGTTTTACAGTGGAGAGAATGACAGCCTCTCCAATTTTTTACAGTGGAGAGGTTGACGATCTCTTTTTGCTCATAACTCGCCAACCGAACATCCCACGGTCAAAAACTTTACATCCACAGATTCCGTGAAGTGAGCAGCCGGCGCGGCGGTTGACGACGAGTTGCGTCGGAGGCTTGGCCCCCGGTCAAAACTGCTTGCAGTTCTAGTTTATTATTATTATTTTATTTATTTATTTTTTAATTGACGTGATTTTCGGCAAACCACACAACTTTTGGGTGGTCACGTGGTCTTAAAAAATCAACAAAACCCACCTCATGTGTATTTGAACTAATGAAGGTGTAGGGCTGGGCGATATGACCAAAATCTCATATCCCGATATAGGAATTTAATTTCCCGATAACGATACATATGACGATATAACATATTTTCTGTTAATTCAATTAATTAATAAATATAAAAATGTCATATAAATAATAAAATTCTCAACAAATAAAGTATTTACCCATATTGATTATTTTCTGCTTTAATTCAAACGCAAATTTAAGCATTCAACAAAATAGAAAATGCAAATGTGACATTTGAGTAGTTTTGTGCCGTGTGGGGTTTCAGGGCACAGAATTGACTGAATTGGTGGATTCCTCCTTAGCTTAACTCATTAGCCTAATGGAGCTATCCTCTTTAGCTGAGGCTGCGGTGGCTTGTAAATTCACCACGCGGTGAGGGTGAGTGCCCCGGGGAGCGCAGGAGCTTCTCACCGCTGACAGAGCAGCCGAGCCGCGCATTACTGCAAGCCGGGAAGCGCGCGACAGCCCGCGGGGATAACAGCTCGCTAGCTCGGCTGCTATCCCCCCGCGAGCCAGTCGAGCGCTGCCCGGGTAACGCCGGCTCGACTGCTCTGTCAGCGGGGATATGTGATCCTCTCCCCATGGTGCAAACACCGACAGGTCTGTTACCGATGGGTTTCAGTGTCCGAAATTAACTTTGATTATCACACAAGCGAGAAAAGCCTGGTGCAGTCAGCTGGAAATAGTGTGATGGAAGCGCAGCAGGGCCAGGAACTAGGAAGCGCCAAGTGTTTCTGCTTCAAAATAAAAGTCAAAGTTAACTTTAATTCCTCACATTTCACCAGTTAAAGGCTTTTAATGTGAAGTTACGCAGTAGGAAATCTTCGGTTTGAATTAACAGTAACTTAACTGCGAGCTACATGTATAGTTTGTGTCCTAAAGAGTGGGATTTGCAACATAACGAAATAAACGATATTGCATAAAATGAAACGATAGACGTTTTTGTTTCGTCAGACGATATATATCGCCATATCGCACAGCCCTATGAAGGTGCATTCTATGCTGCACACGCCATGAAAATTAGATAAAGTAACAATGATGCGCTACGCAGCATCAGGCAGGAGATACAATGTGGCATCGTGCAGCAGCCGTCATCAATGGGTTAAGAGTGACTGAACATCTGCATAGAACTTGACTTCCTTCAAAAATATCCACAAGCGCCACAATAAAAGTGATTTTTCAGTTAAAAGCCAACCCAAACATTACATGTAGTGATTTGCAGACCTCTCTTGCAGCATCTGGGATAGATGTGCATGGTTCCACAATAAGAAAAAAAACTCAGTCAACATGGCTTTCATGAGAGGATTGCTGAAGAAGCCTCGGCCCTCAAAAAAGAACAAAACTGCTTGTCACAACTTTGCCAGAGAGCACTTGGAGATACCTGAAGTCTTCTGGAAGTCTATTCTGTGGACAGATTAGTCCAAAATTTAACTGTTTGATCATAACCAAAACTGCCATGTTTGGGCAAAAACGCAACTCTGCCTCCACCAAAAGAGCCATCTCCCAAGTGAAGAATGGTGGTAGCAAAGGGTCTGCAAATCTCCAGATCTAATGTTTTGGTTGGCCTTTACCAGAAAAATCACTTTTTTTGTGACGCTAGTGGATATCTTTGAAGGAAGTCCACTTCTAGCTAGATGATAAGTCACTCTTAAAGCTCTCCATTTGTAGATAATTTGCCTCACGGTGGACCGATGGAGTAGCCTGGCACCGCCCGCCTACTACTTCCGTTCAATTCATTTCCCTTCAGTAGTCAGTCTGGGTGTGCGGTATATTCTTAGGTTTTCTCCGGACAGATTTCTGCCGGTCCAATCAGCGAACAGAAGGAGTGGCTCAGAAGCCGGCGCATGACATGGTTGGTTGGCAGATCCAGAGTGGCACTGGGCAGATCCAATAGTTTTAACTTCAACAGACACCCGCCTTCAAGTGAGTTAACGTTTGTCAATTGAGTGATTCCAGACCTTCTGAACAAATTAAATGAAGTACGATGGTCTGGTAGAACCAGGCTACCAATGGAGCGCAAACTTTTTTGAAAATAATTTATAGTTGTCCCCAGACAAATGTGAAACATCACAACTCTATTCCAAATATCCTCTGAGATTTTCTCTCCCTTTTAGCATGTCTGACCTGTAAGGGTTCACTTTGGTGAGCCTAAACTGACCTGGTTTTATCTCTTGTTTTATCTAGTGCCGCCCAATTTCTTCCCTAAAGATCTCTCATTACATTGGTTCATTTCATCACTCAATTTGGCCCACCTGATTGTTTACCTGCTGGATTTAAGCAATGCAGCTCAGGGTTCACAAACTTTTGCACATACAAAAGTTGGCAGATCATTTGTTTTATCTGTTTTAACAATTGATTTCCGGATAAGAAAAATTATGAATTGATAATCAAACTTCTGCCATTTCATATAAAATTACTGGTATTGATCAAAATGAATGATTAATGGTAAAACTGAATAAAATTCCAAAATGCTCAAGGGTTTCACATACTTTCAAGCAGCACTGTATATTTGATTATAATTTTTGTCACATGACCACCATTTATGTTGCGTCTCGTCTCGTTTCCGTCACGTGATAAAGGTTTGTGACGACTATATTTAGTCATAATTTTCGTTGACGAAAGCAACTCTATCAGTAACTTTAACTGGAAGATTACTGAGAAACCTCAGGATCTAGATCCTCACTTAAAGGCGTAACTTCACACTTCCGGTCCAGTAGAGGGGATCAGATTCTTCAGACTGTGAGAAAAACAAGATTATATCATCTGCATACAGGGCTAAGTGGTGATCCATCTTACAAAGGTGTATGGGGCTAATTTTGGGGTTGTTTCTGACGCCGATAGCAAGGGGCTCTATGCATAGGGCAAACACAGCAATGGGCTCAGGGAGCAGCCTTGCCGGACACCACGATGATTTCTTTCCTTTTTTACTGCTCAATCGTTTTATTTTTGTTTGTATTTTTTTTTTAACCATGTTCAATAAAAGAAAAAAAAAATGTACCTCCACTTTGTTTCATGTCATGAAACAATGCTCTGGAATAGTCTAGAATCCAATATTTCACTTTTCACAACAGATTTTATATACATACAGTATATGCGTACATGTAGGCTAATACGTGATATTTCATACAGTACAAATATGGGCGAAACTGCTCTACCAAGACAATACAGTAATTGCTGTACTAATTATGATGTGTGTGTGCATGCGCCAGTTACAGCAGCGCACGGTACAGGCTTTCTTTGCTGGCACCTCCCTATTTTCCCTCATGTCAGTCAAAGTGCGGTGCTTATTAAGTAATCACCATTTATGAAAGATTCTGAGTGATTCTGATTCTGAATATTTTAGGGTGGGTTCTACTCACAGTTTAATAATTGAGGCCCCTATTCATCAAGTTAATTTCAAAGCACTGCAAATTGATTGACTTGCATGAAAATACAAATGTTTGAAATGTGGTAATGAGTGGTAGGAAGTGGGAACTCTGCTATCAACATTTGGCGTCTAACTTTTCTGTAAACCAGTTTAAAAAAGCTATCAGATTACACATGGTGACAATGGTCAGCGCAGTCATGCATTTACATACTAGCCGTACGGTCTACCATGTGTCTAAATTCTAAATCTGTGTATTTTTCTTTGTTTTTTATTAGATTGTAGATGAACTGCGAGAGCAGATACTCAAACTTCGCTTCCCTCATCGTGTTCAGAACAAAGAGGCGACCCCTAAGACCAAGAGGAAGAATGCTGGCCAGCCTTCACCATCTAAAGCTCACTCCATCCCAGCTCCCAAGCCTGCCCTGTCAGACCGGCCCTGTGTAGTGCTGCTCAACAAGCCCCTGGAGAAGCTCTTTATACGGTCAGTGCATATAAGAACAGGACATCACAACATGGAACCCAATAAAAAGAACTCTGTCAACTTTGTCAGAAAACATCATTAGCCTGACATTTGCATTATAAATCACAATTCAAGTTGTTTGAAAATGATTAGTCTCTATTATCTTGACTACTGTAGATAATGGTATATTGGTTAGAAACTGGGTATGACTACTATTGTGTCTGCTTCACAACGGGTTATTTGTCATGCGCAACAATTAGGGGAGAACGGGGTAATTTGTCACACGGGTTGGTTGTCACAATCGTTATATCTCGGAACCAGAAGGCGCTGTCTGTGAAATTTTGATATGTAAATATCCAGAATTGGGATCAGAGGTCACCTACATAGTCTTCCTTGGAGTTTGACTGCCGAATTTGAGGTGAGACGACTGTTTGTATTTTTCATGTCAAATTGAAAATATTTAGCTCCTCAGTATTTTTCTTCTAGGCTTTTACACAATGGGTTTATAACAAAACACTTGTTACCCATAGAAAGTGTGAAGGGTAAACTATAGTTTAGATTGTGGTTAGCAAGCTAATTAGTTGTCAGATGGTTGTTGGCCTTGATGCTAGCAAGAAATTCAAGTTGGGGTTGGTCGTCAAATTTTTTGGGGGGTTGGTTGTCACATGTTATTTCAAGGCTGCAGCCAGAAAAGGAACCCAATAACGAAATAAATTGTCAAGCTGTATCCTCACTGACACCCCAGAGAAGGAAAGAATAGAGCAGGAAAAGGCAGCTAGCAAGCAAAAGAAAAAAGGGCAACCAAATCAAAACAACCCAGTGCATCCCAAACTAGACCAGCTGCCAAGGCTACAGAACGTTATGTAGGCCTATTTGTCAACTTGACAATGCAATTAAACTTTCAAATTTAGTTCTACTTTCTTGCCTTATTTTTAAGATTATTCCCATTAAGATTACATTGTGACAAACAACCCCATAGTGTTTGACAACCGACCCCTTGATGGGGTTGGTTGTCACAATGTGTAAGGGTGTCTTTGATGATTAATTTCTTCTTTATTACAATACGATAGAAAAAGTGAGGGGTACACATTTCAAGCCAACACCTTAAGCTTCAATTTAATATAGGAATGACTATTGAAAGATGTTTAGATGATAAGCAATTCTCAGTAGAGTAAAAAGTGTGCCTACTTACCCCGTTCTCCCCTACAGCAGCAGTCATTGAAAACGAAATTCTGAAAATCCCAGGCTCCTCTCAACAATATAATAGAAGAAGAAAGTGACATAAAAAATAAAATTGTATAGTAGAAACAGAAAAGTGAAGAGAGTGCAAGCACACAGTGCAGATAAAAAGTGTAGAGATAAGGTGCACCATGATGTACTGCTGTGAAACTGAGACATCTTCTTAATTAAATGGACCAGTAACCATGAGGTCTGTTTTTGGATCCCCGGCATTGGACAGGAGAGTGTTAGTAGTAAAACTAGTGGTGGCTGGTATTTAATCTACTGTGCCCACCATCTCTACCGTTGTGTCATTGAGCAAGGCACTTAACCCCGAACTGCTCCAGGGGCGCTGTCCTATGGCTAACCCTGCGCTCTGACCCCCTCCGAAGTGTGGTAACTTGAGGGAAAAGACAGATTTCAATGTGCCCTGTGTACAAGTGAGTTAATATACTTATTTCCAGGTATGAGAAGCTGCCGCTGGACTTCAGGACTCCCTTCATCTTCAACATGGAGAACTTTCCTCAGCAGTGTAGCAGTGGCACCCCCCTCAGCATGGCAGCTAATCGCACAGCCTCCTCCACTCTGGCCTCTCTCTCAAGATACTTCCTGCACCAGCGCTGGGTGTGGGCCGTGCAGAGCAGCCAGGGAGCAGCTGTGGCCATGCAGGCTGTCACTCACATTTTATCCATGCTCTCAGAGTCAGTTCAAACACACTTTATTTCTCGACCAACATTGATTTTTGTTCCCATTTTCGAGTAGCATTTGAACTTTAAGTCAAATGTTTTGCTTAAATGTATAAATATAATTAAAAGTTTTACTTCTAATGATCTTAATCATTATAAAGAATGCTTTAATTATTTAAGCATTTAAAAAAAAAAAAAAAAAATTGTATGAAAAAGAATAATGGTAGTGTTGTCATATAAGAAGCGTACAATATCTCTAACATTATCTTAGATAACAAAATTGATAGTAATGCAAAATAAAGTAGTTTACCTGTTTTTGTTTTTATTTTAATTTGTATGTTTTCATACAAATCCATAATAATGTTAGCCTGGCATTCCCAGACCTGCCACTAGGCGCTAGCAAATTAAATTTGCTGCGCCTGTTGGTCTGGACACTCTCCATTGAAGCTTTTTCAGAAAGTCCAGAAATCCGGACTCACGTTTCAATTGGTTCTATCTAATATGGACGCACCAGAGCCCTTTGTATGGTGCTCTGTGGCGGACGTAACCGTATGACGACAGTGACGTCGAAGCCGTGCACGCGACGTCGAAGCCGTGATAGTAAACATCAAAGATGGCTGCGGATATGTTGTGTGAGTTTGAGACTGCTTTGGCCTCGACCCTTTACGATTTGGAAGACGGCACTCAAATCTTTCATTAGCAAGTAAGTGGAATGTTCTGTTTTGCCGACCGACCACGGCAAAAGTTTAATTTAACAGTTTAACAGCTTAATACGTCACCTTGTGCATCGCTCTGATTGGTTGTAGTGCTATCCAACTGCTGCATTAATGCACGAGTAGTAGCCCCTTGAGTTGGAAATTACTATTGATCGTGGCCAGACACTCTATCGTTCAAGATATCAGGGTCTGGATTTCCAGGCTAGAATAATGTCCAGAGCAATATTTTCATCCAAAAAACATTTAATTCACAAAAATCTTTCCAAACTCCAACAAAATTACTGTTTTCATACACTCTTTATTTCCTTTATGCCATTTATGCTGTTAATCTACCGTACTTTTCGGACTACAAGCCGCGACTTTTTCCCCGTTTTTCGACCCTGTTATTACACAGCACAGTATATGTTCTGTAGCTACTAGGGATGGGCGTTAGTAATCTACTCCTCGTTTCAAATGATCTCGATTGGTGGATGAGGAAAATCGTTTTTTGTTTTTTTTAGTGTCTGTAGCCTTTAGGCCGGCCGGCAGGCCGCCCCTATTTTAAAATGTTATATACGTGTACAAAACGGCACAAAACGGATAAAATAAAGTTTAACAAAATTAAATATTTTGATCCAAGTTAAATAAACTAAGCGTTGTGTCAAACAGCAACCGCAAATAACTGCCACCTCCGTGCAGCGCAGCCAGTGTGTGTGGTCTCCACAGCACCGCGGAGTTGAATGCGGTGCTGGAAAACTTGGATAGTCACGTAAAGAAGTCAGGCTGACTTCGGGTACATTCGAGCCAACGACAGTTAAGAAGCCTTTATTATGGAATATAGGATTGAGATTCAAAAGCCGACCGGTGTAACGGTCCGTTAATGAGGTATTAGTCGCGGTAATTAGTCACGGACACGGAGTGGGCATACGTGGTTGGATATAGCCTACTACTACTACTGCTTTGGTGAGTTATTTAGCCTATCTATGTGTTTAAATTGTAGGACAATAATGTTATTGTATTTGCTGCCCTTCTTATTTTAAATTGTGTCTATTTTGATTGTTAGCCAACTACAGCCCATGCTTTTTTTCTCTCTCTTTTTTTTCTCTCCACCGCAGACCTACTCGATCGGTTTAAATTGTGGCCCGCTTATTTAATTACTTTCAGTTAGGAAAATGTGTTTTAAACTTGTGGAAAATAAATCCTTACAATCATATGGTAACTGTGACTGTTTGACAAGAAGCATTAAGCGCAGGTTATTGGCTTTATTGCGATGCACCGTTCTGCTGACAGATGCGCTGCGTTCTAAAAATTGAAAAAAGTTTAACGAGGAATCGATTGATCCTCGAGGAATGCAAGCGATCACACGAGTAGTGAAAACACCCGTGCCCATCCTAGTAGCTATTGCACTAAATGGTAACACTTGAATACATTATTCAAATATGCAACTTGTTTGTTGAAATGTTAATAAATGGGAGCTTCCTCAAGCAGCCATCTCTTTCCCGACAATCCCCTCTGTGCACGAATTCTTACATATGGTAATTAAACATTATAACACCTGCGGCTTATAGTCCAGTGCGTCTTATAGTGCGGAAAGTACGGTACTGTCAATAAAACGCGGCACTTCTTTTCCTAGTAAAAGTCTTCAATAGGCCTGATATGCTTTTCATTTCAAAAATCTCTAGCACGTCTTGAGTTTTATTGATGGTAACTTAACTTGCTAAATCACAACCAAAACCATAAACTGTTGGCTACATGTGCATACTACTAAATGTACAATGGGAGTTTTAGTAGTACAGTGTTGAGTGTTTTTTATCTTGCCTATATTATTGACCCAGGTCATTGTTTAAATACCAGCTTTTAATTGATTTTTTTAAAATTTGTTTTAATAAATAACATTTGGGAGTAGGCAACGTAAGTGTATTAATAAGGCATCTTTCAACAACAAGGCAAATCAGTTCTTTAAATATTACAAAATAACCCAGATGTGTTCCAAACATTCGATGATACATTAGATTGCAACAAACTTTGAGAACAGTTAAATGGTTAATAATAATAAATTGATTCCAGAGAACAGCAAATGTTTGGTGGCAAATGTGTCCTGAGGTTTTTAATAGTTATTGCTGAAATATAATATATACAGTAGCTGTTACTGATTAAGGTCACAGCAGCTAGGAAGGTTTAAATGTTTTATAAGCCATATTGTGTGTTTTTTTTCTCTCCCTGAAAATCTTTCAATGTCTGTAGGATCCGCATATCAGAAGGCTTTCACTTTGCAGCCAGTGGAGAGGGCATCGTTAATATGGTTATTGAGCTGCCAATGAAGGTAAAGGGTAGCATTACACCAACCACTTCAAACACTATCGTTAGTACATGCATGTGTGGGATAATTCCTAAGTAGTTCTATTTTGTTTCCAATCAAATGAATCTGCTTCCCCAGGGCATGTCAGGGGAAATGGACAAAGAGAGTCACTCGTGCATTGTTCAGTACATTGTGTTCCCACCTCACACTACATCTACTAAGGACAGGTAGGAATGGCACTGTGTTCACTGCTAAGCCTGACAAGAACTATTAAAAGTTTGTCCAATTAGTAGCAAGTCATCAATCCTGTCATTTTCAGTTGACATGAAAGCTTTGGCAACAGTTGCTAGATTCAGTCAACATTTATTACATCAATCAAGGAAATATGCCATTTCATTAGTTTTCATTTTCTGCTAGTTGAATAACACATACAGCTGTTTCTCCCTTGTTGACCATTGTCTCCATTTTTGCAGAGGTTTTTCTTTCACTATTTTCCATAGAGCTAGCCAGCTAGCATTATAGGACTATGATAACGTGCTTTTATATTCCACCTATAGTAGAATGACTGATAGGTGAACTCTACAGCACCACACCTGTTTTGATCTGGAACAAATCAGAGTTGTGGATGTTGTTTCAGAGATCTGGAGTGATCATATGCAAAGAGACGAGACAGCTAGCAAACAAAATTGAGACACACGGAGGAAGATTGAGAGATACTGTTTTGAACCTACAGTACATTGTTGCACCCACTAAATCAATAATGCACAGACACTGCAGAGAATAAAGTAAGATGTCTTCCTACCTTCATGCTTATTTGCCCGAAGCATCCCATAAACCGTCCATAGAGCCCTCGCCCCCTTTCCCCTGCTTCTCTCTTTGCTTTTCTCCCTTCTACCCGTGCGGGCCGTGTAAGCAATTGGCCGTGTCAAAGGGCATTATAGAAGTGCGATTAATCTGCGTTAATTTTTTTAATCGCGTTAATTTTTCTGTGATTAATTACTCGAAATTAACGCGTTAATTTGACAGCCCTAATTTTGATGCAAGTGCAATAAACTGAGCTTTGTGTCAAACAGCAACTGCAAATAAATGCCACCTCCGTGCCACCGCAGCGCAGCCTGTGTTCTCCACGGCACCACAGAGCTGAACGCGGTCTCTCCTTTCTCCAGAACATTTTCAGGAATATAACTGTCCAATTATTTCAAAGCAGATGATAAAGTTACGTTCATAAAAAGGGGAGATAACACCCGTTACTCTCAGTTAGTAATGAGTAGACTCCAGGTGAGCATGCAAGGTGCTCTCTGCTTGGAAAGAAAAGTAAAGAAGAAGCAAGGCTTACTTCAGGCACATTCGCTCCGAGCCAACAACAGTTAAGAAGAATATGGGGATGAGATTTAAAAACCGACCGGTGTAACGTTCCGTTAATGAGGAATTTGTCGCGGTAACTATTCACGGACACGGAGTGAGGATTACGCGGTTGGATATACAACTACTAAGTCTACAGCTTTGGTGAGTTATTTATATGTATTTAAATTGTAGGACAATCATTTTATAGTATTTGCTGCCCTTCTTATTTTAAATGGTGACTTAGGCTATTTTTTTTTGTTACAACTACAGCCCATGCTTTTTTCTCTTTTTTTCTCCCCACCGCAGACCTACTCGATCGGTTTAAATTGTGGCCCGTCTATTTAATTACTTTCAGTGAGGAAAAGGTGTTTTAAACTTGTGGAAAAATAATCCTTAATATCATATGGCAACTGTGACTGTTTGACAATAAGCATTGAGCCCTTTATTGCGGTGAACCGTTATTCTGCAGACAGATGCGTTGCGTTCTAAAAATAGAAAAAAGTTTTATCACTCGAGTAGCGAAAACACTACTTGTGCCCATCCCTAGTAGCTACTATTGCACTAAATGGTAACACTTGAATACGTTATGCAAATATGTTAATAAATGGGAGCTTCCTCAAGCAGCCATCTCTTTCCCGACAATCCCCTCTTGTAACTCTTATATATGGTAATTAAACATTCTAACACCTGCGGCTTATAGTCCAGTACGGCTTATAGTGCGGAAAATACGGTATTTGTGCTTCAAACTGTACACGGATGCCCTGGTACAGGCTTTCTTCAGTAGGAACTGCAGCATAAAGTGACGAAGAAGGAGTTTCCCCCGTATTAATGTCGCTGCGCTATGAAATGTGGGTAATTCCCTTAGCCAACATCTGCATAGATGCTGACTTACAGAAAAGGTGCTTAAAGGGCACATTGTCGCCTTGATGATGTGACTGTGTGACAGCCCTAAGCCCTCACTGACTTAGTGGAAGCGCGCCTCAAAGTCTCTGAGTCTGTAAGGGTGGACATCGGGATTGGGCCCGGCTCCAACAGTTTTTGCAAGATTGACACAACTTTACACATGACATACATGGATCCTCAAGCCATAAGTTAACAAAATCATTCTATTACAACCATCTGTGTCGGTATCGTAGCTCATTGAATTTGTGTTAACTAGCTACGTGTTATGTAAATCCAAAACGGTTCATTTTATAAAGACCAAAGTTGACACGTTTGTCCGATGGTTCTGAGGTTGGTACTACAGTTTCGTAGCATTGCTCCTCAAGGGGGTACCTAATTGCGTGGGAGGCTTGATCCCTGTTCATAACTGCTTGCAGTTGTAGTCATTATTATTATTACATTCTCCAGCCTGTGTTTTTCTGCTCTTGCATGGGTCTCCAGCTTCTCCACTGATGATGACAACGACACTGAGGTGGAGGCAGTAGACGTGGACACAGACCTCAACCTAGTGACCGAGTGCTGGGTAGAACCACAGAGTGGCACCGTCATCAACTGTATGGAGCAGCATCGCCACTTCCAGGGCCTCAAGTACCAGGAGATCCCTCAAGCAGTGTGTACAGCTAGTTTCTACAGCATTACAGTCTGTCAATTCATTATATAATACAATGTAACGGTTGGGGATGGGCTATATTTCGGTAAGTGTAAATATCAAGAAATACAAAGAGTTCCTCCAACTTCATGCTTGTTTTGTGGTCTGACATGCACTGGTAACTGTGGGACAGGTGTGTGCCTTTCCAAATCATGTCCAAACAACTGTTATTACTAAAGGTGCACTCCAATTGGGCTGTAGAAACATCTAAAGGATGATCTGTGGAAACAGAATGGACCTGAGCTCAATTTTGAGCTTGATCACAAAGGCTGTGAATGCTTATGTACAAGTGATTTTCTTTGTTTTTTATTTTTAATACATTTGCAAAAATCTCAAACAAACCTGTTTTAAGCTGTCATTATGGTTTATTATGTGTAGAATTTTGAGGGGAAAATGAATTCAATCCAGCATTATTCCAGGCTGTAACATAACAAAATGTGGAAGGAGTGAAGCGCTGTTTACAGTGCATACTTAATGTATGCACTGTAAATAAGTTAAAAAAAGCCATTTGATTTCAAAGGAAAGAAAAAGAATAAAAAAAATTGGACTGAAACGTTGTAGGCTGAATATTTAGCTTATTATCCCCTACCCTTTCAAAAGTTATCATTTTAGACACTACTAGTTTAAGTGGAGTTGTTGAGATGGTTTGTGTCTGATAGTGACCTTGTGTGTTGTAGATCTTCCCAAGGGATCTGGCCTGTATGTCCACCATGATGACCTTTGAGTATCTGAGTCAGCTGTGTCAGAACAAGGAGCAGGTGTGCGCGCTTCCACCTGGAATCAAGGATGTGAGAGGTAATAAAACACTCTTACTCTTTACGAATTTTCCTTTGTATATATTCAGTCCCCTCCATAAGTATCGGAACAGTGAGGCCAATTCCTTTATTTTTGCTGTAGACTGGAAACATTTGGGTTTGACACAGCTCAACATTTCAGCTTTCATTTCCAGGTATTCACATCTGGATCTGATACACAACTGAGAAGATATAATTTTTTGAAAAAGAACAACATTTTTAGGCAAGCAAAAGTATTGGAACAGATAGACTTCAAATAAATGAAAGTGAATAAACCGTAATATTTTGTCGCAAATACTTTGCTTGCAATAACTGCATCAAACCTGTGACCCATTGACATCACAAAACGTTTGCATTCTTCTTTTGTGGTGCTTTTCCAGGCTTTCACCGCAGCCTCATTCAGTTGCTGTGTGTTTTGTGGGGTTACTCCCTTCGGTCTCCTCTTTAGCAGGTAAAATGCATGCTCTATAGAGTTTAAGTCTGGAGAGTCTAAAACCTTCCATTTCTTGCCCCTGATGAACTCCTTTGTTGTTTTTGCAGTTTTTTTGGATCCTTATCTTGCTGCATGATGGAGCATCTTCCAATCAGTTTGGTTGCAACTTTCTTTAAATTGTCAGACCGAATGTTTCTGTAGACTTCTAAGTTAATTTTGCTGTTGCCATCATGTGTTACTGTGTTGTTGTCAAGATGAACCTTTACCAAAGTGATGGAAAGGCTAAAGTTTGGAGAAAGAAAGGATCTACTCATGATCCCAAACATACAGGCTCATCTGTGAAACACGGTGGAGGCAATGTCATTGCTTGGGCTTGCATGGCTTCTTCTGGGACGGGCTCATTATTCTTCATTGATGATGTAACACATGATGGCAACAGCAAAATTAACTCAGAAGTTTACAGAAACATTTTGTCTGACAATTTAAGGAAAGATGCAACCAAACTGATTGGAAGATCCTTCATCATGCAGCAAGATAATGACCCAAAACACAACAAAGGAGTTAATCAGGGGCAAGAAGTGGAAGGTTTTAGACTGGCCAAGTCAATCTCCAGACTTAAACGCTATAGAGCATGCATTTTACCTGCTAAAGAGGAGACTTAAAAGAGTAACCCCCTAACACAAACAGCAACTGAATGAGGCCGCGGTGAAAGCCTGTAAAAGCATCACAAAAGAAGAATGCAAAAGTTTGGTGACTTTTCAAACAGGCTTGATGCGGTTATTGCAAGCAAAGGTTTTGCGACAAAATAGTACGTTTTATTCACTTTAATTTATTTAAAGTCTATCTGTTCCAATACTTCTGCTTGCCTAAAAATGTGGTGTTCCTTTACAAATAATTATATCTTCTCAGTTGTGTATCGGATCCAGATGTGAATACCTGGAAATGAAAGCTGAAATGTTGAGCTATTGTCTCAAATTCATCTTTTGGTGTCAAACCCAAATGTTTCCAGTCTACAGCAAAAATAAGGGAATTGGCCTCACTGTTCCGATACTTATGGAGGGGACTGTATATAGACAGTTGTGTGCCTTTCCAAATCATGTCCAAACAACTGTTATTACTAAAGGTGCACTCCAATTGGAATCAAGGATGTGAGAGGTAATGAAACACTCTTACTCTTTACGAATTTTCCTTTGTATATATATAGACAGGTGTGTGCCTTTCCAAATCATGTCCAAACAACTGTTACTACTAAAGGTGCACTCCAATTACGAATTTTCCTTTGTAGATTGTTTCTAGTTTTGAAATGTTTCTTGTTAATGAGTGTGCCATAATCAACTTCTGTACAAATTAAATTAAGTACAATGGGTTAGGTCGACATGTTAGGTCGACATGCTTAAATGCATTGAGTTTCTGCCATGTGATTGGCTGATAAGTTATATGTGTTATCAAGAAATTGAACCGGTGTACCTAATAAAGTGGCCGGTGAGTGTATGTCTGCTGCAAGTAATGGCGGACTGTTTTTAATGTAACATCTCTGTACTGCTGTATTTCAAAGGCATAATGTCTGTCTTGTGTGTGTGTGTGTGTGTGTGTGTGGTGTGTGTGTGGTAGGTGAAGCCTGTGAGGGAAGCATTCACATGGTCCCTTTCCAGTTTGACCTGATTCAGCTGCTGCCACAGTGCCAGCAGGTGGAGCTCTTCTTCCACACATTCAGTACAGGTACTGGACTCCTCTCTTCACTTCAAACATCTTCATCTTTCATTGAATGAAGGGAATGATAGACACCATGAAACACTATACTTCTGATTAGGGCACATTTCGGTATTGTGCGGACCAACTTTGTAGTGACCTCCATCGTGTTTTCCAAATGTCATTTGATTGCATCCAAATTCCTGACATGTGGAAATCTTCGATTATCATCCCCATCCCCAAGTCATCTAACCACAAAGAATGATTTTAGGCCGATAGCTTTAACATGATGAAAACCTTTGGAAAAAATTGTTAAGGGCCTTGTCATGTCATCAACAAATGACAAACTCGACCCACTACAATTTGCCTACCAGGTGGGGAGAGGGATAGACGATGCTAAGCTTTTTAGGGCGCACTCACACTAGTCCCTCGTTTCCACCGAGTAGAGCGGGTCGGAGCGGTTATTTTAGATTTCCATTTGCCAAAAGTTGGGTAGGGTACGGATATAAGCCAGCCTAACTGCTCTAAGCCTAGATATCACATAGCTGCCGCTGCCAGCGCTGTTCGCTCACTGTCTCTTTCGGCTTGCACTGGGCCGTCTCTGTGCATTTACCGGCGTAATACGCTCACAACAGGGGGAAAACGAGGTATTGGCAAACTTGCCCTGTTCCGTGCTGAAGCACGATTGACCCAGTAAAAACATCTTTTTGCTTTGCTTTACGCTTTCTCTCTCTCTCTCTCTTCTCTCTCTCTCTCTCTCTCCTCTCTCTCTCTCTCTCTCTCTCTCTCTCTCTCTCTCTCTCTCTCTTATAAGCCTACACCTAGTCTTACACATGATAAATTCTCAAACATTATATGTTCAAGTCCAAGTGATGGGCAATTCTGGTGCTGACTAGTAAGGCACCGGACGTTTAACCGACTATGCATACCTAATGAATTCATGTCATGAACACTCTCTGTTCACTTGCTTGTGCGCGTGTTGGCTCATTAGCATCTGTACTGTGCCTGAGCACACCTCTCGTGCCGTGCTGGAGTACGGATGGCGTGCTCACACTAGTCAAATGGTCTAGACTTTAGGGGGCAAACGTGCTCGGGCACGGAACAGATGGCCTAGTGTGAGTGCGCCCTTATTCTCAACAACCTCTTCAAACATCTAGAGAAGCCACAAGCACATGCCAGGCTCCTGTTTGCTGACTTATCTTTAGCATTCAACACAATGCAGCCGCATCTCCTCATAGAGAGGCTTGTGTGTGATTCTAATTTGCTAACAATGACAGGGAGCAGAAAGTATCTGTAATCGACCGCCTCTCTGACTCCCTAGCCTCTTCCACAGGCTCGCCTCAAGGTTGCGTTCTTTCGCTTTTATTTTTTATTATGTTGAATTCTCTGACTATTCTGTACTGCTGTTTCTCCTGCATGGCTCAGAATCAGGCCACGACATTCTCTCTGTTGCCTTCTGGGGGCGTCGATATGCCCTACCTGTTAGTAGGACAAACCGCTATGCCAAATCATTCATTCCCTCTGCGCCCAAACTTTTAAATTCTTCATAGGTTTTTTGTTCTATTCATATTCTTGTGCCTTGTTGTCTTGGAATGTTTTTGTGCATATCACGTATAGTATTAACTCTATTTAGGGGAGAGTGGCCTGAGTTGTGCCGGTGGGGAAGTTGTGCCACACCTTGGAAGAAATTGGAAATGTGACCACATATTTAAGAAGAGCCATCCATTTGACTCATCCTGTAAAGAAGGGAGACACAAGTAATAAGATATAAACACATTCAAGCTCAAAAAACTGTGTTTTGCCTTTAAATTAAAATGATTTGATATACCAAATGACAAGTCATAGGAAAAAACGGTGGTAGTGGGGACAATTTTAACATTTTCCATTGTTGGTTCTAGTAAGTTTCCCCCTGTTGTCATATGTAGCAGTGGAGCGTGTGGAGCAGGCTGCCAGCACTCTGCCAAATGAGCTGCTGCTCAGCCTGTTCCACAGCAGCCTGCAGCAGCAGCTGAGTGACCGAGAGATCCCATTGGCCGACAGCCACCATGCCACCTTCATGCACAACGTCTTGGAGCGGGAACGAGACGGCCAGGGGGCTCCTTTCTCCTTACCTGTTATTAAAGGTGAGTACATGTCCCTGCATCTCCTCTTAGCCGTAGCCTATGTATGTGAGAGCTATACTAAGGGATGGGGCCGATACAATATCAGTATTGGATCTAATATGCTTGCAATTAGAGCTGCAACGATTAATCTAATAATCGATTATTAAAATAATCAGCAACTATTTTGATAATCGATTAATCGTTTAGAGACATTTTTTAATAAAACATTTCCAAATTCTCTGTTTTCAGTTTCTCAAATGCGAATATTTTTTCTGGTTTCTTTAATCCTCTTATGACAGAAAACTGAAATATCTGTGTGTTTTGGACATAACAATACTTTTGAGGACGTCAACATGGGCTTTGGAAAACTGATCAACATCACAATTTTCGGACATTTTACGGACCAAACCACAAATCGATTAATAATTGATTAATCAGGAAAATAATCGACAGATTAATCGATTATCAAAATAATCGTTAGTTTGTATATAGGCCCCAATAGGCTCAGTCCTGGTTGCAACAGACCTAGGTTTGAATTGATTATAACCTCATTTAGCACATTATTTTTAAATATTTTATATTATTTATTATTATTTTTCTCCCCCATCTAATTTTGACGATTTAAGGACATGCATCCTAGATTGCCATAGTCATCAATGGGTTAATATGTAACCCATCTCTTTATTTTATTATTATTTATTTTTTATGACACTGTTTGTGCGAGGAAAGCGGTGTACAGTGAACCACAACTATCCCTTTAAAGGTGAAGTTATTTATGTTAATATAAGTGTTAAATCGCTCTTTATTCATACAGTGATCACTTACATAATGTGCGCGTTTCATAAATCCAATCTTTCAGTCAGCTGCTCTGCATGTAATCGGCAAATAAACTTATTGGAGGATCCCGAAATTATATCCAATCACAAGAGAGAGCGCTACAAACCGACACCCGTCTCACTCATGGTCTCACTGCCGCTGCATGCCAGAGCGACAGATGGGTGAATGTTTATGCGCCTACAATGGCGGAGCAGGTAAAAATCCTTCCCAATGTCTGTTTTGATGGTTTTTATCATGTTTTATCACACTTATGGATCTGAGATGATGCTAGATAACTCGCTGCTTGAAGACCGCAGTGCATTAATGTGGTGACATAGGGACGAGTGAGGGGACTGCTAACTGCAGTAACTGACAGGAAGTTAGCTAAAAGAACCATTCCGCTTACAGCACCTTTAAGATGTGTTTATATAACGGAAAGTTTGGGAAGCTTTGTTCAATCCCACAAGTTTGTTTTTCGACATTAATGGAAGGAAAGAGGTTAGAGTTAAATAGGGCTCACATGTGCCCTTTAGCTAAGTTAATGTTATAGCAGGTGTATGTGTACTTAAGTGTTTTCTCGTTATTAACCCATTGATGACTATGAAAGTGAACCCATTCAGGTCAGACATGCCAAGAGGAAAGAACATCTCAGAGGATCTCAGGAAGAGAGTTGCGATGTTTCACATTTGTCTGGGGACAGCTATAAATTAATTCAAAAAAAGTTTGAGCTCCATCTGTCAACCATGAGGTTAATTATCTACAAATGGAGAGCTTAAGAGTGACTGAACATCAGTAAAAGCAAACCGAAACATTACATCTAGTGATGATTGAAGACATCTCTTGCAGCATCTTGGACAGATGTGCATGGTTCCACCATAAGAAGAAAAATTTGTCAACATGGCTTTCATGGGAGGGTTGCTGAAGAAGCCTCTGCTCTCAAGAAAGAACAAAACTGCTTGTCACAACTTTACTAGAGAGCACCTGGAGATACTTGAAGTCGTCTGGAAGTCTATTCTGAGACAGATTAGTCCAAAATGTAACTGTTTGGTCATAACCAAAACCGCCATGTTTGGGTGAAAACTCAACTCTGCCTACCACCAAAAGAACCTTCTCCCAAGTGAAGAATGGTTGTGGCAAATGTTCTGCAACTTGCCAGATCGCCAATGTTTGTGTTGGCTTTTTACCTGAAAAATCACTTTTCTTGTGGCGCTTGTAGGCATTTTTGAAGGAAGTCCACTTCTAGGCAGATGTTCAGTCACTCTAAGAGCTCTCCATTTGTAGATAATTAACCTGAGGGTGGACAAATGGAGCTCAAACTTTTTTTGAATTAATTTATAGCTGTCCCCAGACAAATGTGAAACATCACAACTCTCTTCCCGAGATCCTCTAAAATGTTCTTTCCTCTTGGCATGTCTGACCTGAATGGGTTCAGTTTGGTGAGCCTTAGCTGACCTGGTTTTATCTGTTTTATCTAGTGCCGCCCGATTTCTTCCCTAAAGATCTCTCACTACATTTCATCACTCAATTTGGCCCACCTGATCGTGTTTACCTGCTCGATTTAAGCAATGCAGCTCAGAGTTCACAAACACTTTTGCACATACAAAAGTTGGCAAATCATTTGTTTTAACAATGGATTTCCGGAAAATAAAAAAGTGGAATCTATAAACAAACATCTGTTATTTCATATAAAAATACTGGTATTGATAAAAATAAATGTATAATGGTTAAACTCAATAAAATTCCAAAAGGCTCAAGGGATTCATACTTTCAAGCAGCACTGTAAATGCCATTCTATAGCTTATAGCTCAAAGACAATGCAAAGAGACAGCCAAATTGAATTATGGTGTGGTAGGACTATGTTCTAGTTTAATTATAATTTATTTTCAGTATTAAAACCATCATTTGGATCCATGAATAAGAAAACAAATTTTATATGTAGGGGAGAGTGGCCTAAGTTGTGCATTTTGGAAGTTGTGCCACCCCTTGTTTCTAGAAAACCATGGAAGAAATTGGAAATGTGACCACATATTTAAGAAGCCATCCATTTGACTCATCCTGTAAAGAAGGGAGACGCAAGGAATAAGATATAAGCACATTTAAGCTCAAAAAACTGTGTTTTGCCTTTCAAAGTAAAATTTCCATGATCAAGGTTTTTTGATTATTGTGTCTGAACAATTATAGACAAGTTTGAAAACATTTGACACATGTTTTAGTGCTTTAGTATGCTACACTTTGAGTCTATACAGTTAGCACGATGTCAGCCCTAAACTGCTGCATCATGCCTATTATCCAAAATTCTGGGATTGGGGTGATTTGTGCCAAAGGGCCTAGGTGAGTTATAAGTAAGTAAGTAAAATGTATTTATAAAAGCACATTTATGACAGTTTGCACTGTCCAAAGTGCTGTATATAGTGCATTCAGTAGGTAAACAATGAAGGTAAAATAACAATAACCAAATAAAGACATAAAGCCCATACATCCACATAAACACAGATAGTAGTGCAGAGGTAAATAGTTAATGGGGAGGAAACACCAGGGTGTACATATGGGTTTTGAGCCTTGATTTAAAGGCAGAAATGTAGGGGGAATCACATTTGTCAGGTGGCAGTTGGTTCCACAAGCACGGAGCAACTAGTGCAAAGTACATTTCTGAGAGTCGTGCCAGTGGCATGGCTGTATACGCTGGTCACCAAAAGAAAGTGATTGTCTACAGTAGCTCAGAAGAGTGACATCTCAATTCTACTTAACGACACCACTGATGAGAGTTCAGATGGCCAGAAAGATGATGATGGTGACTTTGTCATTGTGAACTTTGCAGGTAAAACCATTAGATCTGCTAGGCCTTGTTTAAGAAAATTGTCCTTCAATCTTTGTCAACTATTTACTTTATTTACTTTAAATACACCTTAAATAAGTGATTGTCTAATGGATCTGGACAGTTTATGAGATATATATCAATGGCACAATTCACCCCATGGTATTCTCTCCAACCGCACAACTTACACCACACCGGGGGCAAGTTGTGCAACAAGACAACTTTTTTTCCGAAAGCTATATTTCTTCAACAGTTTATTCCAGATCCAAAGTTTTTATTGCCAGGGATGCACAACACCCTGAAATATATGTACATATTTGAGTTGGAGACTTTACTGTCAAGGCCTTACTTTAAAGTCACTTTGAGTGAAAAGTTGCACAACTTAGGCCACTCTCCCCTATATATCCACCTTCTGTCATTTATCTTTTTGTTCCTACAACAATATACAGAGAAAATTCGAATTTTGGGCATATTCGAATGGTAGAATTAATTGTGATTAATCCACAGCTTACCCTGTGATTAATCTGATTTAAAATTTAAATCGTTTGACAGCCCTAATTATTATAACGGAAAGCATCGGTATCGGCCGATATCCAGAACTCAGATATCGGAATCGGATCGGACTGAAATATAGTGGATAGGTGCAACTCTAGCTTTACTTTGAAATTACACAACTCCATAGCTTTGAAGGGATGCTATGAAGCTGCTCGCTTTTCCTGTTGTCATCATTCAAAATGTCTGCCTCTTCTTGTCAGAGAGTGTAAATCCTCCGCACACAAAGGACACTATGACGTCATGCCACACCACTGGCAGTAGCAGAGAGGTGATGGGATCCACCAGTACGCTACAGGTAATACCATTCAGTACACACTCCCTGCATCAACATTCAACTACTTGACACTAGTCTGAGAACACGGAACATTTGGTCTAATTTCTTGTTTAAAAATGAACCCTCAGTCCTGCTGCTCATGTGTATGCTTCATATTGGCCTATTGATAGCACTTTCTTCTTTAAACACATGGATATCCTATCCATAAGATTTCTGAATCATTTGTTTGGAAACTGGTCAAATGGGTGTTTTATGTGAAAATGAGCTGATAAGTAAAGTTATCTTCATTATCATCATCATCATCAACCGCTTATCCGAAATCGGGTCGCGGGGGCAGCAGCTTGAGCAGGGAACCCCAAACTTCTCTTTCCCGGCCACATCAACCAGCTCTGACTGGGGGATCCCGAGGCGTTCCCAGGCCAGTGTGGAGATATAATCTCTCCACCTAGTCCTGGGTCTTCCCCGAGGCCTCCTTCCAGCTGGACGCTCCTGGAACACCTCCCTAGGGAGGCGCCCTGGGGGCATCCTTACCAGATTAAATTTTAGTTATCTTCATTAGTCACATTGAAATTTGTCTTCTCAAGTTACCACACTTGACCCTGGTCAGAGCGCAGGGTCAGCCATAGTACAGCGCCCCTGGAGAAGTTTGGGGTTAAGTGTCTTGCTCAGCCACCACTAGTTGCCGGGGATCGAACCAGCAGACCTCATGGTTACTAGTGGGCCCATCTCTCCTCTGGGCCATCCTACCACCCCTGATATGGAGCATACTCTACATGATAAGGCCGGTGTTGATTTCCGTACAGCAAATTCTCTTCTAATAACCATTAAAGAAATATGAGCCCTAAAGGCCAGGACACACCGGCCCGATAATCGCCGTCGTAGAGTCGGAAGGGGGCGGGACACAAATCTGTTTGGTGTGTGCCGTGAAATCGGTCGTCGTAGATGTCGTCGGGCTTCTTTTGAGCCGATTGCGGCGGGCAGTCTTTCAGTTGGAGCAATTTGATTTGTGGAGGGCTAGCGAATCAGTGAAGCCCAGAAGTGAGGCGGGTACAGGGCTGTACAGTGCGACAGTTTTGATCGCATTCGCTACTGAAATTGATCACGTGCGATGATGAATACAAATCCATTCGCACTCGTGCGACTAATGAGGAGAGGCTGTCTTTGAAACACAGAGGAGAGATGCACCACACTGCTTAGAGGGCTCTACATTAACACTGCGGGTAAATGAGTCTTAGGCAAGTAAGTTATTGAGTCCACCCTCCACTTTGGCTGGTGAAAGATATGTCATCGGGATCTGTGCTCGTGCAGCGATTCTAGGTATAAAAACTTCACCAACGGCAATTACAGGAAGGAGACGGCACATTACCGCAGTTAAGTTAGCGTGTGTACAAACAGAACATTTCCTGTGCGCCTTCACATTAAAAGCCTGTTACTAGCCAAACGTGAGTTGACTTTTATTTTGAAGCCGGTAAGAACAGGAAGTTAGCGCTTTTTTCTAGCATGAAAGGCAACTCCTTCAGCTGCAGCGAGCAGTCAACAGTAGCCTAGTCTATTTACAAAGTTTTAAATAAGCCACTGAAAAGTCTATCTATCTCTAAAGCAGATTTTCCACCAAAACTACCAGGAACTTTGAGTTCCATGAACAACTGACCACAAACTTTTAGGCCCTGTTCTCACGGTGAAAACGTGACAGTTTTCCCGTTTTTTTTTTTTTTTAAAACCCCGTTCAGACACAATTTATCTGACATCTTCACCCGTACACATGTTTTCAGAGGAAACGGGACGAAATCGATGTAGTAAGCATGCCAGGCCAGCAGTTGGCGGTACAAGGTAGTAGTAAATAGCATTTCCGGTGCATCCGGTGTCGGCTGTAAGAATTGAATAAAAAGGCGCGCCTGCGCAAGAATGATTCTTTTTCTCAGCTCTGTGAAAAACAACAACAAACATGGCGTGTCCGCTGTTCACAGCATTGGTGCAGCAATTCCATATTTTGTTGTAGGAGCGATTGCCGGCACGATAACAAACTCATCAGCAACAGCACAGCGAATACAGCTCGGTGATCCGCCATTGTTGTTGTTGTTTTCCAACTGGCGCACATGGACCTACAAAGACGGCGCATGCCCATTTATCTCCAAACGCAATGCGCATGTGTGAGGGTGGAAAACCGTTGTGTTTCCAAAAAATCCTCCCTGGGAGGTGATCTCAAAAACTTGCGGTTTCATGCCTGCGTTTGCTGTTTTCATGTACATGATATAGTGCAACCGCGGGAATTTTTCCGCGTTTGCACCGTTTCGTGTTGCCTTAGTTCCTGGGCCGTGTGGCTGTGTGTGTTTCCACCGGGGTCTGAAGTCCCTTGGAGGTTATGCATATCAGGCCGATGACGCAGGGCCGGCCCTGACCAATTTGGCGCCCTAGGCAAGATTTCAGATGGCACCCCCCATTGCATCGCAGTCAGGTCCACTACCATTGTTCATACACTCACACAGAACTGGACAGCTTTGTCTTTGACATTTAATTTTATTTTAGAGAGAAAATAACCCACAAAATAAAAACCATACTACAAAACAAGTGACATAAAATGAATACAATATTATGATTTGCACAAAATAATGCAGACATTACAATTTGAACTAGAACTACAAGCAGTTGTGAACGGGGGCCAAGCCTCCCACGCGACTCGGGATCGGGCGTCGTCGTCCGTGGCGACCGGCCCTTCGCTTCACGGAATCCGGGGATGTAAAGTTTTTGAATGTGGGATGTTTGGTTTGGGAGTTATAGACCAAAAGGCAAAAAAATCGCAGAGAAAGATGCTCAAGTGTGTTTTTGGCGCCCCCTTTTTAAGGAAAAAGTAGAACCAACCTGAGAACCATAGGACAAACACGTGTGAAGTTTGGTGTTAATAGGATGAATCGTTTTGGATTTAGGAGCAGTTTGGTACAAGGTAGCTAATGTGCAAATCTTTAAAGCGCTTCCGATGGTCATAGAAAAATTATTTATACAAATTTTGCTCGTGGGAGTCGGTAGAGCATAATGCTTTTGGTTTCGTCCAAATCGGCAAAAACTGTAGGAGGAGTGTGTTTTGGCGACTGACACAGTTTTTGCGATGTAGCGAACAAAAAATCCCATACGCAAATGGGCGTGGCCTATCTCAAAAGATGCAGCTGACTTGTGGGCATCTGTGGATATAAAGTGTTTGACTGTGGGATGTTCGGTGTGGAAGTTATAGCCCCAAACGCGTTTTCTTTGCTTTTTTGGGTTTTGGCGCCCCCTATGGATGACATTCGCAAAACTACGTTAGATAGAAAGATGCAGCTCAATGTACCAAACAAGTGGATGTCAAGTTTTTGAATGTGCGATGTTCGGTTGGGGAGTTATAGCAAAATCAAATTGTGAACCTCTCCATTGTAAAGACACTTTTTTGAATTTTCCCCCTAAAGACTTAGAAAATGAAGAAAACAGGCAAAAAAATTGAAAAACTCTTTTTTTTAATAAGTCCGGCCCACATAGGAATTTCTTGCCCATATTTTTCCCATAGGCTCAAGTATGCCCCATGATAGTCTTGAGTTTCAAGAAAATCCCCCTTTTTTTTTAAGGGATTTTCGCAAATCTTTAAAACGCTACCGTTTGGTCTTCCGATGGTCGTAGAAAAATTCTTATATAACTTTTGCTCGTGGGAGTCGGTAGAGCATAATGCTTTTGGTTTCGTCCAAATCGGGCGAAAACTGTAGGAGGAGTTGTTTTGGTGACTGACACAGTTTTTGCGATGTAGCGAAAAATGTATATATACGCAAATGGGCGTGGCCTATCTGAAAAGATGCAGCTGACTGTGACTTGTGGATATAAAGTTTTTGACTGTCGGACTTTCGGTGCGGGAGTTATAGCCCCAAACGCGTTTTCCTTTGTCCATAGGCTCTGCAAAACGCGGTCCCAGGCCCTACTCGGGCTTGGCCCCCTAACTAGAACTGCAAGCAGTTGTGAACAGGGGCCAAGCCTCCCACGCAACTCGGTAACGGCCGTCGTCGTCCGCGGCGCCGGCCCCTCGCTTCACGGAATCCGGGGATGTAAAGTTTTTGAATGTGGGATGTTCGGTTTGGGAGTTATAGACCAAAAGTTGAAGTGTTGCATCGCTGCCGAGCGCGCTGTGCGGCTGCTCCATAGACAGTACAAGTGTCTGCTTGATCCGCCCCCAAGTGCAATTGCTGGGTTCACACCTGCCTGAAAGATTTGCACAAGGGCGAAAGCGCTCCTGAGTTTGCTTCAAACGAACACGGCAGGTGTGAATATTTCCTAAAAGCTCCTCTGACCTCTAAATAAAGGCCCAGACCGTTTGTTTACTTAAAGCGGCTACGAGGAACTTTTAAATATCTTTAAAACAGCCTAATTTTTTTTTGCTATGATAATCATAAATTACCTTTAACTGCAAACGAGACCATCAGTGCAAAGAAAGCAGTTTTTATATAGTTGTATTAATGTCTTTGGAATGGTCGCACACCCAGTCCAATTTTCAGCTTGCGCAGACGGGCTCTATGGTCACATATTCGTATTGGTCGCAGATTTGAGTGTAGCGCAGCAACGCGATTTGAGTAGCCTATCCCTCCAGGTAAGGCAAAGGGAGCCTTGTTTGAAACAGTTATTTGTCGTAATGATGACTGATAACGGGGCAGAACCATCAAAGAAAAAAAGAAAATTCAATCAGGAACAATCAAAAGCTAAAAGGGAGAGTGATAGATGGGCGGGAGGAGAGCGTTGCCAAGCAACTAGAAACAATTTAACGGGAGTGTAACTAGTCCTGCAGTGTTTACTCCTAAGTGAATCAACGGTACTAAAACAAAGTTTACTTTGCTTCTCATCATCAGATGACCATTATTTATCTGAAATAGTCATTATTTACAACAACATAAACACATTACCTCATTGTGATCCATCCTGCCGTCTCTCGTTCATTTGCTTTCTGTGAGGGCACGGAATCTTTCAGCTTCGTGAGTGGTTAGTGACACTGCATCAACTCATTGCAATCAGGTGTGTGTGTGTGTGTGTGTGGCACTGACTGTCGTTAGTTGATGCAGTGTCACTAAAGCCTGTTACATACTCCGTGAGAAGACTTTTCCTTATTTCTTTCAAACGCGCACTTCGCTTTCCTCATTGACTTCAGACTGACCAATCACACAATAGTTCTCGGACAAGCTGCGAGAAGAAAGTTCGGCCTGGGTGCAAGAACAGCTAAACAAGAGCTGAGAGAAGAAAATGACGTAATTTTCTTCTCGCAGCTCTGTCACCGAGAACTTTGTTCTTTCTTCTCGCAGAGTATGTAACAGGCTTAACCACTCTAACAGAGCCAAAAGATTGTGTGCCCTCACACTTTCAACACGGACTTGCACTATATTGCGTCCTAATCATTTGACACTCGCACCGGCCTGCACGCGCTAGAAAACAGCTTTACGACAGCTGGCGTCGTAAAAAATACTACCGTTTTTGTCCAAAGGGGCCGCCAGCTGCCAAAGTTCCTCGTAGCCACTTTAAGAATATCTTCTTGAACAAAAGATGGTCAAATAAGCCTTTAGAATGGTGGTAGAAGCTGTGAAACAATCTATATTGAATAGAATTATATGACTATATGAATGAATCCTTCTAAGTACAGAAATAAACCTGTGTTTCCCTGTGTGTATTGTCAGAGTTTCAGTAATGCAGACCTAGTGGATGAAGAGCCTATGTTAGGGGACAGGAGCTGCTCTACACCACAGTGGAGGTGCTATGCAAAGTACATCAGCTCCCAGCAGATCCTCCTCACCTTCCTTCCTGCTTCCTTTACCGGTGCAACTTGATTTTTCTCTCATATATAAAATGTTTTGGGGATTTTCAACTAAATCTTCATAATGTAACAGAGTTGACTGTCGTTTTCCAGATGTTGTGATGTTGATGCCATCGGAGAGTTGTGTGAGCACTCAGGAGGAGGACACACTGACCCAGTCCCAGGCTGACTCCCCGTGTGGGGGGCTGCACCGCTGTGAGTCTGGCCTCAGTCCAGCAGCCTGTATGGGGCAGAGGAGCTCCAGTAGTGGACCCTCCCCACACACTCTCGACCAGGACAGCTGGGACAGCCACACGTCTGACACAGAGATGGGGACCCCAGGCTTAGGTTGGTCTCATTGTCCAGAATTGAATAAACACTTGTGCACCACAATACATACTGTTCATGTGTTTAGTTAGTTAGTTAGTTAGTTAGTTTATTCGTCAAATGCACAACATAACAGGTAAGCAGTCATAGCTGGCAATGACATTTTTGTGTTCCAAGCTCTCCTCAATAATGCAAAAATAAAAATTTAAAAATAGTATAGTGTATAGAGTAAAATAGTAACAACGTATAGTGCAATAAGAACCAAATTTTAGATAAAATAAACCTAGATATATGTACATATAATATATATATACTATTAATAAATATAATAATAAATATTATATATATATATATATATATATATATAATATTATATTATTATATATATATACATTAGGGCTGGGCGATATGACGATATCATATCGTGGACGATATGAAAGTGTCTACCGGGAGAGATTTGGCCATACCGTTTATATCGCGGAGAAAAAAAGTTCACGTGGCGGGAGCATATGGAGCGGGAGGCAGCTGTCCCTCCGAGTCCCTATAGTTACACTGCAGTTACACCGCCGCGCCACACGGGGGCTCTGCAGTTCTTGGCTGCAATACAGCTTCTCTACCCGCAACAGAAGAAGCCTCATCTGTTGTCTAGCTTCTAGCTGTCTAGCTCATAGTTCAACCTCCGTGTCACGGTGGCAGAGCAGCTGGTTTTAACGGTCAAAAATGTCATCGGGCAAAGGAAACTTGCTTCCTGCTTCAGCGTGCTGTTGCCGTGACGCAGAGTTGGCTTGTTTTAAGCAGCAAACTACATGGGTTAGCTCTCGTGAGCTAGCTGGCTAATAATGACATCTTTAGCCTACTCGGGGCTTCACCCCCGTGCTGTTATTGTTGGAGACAGCCAGCAAGGCTGGTTTTATGTAACTTTAAAACATGTCAAACTTGAAAATATTATTTGTGTTGAAGCTGGAGTTAAAGTATTACCAAACATTTGCTCATTAGTTAATTTTGACAGCTTTTTTAAATGAAGATGAGCAAATACTGCAGGAAAATTCAAATCTTTCATTATTTTGATATAGGCTACTATCAATTGGAAAATGTAGGCTCTTTGGTTGATGCTGTCATTTTTATTTTGCACTGACTGGTGTGGTATTTTGCACCAGTTTTTCTTTTTTATGGAAATTTAAGTTCCAAGCAAAAATTAAAATAATCTAATGTGATTAAAGTTCAGTACGGTTATTGTAATCCATTGAATTTTAAGGAAAAATGCTATATCGTGATATATATCCATATCGTGATATAAAATTACCTATATCGTGATATAAGATTTGATCCATATCGCCCAGCCCTAATATACATACATACACACACATACATATATACACATATATACATATATATATATATATAACATATATACACACATACATACATACATACACACACACACACACAACATGTAAACATGTATGTAAAGAATACATATACATATAAGTGTCTCAGACAGCAGTTAAGGGACTTGCGGAGTTCAACATACTTGTGCTGCTCGGAAAAAAGCTGTTTTTGAACTCCTGGTGTGTTTACACACACCAGTTAGAATCAGTTAGGCTTGTAAGAGCCTTAAATCTAACAACAACCCAAAATGTAATAACTGGTCGATAATGTAACAAAATGCTGAGACCAAAACTTAATAATTTTTTGGCCAAAATGTAGCAACTGACATTTTGGGTCAGTAATTACATTATGGAGCGAGCAAAATATTTTTGTAGTGTAGGATCAAAGTTTGTGTATGAACACTTTGAGCCTTGAATAGCATTATAACTATTGAAAGAATGCTTTTATCGAAACTACACTACATTGGAGCAATAAGCCCTTTAATCCATACATTACTGACTCACTCAATAATGTGTTACAATAATTACACTATAAGGAGAATTTTTTTTTGCTCGCTCCATAATGTAAAAAATTACTCAAAGTATTTTGTTACATTATCAACCAGTTATTACATTTTGGGTTTTGTTGGTCGATGTTTTGGGCTCTTACAAGGCTGAATGATTTAAGGAAGATATCTACTGTTTCTTTTTCAGATGCGGGGGGAAAAGAGGGAGTCCAGTTCTGTGATCCAGAGAGGGCCTTTAGCAGGCAGCTTTCTCAGCAGAGCAGCAGTGACAGCAGCCAAATCAAGTGCCCAGTCTACGTCTACAACTGCTCCCTGGAGACGCTGAAGGAGCAACTGGTTCAGCCCAACTCCAAACACCAGCCCAGGGACATCTTCTTCAGGTACTGAGAGAAAAAAGGCTGCCTCAAAATAGAAAAAGAAATGGGAAAAAGATTTCAAGGAATTCAATTGGTGATAAGGTTAATAGATTTTGGATCTTGACTTAAATGTAGTTTTTCACCATGCACACATCTTTTGTTTTTACAGTGAGCATGTTCTGCAGCAGATACTAATGATCAGCTCAAGTGGAACACTTGTGGCTTTTTCAAATCTATGCTGACAACGTATGAACTAATCCCTATTTACAAGTGAGAAAATTAACAGAATGGACCTTTGCAGTGAGAACATGGCTTTATTACTTACTTTTAAATGACTCTCGCCAACATTAATTTTTTCCAAGATAATTCCAGTTTCTTAAAAAATGGGTCATATTTTTGGGATAATGTTTGTCATTCCTGTGGGAAACAATATTGTTCTCTTTAAGTTAATTTATGAGATGTAAGACTGCAGTGACAACACCAACAAGGGAATGCAGAATATGGGCTGTGTTGATATTGAGTCCCTTGACCAACAATAGCAGATATACTCAGGGTTTACGGGTGGATGCTGGGGTTAAGGTTGGCCTTTTTAAATAATTAACTGATCAAGACAGCAAGAGAATAATCAGAGCACTGACAGCTTAACTAACTACACAGCCATGATTAAATGTGTGCATTGCATAAATGTTGGAGTGAGAGGAGTATACCATGTTTGAGTAGTGGCAGACTCGGGCTGAACTAGGTCGCAGGCTTCACTTCATTGGTGTTGGAACTAGGATTAGGCCATGAAGGTGAAATCCTTTCTCATTGAATCCTTTATAAAACAGTGCTCATTTACTTAATGATTTACAATCCACAATGATCTCATAGCTCAAAAAAGATACTATAGTTGTGAAGTGAAGTCTAAGCGTCTCTCGGTCCGTCTGTCTAGATCGTTCTTTAGCTCTTTCTCAAAATGAAAAGGGAAATGATTCTTAAATGCTTATGCACATGGCTTGGACAGAAGTGTTGGCCAAATGACTAAATAGAAATGTAATGTACAGTGGCTTGCAAAAGTATTCATACCCCTTGAACCAAACACGTAAATGTATTTTATTGGGATTGGAGATTTAAGTGGAATTAAATGATACAAATGAACTACAAACTGAAAAGTGTGGCGTGCAAAAGTAAAGCCCCCCCGAGTCAATACTTTGTAGTTCCACCTTTCGCTGCAATAACAGCTGCAAGTCTATTTGGGTATGTCTCTACGAGGGATGTAACGATATGAAATTTTGAGTACGATACGATATTGTGATTGATATCACAATATCACAATACGATATTAACCCATTGATGACTATGGCAATCTTGGATGCATGTCCTTAATGTCTGAGGGTTTTCTGAAAAAATAGTACAAATTGTCAACGTCTACCAAAACCTTAATATCTAAGCCTGTGTAGCACATAGAAACATGAAATAAAATACATTTAAAAGTTAAGGTTAACCGCTTTTATTTAAACATGCTCCCTTAGCGCTTACAAACCAACACAGTTTTCTAAAAATCGTCAAAATTAGATGGGGGAGAAAAAATTATAATAAATAATATAAAATATTTAAAAATAATGTGCTAAATGAGGGTATAATCTTGCTTCCTTTTAGCATGGATAGTAGTGACTGAGTGTGCAGTGGAGAGATAAAGATAGACAGATAGAGGAAGGAAGAGATAGCTTTATTTTATTATTTAGTTCTATTATCACTAGCACCATAAATCCGACTTCCCAGTACAACTGGAACGCAGACTGACTCCCGCTGTCGGGAGCCGATCAGCTGGTCCAAACGGCTGTATACCACGCAGATGAAAACGAAACTGAAACTTAACTATCGCCTGGCTGGGCTGAATTTGAGTTGGAGCAGCAAAATATAGCCTAAATTCTTAAATATTGTTAATAAATAGATGCAATGTGTTGTGTGATTTTCGTCAGTAGCCTATAGTAGACCTAGATTCTGCGCTCCGAAAGCCACTAACTGTTCTGTAATACACTATCGCCGACACAGCCGGCTTATTTTTTTTTATTGTTTTATTTTTTATTTATTCTTTATTGACTGATTTTCGGCAAACCACACAACTTTTGGGTGGTCACGTGGTCTTAAAAAATCAACAAAACCCACCTCGTGTATTTGAACCAATGACGGTGCATTCTATGCTGCGCGCGCCATGAAAATTAGATAAAGTACAATGCTGCGCTACGCAGCATCGGGCAGGAGATACAACGTAGCATCGCGCAGCAGCCGTCATCAAAGGGTTAAGCGCGGAATTCATTCTACCCCCTTAAATGAAATGTTGTACCGCTGATTTAAATAAAACACACGAATAATTCAAATTTTTATATCTTATTATGAGGAGATTTCTGAGCGATTTAAACAACTTATCACCAAAACAAAGACACTGCTTCTCTACTGCTTTTTGTAAGAAGCATTACATCTATAATTTTAAAATTAAATGGGAATTTTAAATCTAAACTTAATTTAGGCACTTGTAAAAGTATGCATAAAATAATATAACAATAGTGTGATAATTTTCCCATTTTTTTAAAATGTTTTATTTCAACTTATCAACTCTATTTTATTCAACACTATTTTTACAAGCCATGCTTTTACCTTAATAGGCCTACATTATGACAGGCACAATGAACTCAGTAAAGTATTAAATTATGATTTTTATTTGTTAACAATTAAATTTGCAGTCTCAAAATCAATGTTTTTGCAGTGCACTCCTCTCCCCCTAGCTTCCTCACACTTTCGTAACGTCACCTATGTTTGACAGTAGTGTCACCTAAGTTTGACCTAGTAGGGATTCCATAGTGCGCAACATGCCGGTATAGCCGAGTTCCTATGCTGAGTTCACGTGAAGTTGTGATGAACATATTAAGGATCTTTGGACTTATTTCCTTCATCTGCCTTTCACGGAAGTTCGCCGACTTTACCGGGGATGTAACGCACGGTCGCGGTGGATGTTTTTTTTTTTTTTTTTTTGTATCATTTCCTCACGTTCGCCTGGATTCATAACGATATAATTCACCCGCGAGCAACTTTCTCTTCAGTCTGGTAAGCTACTATGCTGATCTTTTTCTCTATCTCTCCCTTTCCTCTTTCTCTCTCTTCTTCTTGACTCAATGTTATGAAGCTTCACGCGCTGCTCTGCGTAGTGTAAACAACGGCCCACTTGAGACGTGACTGTTCATTTTAAAGTTAGAAGTAATGTTTCAGTGATAAGATGTTGTGTCGATGTGTTATTGTTTGGTTTCCAATGTTGGTGTAACCCATACAGTGTTAGATTGAGTGCTACGTTTATGACAACGTTGCTCACCAGACTCCACAATGACCGAGCGCATTTACCATGCAAACTCACCTCTATTCGTTGAACAATCTCTGTTGAATATCAACTAACCATCTACTAATAGTGCAACTTATGGTTAACTTACAGTTAGTTGAATACATGTTACTTATCTGTTAAGATAGTTCTGTTGAATATCAACTCATTCACTGTTGACATGCAACTGCATATCTACTGATGGCTTGTTGAGTGTCAACAGTGGACTATCAAACTAAAGTGTTACCATGGTGGTGTTCTAGTGCTTTACAGCTCTTGGCCTCTGTGTAATATGTGACTACTTTAACATTTTCAAAATTTCAGCTATTTCATTGGTGAGTTCAATGTTTTCCTAACAAATCTGAATAATGGCCAAAGCTGCATAAAAAGATCCAAGTTGTAAAAAGTTCCTTTAGTTTAGAATGGCTTACCCCACCTTTAATGACACAAGTGACCCATTGAATTTAGTTAGCTTGTAAATAAGTTGCAGTCCAGCTGTTAACATTTGTTAATGTGTAGAACTCCAGATGCTGTATCCTGGGAGATGACTCAGCAGATGAAGTTCAGGTAGCAACAGCTTGAGTGTGTGTCTGTGCTCTTCCTTGGCTCTCATTGGGTGAAATGTTAGGATGTGTCTTGTGTAGAGTGGGATACGCCTTGCTTTATCTAATAGTGTAGGCTTCCCCTCCTCTGCCTGTCTGTGCTTCCTCCTCAGGCTCCTGTAGCCACACACACACAAACGGTGCAGTGCTGCTCAAACCACTCATGACTTTGTATTTCTGTTGACCTTGATGTAACAAATAGTCATCATCTCCAGGAAGTCAGAAAATCAACATAGTGTGTTTTCATCCAAAAACAAAACTACATACAAGTGACAATGCCCAATCTTTGAATAGCAAGGTGCTTGTGTTTGCTTGTAAACGCACACATGCAGTGAGTGCTGGCCGTGGGTAATGAGTAGGGCTACTTTTTTGTGTGGCTGGTTGTACAAGAAAACAATGAACAGATTGCCTTTATTTTTTTCTGCTCATTAAAGGTACAACAATGAATGTCTTTTATCTTTACAATATGCTTAATATGTGATTTTGAAATGGTCACACACTACTAGTAGTTCATACTTTTATAGAAGTACCACCAGACACTACAAAACTAGTTAAGTAATTATGGAAGTAAATGAGTGTCATCGGATTTTGAAAATAAAAGGCCATTGAATTTTAAGCACTGAATATTTATGCATTGAAATAATGTATATGCATTTTTTGCCTCTGAATTTAATTAATTAAATTTTAAACAACACATTTTCACCTTTATTTTACAATGTTCTCAAATTCAAAATTAAATATTCAACGTTAAAAAATTCAACATGCCAAATTCAACTGCAAAATCCCATGTATGAAATTCAGAGTAAAACTTTGGGGACCCAAAGAAGAGCAATCGATCATAGATGCCAGATCGCGTTCAAACAAAGAGAGCCAGTGTGTTCTATATCTATGGTGGGAATATTAGCTTGTTGCCTTGGATACCCCTGACTGATGCAGGAAGGTAAATCAGGTTTTAGCCATCTGCTGCTAGGCCCGGCCCGGGATGGGAACGCCTTACCAACTGAGCTAAAGGCGCCCCCGCGATCTATCATCTATGATCGATTGCTCTTCCTTGGGTCCCCAAAGTTTTACTCTGAATTTCATACATGGGATTTTGCAGTTGAATTTGGCACGTTGAATTTTTTAACGTTGAATATTTGATTTTGAATTTGAGAACATTGTAAAATAAAGGTGAAAATTAGTTGTTTAAAATTTAATGAGTTAAATTCAGAGGCAAACAATTCAGATACATTATTTCAATGCGGCAAAAAATTCAGATACATTATTTCAATGCTGCAAAAAATTCAGATACTTTATTTCAATGCATAAATATTCAGTGCTTGAAATTCAATGGCTTTTTATTTTCAAAATCCGATGACACTCATTTACTTCCATAAGTAATACTTAACCGTTTGCTAATTTAACCGATTTGTTAAATGCTATACAGTCTTACTTTTATGGTTTACTGTTTTTATATAAATATATAGAATGGTGTCAGGGATTTAAAAAATGTGACATTGAGCAAAAATAAGTCATTCTAAAATATATATATTTTTTAGTGGGAACATCTGTTGAACTGGTACAGCTACAAATATTAGTGCTGCTAGTCGAAGTTGTTAACTAGTGCACTGGTAACTATGCAGATTTCCATGAAGGCGAAAATAAAAGAAGAGTGCCCTGATATCCAATTACTTTGGGTTACCTTCATGATGTGCCTTTGTTTGAATATTCCGTGGTCAGGAATGCGCTCGTGAAGCTCGCTTCAAAACAACTTCCTTTTAACTTGAAGAAAAACATACTCTTATGAGGAAAAATTTATAATCTTTATGAAATCTAATAAAAACCAGGAGGACACCAGTGTTTCCCGCAGGATTTCTTTCAGCAGCGGTGCTCTGGCCCCCGAACCCTCTAGGGCAGGGGTTCTCAAACTTTTGATAGCTGAGGGCCAATTTAGGAACCCAACATTGGGCCGAGGGCCGCCGAAGAAAAAATAAAATAAAAAACATAATTTCAATGGCCAGCGTCTTTACAGTTTACATGTATTGGTCTGCAACCAATACTTTTAATTAATAAATGAAGGGCTAGATTTAATTTAAACATTGGGGGTGACACATTAAAAGCGGGGGTCTGGGGTTGTCCCCCTGAAAAATTTGAGGTTCGAACACTTCATTTTGTGCATTTTGGTTAATTTTTATGCAGTAATTTGTGTCTTCTGTATTTATTTATGGTGCACATGTTAAGGAAAAGACAACTAGCTCCCATTGACGCAAATCTAATGGAATATAAATCAGTAAGGCACTGAAGCATTCTGTATTGCATTCAAATATTTATTCTACTTTATTGTTCAAAACTTTCTGCACATTGAAAACGTATCACCTTTTGGAATGTTTTTTTGTAGGACTCACTACTCATGATGCAGCAGCAGTGTTAACTATTATGACACTATACATTGGAAATAAACAGGGTGGGCTATCAGCAGTCAACTAGGCAGATATTTCCATGGCTATCAGCAGCTAGCTAACGTTAGCTTGTTAGCTAAACTTTAGGCAAAAGAGTTAGAAACCAGATAATGTTAGCATCCATCCTTAGACACTTGACCTAATCTAATTCACCTTGAAGGTGAGAAAGTGCATCGTATTGGGCTTAACAAGCTCACTATCTAACAACTTACATTGGGACCACTACACTGCCTGCTGCACTGCGGGAGGCTGACCAGCCGTCTGCAACGAGAGGCAGAGGCCAGCCGAACGTTGCAAGTTTAAGATGGTACGGTCCACTGTAGGCGTGTTATTAATAATTGGGGAATGAATATAAACAATTAGGAGGGATATTCAAGTGTTTTGACCCCTGTACTGTTTCTACTGTTACGAGGGACGTATCCCCTCCGTGCGTTTCAATAAAAAAAAAAAAAAAAAAAAAAAAAAAAAAAATGTTTTTATTTTTTTATTTTTTTATAATTCATAATTCAATGCGGGCCGCCAGATATGTTTCCGCGGGCCGCCATTGGCCCGCGGGCCGCACTTTGAGAACCACTGCTCTAGGAGTCCGGGGGCATGCCCCCCCCCGGCCGATTTTTTTTTGTACCCTGTACATTGGAATCCATGAATCTGGTGCATTTTGAGAGGAGAATATGCACTTAAATCCTATTCACACAGTCCTTTGTATTACTGTAGATAGGATTATTGGTGTTGTAACTTTGCCTTTTTGTGTCTTCATTTACAGATTTTGACATTTTGGTATAGAAATTAATATTTAAACAAAAAACCTCTTACTTTTGTAACCATGCCCTAAACAAAAGCACCAACCCTACAAACACAATAAGTGCTTTGCACTGTTTGAAATTCTCCAACACACTTCTTTCAAAACACTACACACTGTTTTTTACACAAGACACATTGTTCAAAAATTAAATCTCTGCAAACATGGGCAAAACACCTCTCAGGTTCTACCACTTCACCCTCTCTCTCTTGTTCTCCTTGCTCTCTGTCACTTCTCTTTCCTCCCTTACTTGGTCTACCTGTATTTTCTGTAATAAACTTGAGCATTTAAACAACAAGTAAGAAATGCTAGAAATCTTATTTGTTTCCATCAAATTACCTTATATACATGTATTTGTAATGTTCAAATAATATCACCTAGCATTATGCATTCAAATCCAAAAGAAAATTCTCATTAGCTGTTGCTTCCTGCTTTCCTACTGTGTAGACGCTTTTCTGCTTGCTCTCTCCTCCTCTTGCACTTTTTGCTTACATTCTTATTTTTCCTCGATAATAAATTTAGCAGCAGCTCCTGGATACATACAAATCAAAGGGACTGTAATTTATTTAATTTTTTAATAGATACTACAGGCATTTTTGGACACTTTTACGACCTTCTCAATAGAACGTGAGGGGGGCCTAACAACAACAGGACAAGCCTGTGGTGACTGGAAGCGAGGCGCTCAGCTAAAGCTAATTAGCAGCAAGATGCCTCCCTTATCAAACGAGGAGTATCAAATACTCCTACAGAGGATTACAGCACTGGAAACAAAAATGAATCGAATAGAAGTGAACGTGGAAGTGAATGGACTATGTGGGAACGACACCACTCTATCAGTGACTAAAAACAGTGGACAAGATCGAGCTAACACACAGCTAACTAGCACCGACAAGGCTATGAAGAAACAAAAGGACCGTGTCCAGGTTAGTGATAACCCTCCCTGGAATCGTCTTGGTGGAAGGCCAAAGAGATTGGAAAAGGGAGGCCGGATAACGGGCAGGGCCGAGCACCATGAGATGACTGATCTGGATGGCTGGCCTGCATTATCACTCAGGCACGGTGCCTCCTCAACCCCCGCGCCTCGGAGGCCGCAGCAATGGATTACTGCAAGGGGAGAGGTAACAACAACAAACTTCCACAGCAAACAAGTGTGCAAGTGTCGAACCGGTTTACTCCACTGATGCAAGTCCCTGGATTTCCCTCTGATGACCAAGATAGCATAGCGCCTTCACACAACAAGGTAAGGCCCGAAAGCTAAGAGCCACAGAGAGAGCTAACAACCGGGCTAACCAAGCTAACGACCGGGCCTGAAAACCTGATTGTTGGAGATTTTTCTGTTAGAGATATGAAAAGCATGTTTAGTGTTGATACCAAAGTACTCTGCTATCCAAATGATATGGTGTCGGACCTAGAAGAGAGAATCCTGGAAATTGCAGCTGCACACACAACTGTAAAGAACATCATTCTGCACATCGGGTCAAATGATGTTGTAAAACAAGAGTCTGAAATGTTGAAACAGGACTTTAAGAATCTCCTGCTGAGGTGTTTATCAGTGGTCCTCTGCCACCAATCAGAAGAGGACCTGAGCGATTCACTAGACTGTTAGCACTGAACACATGGCTTTCAACTGCGTGCCCTGACCACTCAGTTCCTTTTTTTTGACAATTTTAACATTTTCTGGAACCGCAAGCAGCTTTTTAAGACAGATGTCCTACGTCCTACGTCACCAATCTGTTCGTGCCAAGGACAAGGCCCAGGAGGAGAAGATAACACAGCGTAGCAGCAGCGCCGAAGGACAACTGCCGGCCCCAGATGACAGCTCAGACCAGGAGAGATATCAGGGCAGAGAGGAGGGGGCTCCACCCATCCCCGTCTCCCCTGGACCCCGTAGGTCATCACCAAGCCGACCTCTCTCTCCTCGTTTCTCTCCTACAACCACCCTTTCTCCATCCTCTCCTGATCTGGGATTTAAGGAACTCATATGTACCCCCAGCAGTCAACGTCCCCCTCAACTCGCCAATCTAAGCCACAGCGCCCGGCTCTTCACCCCGCCACTCACACTACGTCATCATCATCAGGCTTGGGAGACTGATGATGTCAGCACTTGTTGATATGTGCCGGGCCGCGGCTACATAGTTAACGCCTACGAATCACAGGATAAGCTGGGGCCCTGTTTCTCAAAGTGTATCTCAAGTAAACTCTTAAATCCTGTAAATGTATCAAATCTGATAAGCATTCCTCTTCAGCCACAGTGTGCTGAAATAAATCGGGTTGACAATGCTTCGAACACACTAAATTTAGCTTTATTAAACATCAGATCCTTGGCAGGTAAAACATTTTTAATTAATGATCTTATTACTAGGCACAATCTTAATTTTATTTTTTTAACTGAAACTTGGTTAGACCAAGATAACAGCTCAGCTGTTCTCATAGAGTCCGCCCCCGCAAATTACAATTTTGTGAGTGAATCCAGAGTGCATAAAAAAGGAGGGGGGGTTGCTATTCTGTTTAAAGAATCTCTACAATGCAAAAAGATGTCTTATGGAAATTTTGATTCATTTGAGTATGTGGCTCTACAGTTAAATTCAGCCTCTAGAGCTATTTTCATCAATATCTACCGGCCACCACAATACAATGCAAGCTTTTTTGATGAACTTACTGAACTGCTGTCTGTAATATGTACTGAGTTTGACTGTGTATTAATCGTCGGAGATTTCAATATTCATACTGACAAACCAGAGGACAGATGTGCGAAAGAACTGTGCTGTGTCCTTGACAACTTTGGACTAAATCAGCATGTTGACAAACCAACGCATAACAAAGGGCACACGCTGGACCTTATCATTTCCAGAGGAATGAACATTTCAGACATAACAGTGGCAGATATGGGTCCCCTCTCAGACCATTCCTGTTTATTTTCGAGAGTACAATGTCTGTACACACAATTGATCAATCAAAAGTAATCAAAAAGCGGTATATTACAGAAAATACCAGTGAAACATTCATTCAAGCATTTTCTTCGATACCACCCCTCCCCTGTAACTCAGTTAAGGAGCTCTTAGACAACTTTAACGGCAAACTTACAAGTGTTATAGATGCTATTGCGCCCACTAAGATGAAGGTTGTCTCTGGTAAGAAAAGATCTCCTTGAAGAAATGCCCCGCAGGTCAGAATAGAAAGAAGAGAGTGCCGTAAAGCAGAACGCAGGTGGCGAAAAACAAATCTCCAGGTTCATTATGACATCTTCAAAGAGAAACTGTGCACGTTTAACTCAGAACTGAGAAATGCAAGGCATTCTTTCTTTTCTGACATCATCACCAAAAACAACAACAATGCACGTGCCCTGTTTGCTACTGTCGACAGATTAACAAACCCTCCTGTGCCAGTAGCGTCTGAGCATCTTTCCACGAGGGCCTGCAATGAATTTGCCTCCTTCTTTACTGAGAAAATTCACAAAATTAGACAAGCTGTCACTGCATCAATACCAAGTTCAACATATGTGTTCCCCCTTAAAATCAATTCAAATGCAATGACAGAATTTTATCTTATCAAAAAACCACAAAAACCTGGAGGACATGTATGCCTCAAGTTCTTTACAAATACTGTACCTCAATCACAATTGTCAACTGTCCCTTCAGACAGGTGTATTCCCACAGGCCCTGAAAACAGCAGTCATCAAGCCACTCCTAAAAAAGAACAATCTAGATACATCACTCATGAAAAATTATAGGCCCATATCTAACCTACCATTTTTAAGTAAAATCATTGAAAAAGCTGTTTATCAACAGCTAAATAACTACTTAGCAATGAATAACTGCTTTGATGTCTTCCAGTCAGGATTTCGACAACACCACAGTACTGAGACTGCTCTGGTTAAGGTCCTCAATGACATCCATTTAAACACAGACAGTGGCAAAAGTTCTGTCTTAGTTTTACTGGATCTCAGTGCCGCTTTTGACACAGTTGACCACAGCATATTACTAGATCGACTAGCAAACTGGGTTGGACTTTCTGGAACTGTACTAAGCTGGTTTGAATCCTACTTAAAGGATAGAGACTACTATGTGTCAATAGGCAATTTCACATCTGAGCGGACAAATATTGAATGCGGTGTCCCCCAAGGTTCTATTCTTGGCCCTCTTCTATTTAACATCTACATGCTCCCGCTAGCTCAGATTATGAATAAGAACAAATTATGCTACCATAATTATGCAGACGACACACAAATTTACATAACCATATCACCAGGAGACTACAGTCCGATACAGGCACTGAGTAAGTGCATTGAACAAATCAATGATTGGATGTGCCAAAATTTCCTTCAATTAAACAACGATAAAACTGAAATAATTGTCTTTGGTGCCAAAGATGAACAATTAAAAGTCAGCGCACAGCTTACATCCATTATGTTAGAAACTACACCCCAAGCCAGAAATCTTGGTGTTGTTGTAGACTCCGACTTGAATTTCAAGAAACACATAAAATCAATTAATAAATCAGCCTACTACCACCTAAAAAACATATCAAGAATTAAAGGGCTTATGTCTCAGCAAGATTTAGAAAAACTTGTCCATGCATTTATCTTTAGTAGACTTGACTACTGTAACAGTGTCCTTGCTGGCCTTCCAAAAAAATCTATCAGACAGCTTCAGCTAATTCAGAACGCTGCTGCTCGAGTCCTCACTAGACCAAAAAAGTGGATCACATTACCCCAGTTCTGAGGTCTTTACACTGGCTTCCAGTCACTCAAAGAATTGATTTCAAAATACTGATGTTGGTTTATAAAGCACTAAATGGTTTAGGGCAAAAATACATTACTGATATGCTGATAAGTTATGAACCGTCCAGAGCCCTTAGGTCGTCTGGGACAGGTCTACTTACAGTCCCTAGAGTTAGGACTAAACGAGGAGAAGCAGCTTTTAGTTTTTATGCACCAACAATCTGGAACAAACTCCCAGAGAACTTGAGGTCTGCTGCAACTCTCAGTTCTTTTAAATCGAGTCTGAAGACTTTTTTGTTTCCAGTTTAACCTGCAATTTTCATTTTATTTGCTTCTTTTATTATGTTTTTAAATCGAGTTTTAATTTTTTATTTGCTTCTTTTATTCGCTTTTAAATGTTTTATAATGTGTTTTATGTATTCTAATCTTGCCCCTGTAAAGCACTTTGAGTGGCCTTGTGTCTGAATTGTGCTATATAAATAAACTTGCCTTGCCTTGCCTTGCCTTAGCTTGAAAATTTGCTTCCCTAATTTGCTTTACTAACCTCAGCTCCTCCATTGTCCCCGTCTGCCTTTCTTTTTCACCCAGCTTTTTAGACTCATCTGCAAATGTAATATATATTATTTAACTATGTATATATACATTGTGCACAGTGCATCCCTTAAGAGCTTGTACCAGCCTTTTAACCTCTGAGCCCTAAGCCATTTTTGAGATGTTTTGGTTCGCCTGGATTTATTTTCTTATTAAGATTGCATTCATCACCCCTATAATGCATAGCTGTCAAGCTATCATTTATTTCGGTCACAACCTGGACTATCAGAATATGTGTGCTGCAGTGATGTCGTTTGAATGTAGGAAATTATCAATTAGACAGTAAAAAAAAGCAAAAAATATCTCACAATTATTTATTGATATGACACAAAAAGGCACATTGATTAAGCTTGTTATTGCTTAAAACACTTCTTCTTAGTCTTGGGAGTCAAAGTGATGAGAAAATTCAAAAATAAATATAATTTATACATAATAGAAACTATTCATGCTCTTTTAAAAAGTCCATAGGCTTTTCCCTGCATTTATGCTAATAGGCGATTAGCATAAATCCCTAACTAAAATACGCGATAAACGGATTGTATATGGCAATAAAGAACAACATCGGATCTAACAGTATGGATTCATTTTTCAAAGCTCCTGACTGGATATAAGCTCCTGTAAAGGCTATGAGTGATCCAAAAAGAGCGACAACACACACACACACACACACACACACACACACACACACACACACACACACAACACACACAAAACACACAATGTAGTCTACTAGAGGAAAAACGGAACGGAGGTTGCGGTTTATAGATGAAATAAAATAACGATTGGGCTCAGAGGGTTTTTAACACTGGTGGTCATGTAGCGACACATTTTAGCAACTTACTCTCTCTATCTCTCTCTTTCCTTCTTTCTTCGCTCTTCCGCTTCACTCGCTGCTAGAATCAATGTAACTTTACAACCGTGTACTACTGCCAACAACTGCCACACTCGCTGTTAGGTTATTTTTCTTCTTTGATGTTGGCTCATGTGTTGGCTACGTGATGATGTGCCGCGTGCTGCGCAATTTACGTTACGCGCTGCCCATTTTCTAAAAGGAGCTACGTACCAAAAAAAAAAAAAAAAATGAGGAGCAGAAGGATTTTTCTAGCAGCGGTGGAGAAAATACACTGGACACATTAGGAATCATTTTAAAATTTCACACATTGATCCATAATTTTTTGATCGATTTGCTTATACCAAATTAGCAAACAGACCCGGATGTCTGTGCCATTCTAGTCTAATCTAATCTAGGATCATTGGTTTGATCATTGAATGTTTGTATTAATATTTCTAAAGATTGTCTACATGGAATCATGAGGAATAGAATCTCCGTATTCATTATTTACAATGTACCACATTAAGGCCCTAGTGTCACATTTTAAATAATCTAACTATATAAATCAAGGAAAGTATGTCTGTGTGTCTTTATGTCTGTCATACCTAATTTTTTCTCCTCAAAGGCTTCACTTATCACTCTGAAATATATCTGGCCAGAGACTGACTCAGCCATTTTTCTCATTTGTCATTGCAAACGGTAAAAAAAATCTTGATTTCTGTGGAGCATTTGTGCTGCAAGACTCATTTTACCGGTCTGTGTTGCTTCAGTTGCTGTCGGGAGCAACATGTTTTTCAGCTTTTTTTTTGTGCAAGGGAGGAAACAATCTCCACCATGTTCTTGTGTTATTGTGAGGCAGCGCTACCGAGCTGAGGGCAAGATCAAGCGGCACATTACGGGAACAGTAAAGGACGGCCGTCTGACTGCCAGCACCAGTGCTTCCGCACTTAATTCACCAACCATTGTTGTTTAGAAAAAGCAGCTGACCGGCGCAGCGCTACATTTATGTCATACCTGACACTGCTTTTGAGATTGAAGCAGTATCCAGCAGTGAGGGGTCCCTACCTGCCCAAACTACACGCAAAATGCTCCATAATGTTTTTAACACCTAATTTCTGTATACTGATACCACCCCCCGAACAATGTGACATCTTAGTTGGATGCTGTTAGATATGACTATTTCTACCTCCCACTTTTTTCATTCCAATATTTATACTTTTATCTTGCACTATTTGTACACTTACAGTGGAGGAAATAAGTATTTTATCCCTCACCGATTTTGTAAGTTTGCCCACTTACAAAGAAATGAGCGGTCTATAATTTTAAAGCTAGGTTTATTTTAACAGTGATAGACAGAATATCAAAAAGAAAATCCAGAAAATCACATTTAAAAAACGATATAAATTATTTTGCATTTCATTGAGTGAAATAAGTATTTGATCCCCTACCAACCATAAAGAATTCTGGCTTCCACAGATTAGTCCTCGTGCTTTAAAAAAGTATTCCTAATCTCAACTAGTTTCCTGTATAAAACACACCTGTCTCAACTTGTTACCTGTATAAAATACACCTGTCCACAGAGTCAATAAATCAAACTCCAACATCTCCATCATGGGCAAGACCAAAGAGCTGTCCGAGGACATCAGAGACAAGATTGTGGACCTGCACAAGGCCGGAATAGACTATAAGACCATTGGCGGGAAGCTGGGTGAGAAGGAGACAACAGTTGGTGCGATTATTCGAAAAATGAAAGAAACACAAAATGACCATCAATCTCCCTCGGTCTGGGGCTCCATGCAAGATCTCACCTTGTGGGGTATCAATGATCATGAGAAAGGTGAGGGATCAGCCCAGATCTAGCTTGTTTATGATCCCAAGGCAGCTGGGACCACAGTCACCAAGAAAATCATTGGTAACACACTATGCCGTAATGGATTGAAATCCTGTAGTGCCCGTAAGGTCCCCCTGCTCAAGAAGGGACATGTACAGAACCGTCTGAAGTTTGCCAATGAACACCTGATCGACTCAGAGAATGCTTGGGAGAAGATGATGTGGTCAGATCATGAACATATAAAGAAATGGACACCGGACTGAAACATTGCGCCCATTCATGCCTATGAAAGCTGCTCATTGGCGCAGGGAAGCCACACGGAAGTGACTTTCTGCTTCATGTGAGCCCTGGCACGCCCCTAAAACATGACTTTACTCAGTGTAACGTTATAATATGTCCGTGCATCAAGCTAAGCGGGACGAGCACAGTTGGATTGTTTATCGACCATGGAAGTATAAATTACTAATCCCCGATGATTCTCTGTATGTAATCTTTAAATTACAACCCGTCGTTGTAAAGTAATATAGTTATAAACGAAGATTCCTCCCGCCATCGGAGGCCGGGCCGGCCGACGCAACGGTTGTTTCACTACGGCTCCTTTTAGCGGCTACACGCCTAACGGCTAAAACTGAAAATAAAATGGCTATAAAACGCTTTCGGTGGCGTTTTGAAGAGCGAAAACTTCCATTCTATTAGTACGTGGTCTAAAGAAAAGTATGAGCCTTTGATTGATATCCAGAAAAAATTTAGCGGAGATACATTCTTGTTTGACGAAATTGTATTGGGAATGAATGGGGCAGGGCCCCTATGATCTCCATTTTGATTTACGTACCCGTCCCAGACAGTCAAATGCGTGTAATACCAGGCGTGGCCACCTGTCCATGCTGGCTGCTCGGAGAAGGCAGCGTTCTGGGGGCCTGGGTCAGATTAGAACAAAATCAAGTTTTTTGGTATCATAGTGACTCGCCATGCTTGGAGGAAGAGGAATTCTGACTATGACCCCAAGAACACCATCCCCACAGTCAAGCATGGAGGTTGAAGCATTATGCTTTTCGGGGTGTTTCTCTTCTAAGTGGACAGGTGGACTTCACTGCATCGAGGTGTGGTACATGGATGGGGCCATGTACCATGAAATACTGGGTGACAACCTCTTTCTCTCAGCCAGGTCCGTATAAATGGGTCGTGGATGGGTCTTCCAGCAAGTCAATGACCCTAAAAATACACTAAAGGCAACAAAGGAGTGGCTCATGAAGAAGCACATTAAGGTCATGGAGTGGCCTAGCCAGTCTCCGGACCTTAATCCAATAGGTCCGGAGACCTATTGGATTAAGCCCGAAACCTTAAAGATTCAGAGTGGAAAAACCTTGGAAGAACCTTAAAGACAGCCTCGAAACCTTAAAGATTAGGAGAAGATCTGCAAAGAGGAGTGGTCCAAATATCCTCCTGAGATGTGTGCAAACCTGGTCATCAACTACAAGACACGTCTGACCTCTGTACTTGCCAACACGGGTTTCTCCACCAAGTACTAAGCAATGTTTTGATGGGGGATCAAATACTTATTTCATGAAGTGCTAAATAATTTCTATCTTTTTTTATGTGATTTTCTGGATTTTCCTTTTGATATTCTCTGTCACTGTTAAAATAAACCTAGCATTAAAATTATAGACCGTTCATTTCATTGTAGTGACTTACAAAAAACTTACAAAATGAGTGAGGGATCAAATACTTATTTCCTCCACTGTATATAAACCCTTCTAGCCACATGCAATTTCTTATATGTTGTACATGGACAAGATTGCTTATAAAATATTTGCCTGTGATCTTCACAAAATTCTAACGACATGCACATCCCAACATTGACATGTAGTTGCACTGCACATATCCACGGGTAATGACTAGTTTATTTAGTAATAACTGGAACATTAATTTATTTCACCATTCAATTAGAAACTAAATGTAAACAAAAGAAGAAAATTATTGAGGGAAGCTGCCATCTCTTTAGTAACTGCAATGTTTGTGTTTATTGCACACCTGCTGAACTTGGCGCTGGGGGCGGGGCAAAACAGATTTTGCCCTTATTTTGATCGTCGAGATCATGCCGCCATTTTGATCGATTTCCGACTTCCAAGACCGTGCCCCCCCCCCCCCCCCCCCTTAAATATTTCATATACTGTACTTCTTTTTTTTTTAAAGATATTTTTTGGCATTCTTATGCTTTTTATTGATAGTGTAGAGTCAGTTGAGATGGGGCAGAGAGGGGAGTGACATGCAGAGAACGACCGCGGGCTGGAATCGAACCGGGTCCGCTGCTGGCCGAGGCCCATGGGGGGGACGCCCTACCAACTGAGCTAAGGGCGTCCCCCATATACTGTACTTCTGAAAAGAAAAATTCTGTCTGTCATCTTATGAGGTAGTAGGTATGTGAAATACAAATGAATGAAATTACAGTGCATACTCTTTTGAGCAAAGGAACAGGGAGATCCTTTATTCTTCTTACCATGGGAACAGCTATTCTTTCACATTGTATGGCCCATGTGTATGGAGTAAGGAGTGTGCCACCATGATTATTAAAAAGATTTTTGGTCTGATAAAATGTTACTAACAGCTTCAGCCTCTGACTTTTCAACATGAACAAGTATCATGGCAACAGCACCGCCCTTTAGCAGCAGTTTAGCTGCTACTGGCCCATGTTGAGAAAAGAGTCCTGTTGTGGAACTGGTTCGGAAGGCCATAACCCTAATCCATAGCACTGCCCTACATTCCATTGTATCTGCTTTCGTCTTCCTTCTTCTTTTCAATTATTTCTGATTTAGCTGGAGCTTTTATCTAAAGCGTCTTCCAATAAGTGCATTCAACCAAACCCAGTACAGCTTAATCATGTAAATACATTAACTTCAAATAAGATAAACTTAAAGTGCTACATACATATAAAGTGGTTGACACTAACGCTTGCCCGCTTGCCCGGGGCAACTGAAAATAATGTTTGGGCAAGTTGAGATTGCTTCTTGGTTGCCCGGACGGGCAAGTGGATTTTAGAGGGTTTGTCTGTAGTCTAGGCTATGTAGGCTACATGTGTTTTACAGTCTGCAAAACATTTTTTTTTCGCTAACTCACACAAAATAGATCGGCTATATTCGCAATTGAGCAGCTGCACGCGGCAGCCAGCAGCATCACAGTCGCTCTTTCGCACTCGATCTCTCTATCTCTCTCACACACACACACACACACACACACACACACACACACACACACACACACACACACACACACACACACACAGCCTGTGTGCGCGCAGTTTCTCTGTCTACGTTCCGAAAGCCGGCTCTATCCTACGGACCTGGTTCCGCTATATTCAAAACTAGAGCTGCAACGATTAATCGACGAATCGATGATTAATCGATTATTAAAATAATCGCCAACTATTTTGATAATCGATTAATCGTTTTGAGTAATTTTTTAATAAAAAATGTCCAAATTCTCTGATTTCAGCTTCTCAAATGTGAATATTTTTTGGTTTCTTTAATCCTAATATGACAGAAAACTGAAATATCTGTGTGTTTTTTACATAACAATACATTTGAGGACATCAACATGGGCTTTGGAAAATTTATCAAGATTTTTCACCATTTTCTGACATTTTACGGACCAAAACACTAATCGATTAATAATAATAATAATTGATAGGTTTTATATAGCGCTTTATTGCCTAGGCACTCAAAGACGCTTTACAGGGTTCCTGGTTCAATTCGTTCACACACAGTCATACCGGTGGTGGTAAACTACGATAGTAGCCACAGCTGCCCAGGGGCAGACTGACGGAAGCGTGGCTGCCATTCAGCGCCAACGGCCCCTCCGACCACCACCTCAAACATACAGCAATCATACACATTCACACAAGGCAAGGTGGGTGAAGTGTCTTGCCCAAGGACACAACAACCATGACACAGGTGGCCGGGCGGGGATCGAACCGCCAACCCTTGGATCGTTGGCCGACCCGCTTAACCACCTGAGCCACGGTCGCCCCGATTAATAATCGATTAATCGAGAAAATAATCGACAGATTAATCGATTATCAAAATAATCGTTAGTTGCAGCCCTATTCAAAACCCAGAAATCAATAACGTTTGAGCTTATCGATACCGCTATGGAGTCCAGTAGGCTAGGTCACATTATATAATTTTAAATATCGAGTCGGGTCATCTTCATCTAATTAGGCCTACTTCAGCGTATTATTCCATCACTGGACCGCATCATGGACTGTAAAAGTGTTCTACCTTCGACTGTCTTGAAGAAACTCCTTCAACCCGCTCCGTCTCCAAAAAAAAAAAAAACTCTTGTCTGCTGAGTGATCAACAAACGAGAGACTGTAACAAGTCCCGCAGTTAAAAAATCGGATAGTTTTTAAATCCATATTAAAATCTACAGGATAAGACCTAGTTAGCTAAAAAAAATTCAGACACAGCCTAGTTTGCTAAAAAAAATCGCAAACGGTTCAAATGTGATGTGTTCAGGTCGGCTCAGTAAAATGAGTATTAGGCAAAGGTCAATAAAATGACATCATGATGTGTTCAAATGTAACATCAAGAAAATAAGAAATTTTAGTTTTTCGCGGGAAGCTTGAATAATAGCCTACAGTTTGGGTAAAAAACTTGTTTACCCAGCAATATAAACTAAATAGTAGGCCTACATATGGAATTATGACCTGCTTAAAGTCCTATCCTGAGCTCTGCTCATCTTATAAGCAATTAAAGCAATAATACCAGTTCTCTTTAAACAAAATAATAGAAAGGTATCGATAAAGATTTGGATTGTGGAGTCTTTATAATGGTATCAATATGAATAGAAATGAATGATCCCCCTCCTTATTTACAGTATAACTGGGCAATAGCTTTAACATGGTGGACTTTAATCATTTTTTGGCACACGATCACTTTTTGGCACAATGTGACCGTTTTAAATAAGTACAATTTTTCTGTGGAAGCTAACATTCAGCTTGACTCTGAGCTAGACTGAGTTTTCTGAGCCCCTGGGCAAGGTGCATGGCAAAAAGAGGCCCTTTCACGATGCTGCAGCAGGACCAAGCGCTTGGTGTAGTGTGATGTCATGATATATAGGCTTATATGAATTGTTGTTGGTTGTATGTGGTCAGGATGAGACTAGTAAGCTGTGTTTGCATTTAAGAGATAAGAGATTGCTAAAATGTATAATTCAATTAGCCTTTACTGTATATATCATTGTTTAACAGTTTTTTTGTTTTTTTTTGGGCAAGTGAACACAACATTCGGGCAAGTAAAACATTACCTGTACTTGCCCTATGGGCAAGTGCATTTGAAACCTTAGTGTCAACCCCTGCATATAAGTGCAATATTATTTTACCATCATTAGCTGGGAACCAACTTTTGAGGTTCCGAACCAATTTATTTTAGGTGTGAACTCAGAGGCTTGTTCAAAATGAGTTTTGAGAACCGGAACCGGCATGGAGCCTTTCCAGTGTGAAAGAGAAAAAAAGTTCTGAAAGTTGGTGTTCGGATCGGTACAGAGCCAATCAAAACAGCATTCAGGAGTCAAGTGTTGCTACCTCATTATTTGATGCATTGGCATCTTTTAACTCAACTCTGCCACATTGTTCAGTGACATTTTGACCCTTTGCTTTGCACTTGATGAATTGCACATTCTATGCCAATCAGTCTTGTTTCAGCTACTTGATGTTTCTGCTTTGCTGTGGTTTTCATCTGTTGCATCAAACTCATGCTGTGCTACTTCAGCTGGGACTCACAGGCCTTTTGCCTTTTTTTTTGTAGTGGAGATGTGTATTTGGCAAAATATTTCTTAATGATTTGATTTTAGTTTTACACATATGGGATTAAGGTTGATAAATTAACATAAATATTTGAAAATTGTAAATGAAGTGATGGGTGTGTGGTGTGATAAGTGTGTGTATTCCATGCTGCAGGACACTGTCTCAGGAGCGCAGCAGTCCGTCCCCTTGGAGCGACCTCCTGGCTCACTCTCACAAACATAAGGAGCTGGCCAACTACTGCAGCCTGCTGCAAGAGCATTACCACCAGAGTTACGTCAAAGGTCAGCTCACTTCTCAACTGCCTCCACCAACATACACTTAAAAGAAGTTACGTAACATCTCACTGGAGATGGCTTGGTATTGTGTGAACTCTGATTTATGCACATACTAATAAGTAATACATATAGTAATAATACTAATAAGCACATACAAATTAGTTGGTAGTGTGAAGTAGCCTACCGGGGAGGAGCTATGGGTATAGCTATGTCTGAATCTTCTGTTTACAAATCAAAAACAACAAGTGTTACTCTTGTAAAATACACCCACCACTCATTCTAGTGGGGCATAAGTGATCATTGAGTGGGATTAATTTTGAGTTATGTATACTTTGTTTTTCCTTGCATTGCACTTGTTGCATAGTGTGCCTTTAACAACATGTGTAACATCAGTCATTTCTTATGTTGGTTGTGTTGTTCAGGGGCTGTGTTCACAACATTTTTATCTTAGCGCTAAGAGTACTCTTAAGGAGCACTAAAAGTTCTTAGTTAAGAGTAATTTCTTAAAACCTATTCACAAAGCTTATGATACCAAATTTTACTAAGGAGTGGGAGGAACACCTAAGCTAAGATAGGAGGGCGGGGTTGAACCTGTTGCTATGAATGACGTCATGTTCATACCTTCTATGCCCACAGTGATTGGCTGAGAGGGAGAGACCCTCTAAGAGTGAATTTATGATAGAAACACTGAGATATCCATATCGTGTCGCTTTATAAAAGTGAAGAGATATAAATACAATTAATGATAAGTGACACTGATTTAACATGAAACCAAGAATATACTGCTCGGTTTACTACACAATAGTTCACAATTAGCCTACAATAGCGCCACATACGCCTATTCATTTTCAATTTTACAATGATTTGAAAATATCCTCATTGAATAGCTGCACGCCTCGCGCTTTCACTGTATTTCTCTCAACGGCGGACTATGCAGCAATAGTCAAGACAGCGACGAAACGGGACATTCACCATTTAGAAACAACAGCCGGCAAATGGTAAAGTGCATGCGGAAGGAAAAAGGCGAGACATGCAACTATACAGTAGCGGACCTCTGGAACAGAGGAGATGCTGTGAAGCGCCAAATATTGGCCTACTCTAGTAGGAAATTAAACCCAAACGTGACACCAACAGTAACTTTCAGTGCATCGTAAACCGACAGCAACTGCAGGAAAAAGTATAAATATATAAATAAAATAAATAAATATAAATAAATGTGTCTATACTTTTTAAATACAGCTTTACTAAGATCATTAAACCCTCACAGTTATTAAGGTATACCTTTCAGAAAGCTTACTATCATTAAATCTCTCCAAAATGCCATCAAATGATTGTCTGTGATTTACACTTAGTGACTTAGGAGACTCCTAGCTTTTCATAGATTTTGGAGCTCTTTTTAGCGCTAAAATGCTTTGATTTACACTTATCTTAAAAAGTTAGGAGTCTTCAAATTAGGAGTGAAACGCCCAATACTTTTAAGAGTTACTCCTAAATCAGCAAGTTAGGACCTACTCTTAGCCTTAAAATGTTTTGTGAATGCGGCCCCAGGTGTGTACCGTAGCCTGCAGCAGTCTTACAGCATTAGCTCCCAAGATGTCCTGGTTGCCATGGACTACTGTGAAGAGTCTCTGCAGGAGATGGACGTGACTGCCTTCCTGAAGACCCTGTGTGGACACATCAGGGTGTTCAGGGAGCAAGCTGAGGCCCCAGGCCCAGGGGGGAGGAGCCAGACTGAGGCTCCAGGCCCAGGGGGGAGGAGACAGGCTGAGGCTCCAGAGGCTCCAGGCCCAGGGGGGAGGAGCCAGGCAGCCTTCGTCATTGGAGAGATAGAAGATGATGGGCCTGTAATGGCCTCCTCGTCCAGGTAAGACTGTTTGCTTGGGGCGACTGTGGCTCAGTTGGTAGAGCGGGTCGGCCGATGATCAAAGGGTTGGAGGTTCGATCCCCGCCCTGCCTCTTGTGTCATAGTTGTTGTGTCCTTGGGCAAGACACTTCACCCACCTTGCCTCGTGTGAATGTCGATAGTTAGCCTGCTATCGGTGTATGAATGTGTGTGTGAATGGTAACGTGGGAAAGGAAAACAGGTCTCCCTTGCATAAGAGTCTTCGGACTCAATGGGATATACCTGTATAAATAAAGTTTAAAAAAAAAAGATCTGTATCAAACATCTTACCAATTCAATTCAGAATGCAAATAGCACAATGCAGTGAAATGATCCAAGTGTTCAGTCATACCCATTGCATGCCATGAAGTGTGTGTATAAAGCAGTATGACAAGAACTGTTTCACTTGTGTGTGAAACAAATTTTTTTTTAATCACAATCGTGTGTTCTTCTCAATTGTATTTTTATTAATAATGTTTCTTCTTTTTTCTTTAACTATGCTTACTTCCTCTATGAATTTTGTTGGGAAAAAAAGTGTCATTATAAAAAAAAAACATAACCAATATAACATTTTGTCAAAGTCAGTGAGCATCTACCCACGATCCGCTACCTGTCTGTACTGTGTGTGAGTGCTGGAAAAAAAGTTCAGTGTTAATACACAGCCTCGGCTCTGTAAACTGGTATGTTAACAAAGGGGCCACCGTAGCTAGCAACTTGTCCATTTTCTTTCAGCGCACACTGGACAGGTAGGGATCCTTAGGATATTTGACTGATTTTGACAAATAATTATTTTGAGAACTGACACAAGCTACTGCTACATAGGGCTGCCCCCTTATAGTGGACCCAACCTTTAGTCGACCAGAAATGTCATTAGTCGGACCAGATTTCATTGGTCGCTTAGTCGCAGGGAAAATAAATTGAGAAAAAGAATCTGTGTAAAATGTTCTAATGAAAATGTCTTGATAAAACACAATATGAAGAAAAAAACCTGCTCGGGAACAACTGTTACCTGCAGGTCCCCTCGGCATCCTCTATTATACAGACTTCCACGGGCGAGAAAATGAAAGGTAGAAAAGATAAGAGAAGTTTAGGTTTTTAACTTTAATAGAGTTTATTAGGCTGACTTTATCTATCACCGCAGCGCACATCGTACCAGCCGACGCTCATCTAAACGGGAAGAGAACATGGAGTCTGTCTCAGCTTACGATCATGACATTAAAAGCAATAATTGACTTGTTTATAACATGAACACTTTTGAATAATAATTTTCATGAGGCTGTTCAGTCAGAAAGTGGCGGATGTTTAAAGGCACTCTCCGTTCCATGTTCTTATCCTGACGGTACTGCAAACGTTTTGTGGACTTATGGACCAGAATGACGACTACTGGTCAACCAGGACATTCTTAGTGGGGGCAGCCCACTACTGCTACGGTAGCTAGGCTGTTTTGTTGTGGCTTAATATATCTACTGATAAAACTACATCATTCATAAATCTTTGGAAGTAACACTACAGTGTGGATGTTTTATTAGGCAGATGAGTATCGTATTATCTTATTTAGTTTTATGATGAATTGTGATCGATAATAAAAATAATTCTTTAAAATCAAGCAGTCAGCAAATGCTTTGGATTCCTTGTGGTCCGCAGGCAGCAGTTCTATTTCCAATGAGCTAGCACATGTATTACTGTGTCCACATTTCTGCCAATAGCATTGAAATGGAAGATGCCAGTGAATCTGAATGTAGAGGGAAATCCCCTGCTCCTACATCTCCACGGACCCTGAATGAATCCAAGACAGCTAAAATCCCAGAATTCCCTCTGACACTGCTTCAGACACAGTCCAAGTGTGAAGTGTATCCAGATCTGCACAAAATAATACAGGTATGGTCTAATGTCCTCCAGATCAGAATGATTAATTTTCATTGATCATTTTCTGAGTAATAAGCAAATGAGCTGATACGCTAACGAGTTAGAAGTGATATTATTCAAATTTCTTATAATCATTCAACAGGATAAATTCATGGAGATGATGTCTCTGTATTTCAAGACTGTGCCCTCCAACCCACATTACTTCTTCTACTGCCCAACGTCAATAAGAAAAGAGGTGAGCTGAGAAGTGTATTGCATTTCCCATTTTTAGCTTGAGTACACTTTGCTAGTATCAGAGAAATAGATTAGGATATATTGTGAGAAATAATGAAATATAAAGGAGGACAGCACTTCAAGTAATTTTTTTGTTCATCCACCCTAAGTCGGAAGTGAATATTAGAGTATATTATAGAGAGAGTTAAAAACCAGAATATTTGAAAATAAGTGCTCTATACATAACAGGGTTTTTCCTGCATAGAGAAAGTTTTGGCGCGCGCCAAAGGAAAATCAGGAGCGCCAAAATGATAAAGATTGAGAATAAATATAGCTATTTAAAACCTCTCCAAATTCAGCCCAATTTAAGTCATCCTTCTTGAGGGGCTGGGCAATAACTTGAAATTAATTTACTATTACGGCTTCCCTCAATCATGAAAACAAAATAATCGTTATTAAACTATCATTGTTCCGCACGCCGGGGCATGCAGGCTTGTAAATGCAGCGAACCCTTCTGCTATGCGCTCCACCCCTCCCTCACCTGATAAGTTAGCTGACGAGAGAGCGAGAGAGAGAGATTGAGGCACACACACACGTAATATAATTTTCATAATGTATATAATTGTCATGTGTGTTTTGTCTGATTTATTTGACTTATTGTATCTTACTGATACTTTGCTTTGGCAACATTGTTTTTCTATTTTAAACTTTCATGCCAATAAAGCGAATTTGAATTGAATTGAATTGAGCGAGAGAGAGACAGAGAGAGAGGCATATACCACCTGATCTGCACCTCTATACATACAGACCAATTTGTTGATTCACTTTAAGTCGAATCATAGTGTTCTATGACCAAGCAATCAATGAATAAGTTTAAAGCTTCTTGACTCCTGCCCCCTCAACTGTCAACACTACAATGTAACTGCCTATCCACCCTGCTCCTTGACATAAATAATTCATGCCCTTACATTTAATGCTATCAGAAGACGTGCCCTATCAACACCACTTACAACTGGTTATTTTTATTTTGACATATTTATTTCATTCAATTATTAAAAATATGTTTCACTTTATTTCTATTCTCCCTGTTTTCAGTTCAATTAGGCCTTTGTTTAAAGTCCAAAGTCATGGTATTATTAGAAAAAAACCTTGTTAAAAGTAAAATAAATGCATAATGTTCTTAAATCAATGATTAACTGTCTTTAATAATCGTGATAACACAATGTGATTACTCAAAATAATCATGATTGTGATTTTTTCATAATCGAGCAGCCCTACTTTCTTGCAATGTCCATGGTTTAGATCAATTAGAAACAATTAAAGTATTAAATAGTCATTATTAGTATTTTGACTTCACAGCCTCCCCCAACATATCTGTGACTCTGAGTCCCTCACCATCATCCAGTCCAAACTCAAGACCCATCTCTTCTCCTCCGCCTACCCCTAGTTCACCCACCAACCCAACTTTACATGTTCTTTTTGTTTGTTTATTGTTTTTGTAAAGCGCTCTGAGTGAGAGAAGACCGCTATATAAATAAAATGTATTATTATTATTATATCTACAGGTTGTTTATTGTGATTTCATAAGTGTCAGTGAGCTCCATGGTAACGCAGTGATTGACAGTCTGACTGAAATGCTCTTTATCTGGACAGAAACTGCCCTCTCCCAACCCCACACCCTCTTAAAATACACAAACCATTTGCCTTTACTGTTGCACATAGTCGCGATCCCAAAAAAAGTTGGTCGCGTACTGACCCCCCCAAAGGCCCATTCTGAGCCAGAAAAAAACCCTGCATAAGCATGAGAAATTTTCAGTTGCAGTTCAGTTTTTTTGTAACCACTTCAAAATGAGCGCCCTCAGCCGCGAGACATTTTAACAGCCATTTTTTCGTATTTAAAAATTATTTATAATATTTTTTTTTTATTATTCAAAAATATTTTTAAATTATTTTAAATTCGTATAAAAAATACTACGGAGCCCCTAAAGGGACATGGAGGGAAAAAAAATTTTGGTTGAGAAAAAAATAAAAAAATAAAAAAAAAATGGAGGGAAAAAAATGTTGGTTGAAAAAATAAAATAAAAAATCAAAGTCGAGATTCTCGAGTTTAAAGTCGAGATTCTCGAGTTTGCCTTCAAACCTCACTCACCGTCACCAATGGTCCATGCATCAAAGGCATATCAATTAATTTATGGGAAACCACACAACAGTGTCATGGAGGAGTACTTGGAGCATTCTCTCTCACACTAACACCAAACTACAACCTATTAGGCCTCAATCTAACGTTTATTATGCACATTGGAGAGAAAAGTGACAATGCTTCACTTCATTTTGACACACACACACACACACACACACACACACACACACACACACACACACACACACACACAGGCCATATGAAATATATGTTCCTGTGCGCTCTGGGACTACACCAGCTGTGCCCGCGTGAGCCTCAAACTGTGTCTTAATAGAAACAATAACTGCAGGTCATATGACAAAACTAGCGATCGGACTAGGTTAGTAAAGCCGCATTCACACTTTCAGCCTTTCCCAGGAAGAGATCGTGTGTGAATAAAACACAGTCTGGACTACAATCATAATAATTAAATAAAAAAGCACATTTCTCTTCCGTTCTGAGGGAAGCTTACGTGCGTAAATGTGCCACACACCGCTACATGCCTACATGTTTGTCTCTGTGTACAAATGAAACAATCGATCGCTGATTATAAAAACTAAATTAAACTAATAATTTGAGGAGAGTCTGCACTGGTGAATTCTAATTATAGCAGAAAGTCCTCTGCTGTGCGCTGGGGAGAAACAGCGCCTGATTTGTTTTGCCTCGCACATGGTCGAGAGAGATAAGAGGCGTCACCCGACGGCACATGTTATTAATCTATTGCACCCAAAAAATCACAAATTTTAACTAAATAGCAGCAAAACTGTCAGGATCGCGTGGCGCTGTCCAATGTGCAGATCTGGAGCAGAACAGTTACCAGCGTGTCTGTTTCTCCCCAGCGCACAGCAAAGGAAGTTCTGCTGTATTAAAAATACGCCAGTCCAGACTGTGTTTTATTCACACACGATCTCATCCTGGGAAAGGCTGAAAGTGTGGATTAGGCTTTACTAACCTAGTCCGAACGCTAGTTTTGTCATATGACCTGCAGTTATTTTTTCTATTAAGACACAGTTTGAGGCTCACGCCGGGCACAGCTGGTGTAGTGCCAGAGCGCACAGGAACAGCGCTTTTTCTCTCTCCAAGTGAGGAAAAATAGAAAGTTCGCATAATCCGGTTGAATTTCATATGGTGTGTGTGTGTGTGTGTGTGTGTGTTGACAATTAGACCTCCGCTCTCTGTCCATGGTGCGCCAAAATGAAGTGAAGCATTGTCACTTTTCTCTCCAATGTGCATAATAAACTTTAGATTGAGGCCTAATAGGTTGTAGTTTGGTGTTAGTGTGAGAGAGAATGCTCCAAGTACTCCTCCATGACACTGTTGTGTGGTTTCCCATAAATTAATTGATATGCCTTTGATGCATGGACCATTGGTGACGGTGAGTGAGGTTTGAAGGCAAACTCGAGAATCTCGACTTTAAACTCGAGAATCTCGACTTTGATTTTTTTTTTTTCAACCAACATTTTTTTTTCCTCCGTGTTTTTTTTTTCTCTTTTTTTTCTCAACCAATTTTTTTTTTTTCTCCATGTCCCTTTAGGGGCTCCGTAAAATACAACGGTACACTGTAACTTTTGGTGTGTCAAAACACTGATGCATTTCCAGCGTATATTTTCATAACAAAATAAACCACCTTTCTGTTTGAAGTAAGAAAGCTTCCGTAAAGAGCACCTATTATGCTTTTTCAACTTTTATGACCTATAAACGTTATAATGATTTATAGTCATGTTTAACATACTAAAGTGCCAAAAATACTAAAGTGAATTACATGCATTTAGACGTATTCCCTGTTGACCGTCTTGGGTGGCTGTGCAGAGCACTAAACACTAGGACAGCCGGTCGCGATTCACTTGTTCAAATTTCCGGGATTTATCTACGTAGATCAATCCGGATTTTTCCATGTATGGTAATGCTGCAACGTGCTCAGGCACGCTCCTGCCATGCCCCCACCTGCCTGCTCAAATCTGCCCATGCGCCGCTGAAAATCTTCCGGAAGGTAACCAATTACAACGGAGTGGGGTTGTCAGGAGGGGCCGGAGAAGGACAAAGCCTGTTGTTGACAGATTATGCTGAGAGCGCCCAGATGAGAGGAAGAGTTTCCTGAAAATCTACATAGTTTTTTGTGCTGTGATTCGTGTCAGGTTGCTCTATAGGAGTCATTAATGAGATATTAAGACCAGAAAAGTAGTATAATAGGAGATCTTTAAGAAGGGTACTTGGGGTGTAGTAGTAAGAGATGACCCCTATAGGCTAAGTCCTCCTCGCAGCAGAGCCAGTTCTCTGCATCTCCTCCCTACTTTGCCCCATTTCAACTTTGTCTGACCAAATCTGTCTAAGCGAAAAACGCCCAAAAATGATCTTGTGTTGGGTTTATCAGCCTGGATGAGTGTTAGCACTGTGCTTTGTCTCCCCAGGACGACTCAGAGGACGGGGAGACAGGGAGAAGAGCCAGTGAGGAGCTGCTTTCAGAGGCTGATCCAGAAGACAATGGTGAAGATTGGTGCATTTTCACATATTTATTTATTTCTATGCACACATTTAATAAGTAACTGTTAAGGTTTCTGTCTTGTGCAGGTTGTTATGCCTGGGACTAAGGGGAACATTTTGAAAAGACATGATATTCAACAAGTTTATCTGTACCATTCCACTTGTCATACAATAGATAAACCACGGAATTTTTTTTTCTGATTAATCACGATTCTCTCTCGAACGATTCCGAATCGATTCATAAAAGTTAATAATCGATTTATAAAAAAATAAATTAAAAATTAAAAAAAAATGTTTTACTAGTATTTAATATTAGCATTTCCTGCGCCACTGCGTATGCACACCACACAAGTGCGAGTTGTTAAAAGTGGCGACAAAAGTGCTGAGAGCAGCAAACCATATGACCTGCACTGGCTTTGTGTCCGTTTACTTTTTTGTATGAGAGCTGAATTCCAAGCCAAACTTTTTGCACAATGTGTTGAAATGACATAGAAAATAATAGAATTATATAGAAATCCTATAGAAACATGATTCACAAGAGTAGAAAGAAAATTAAACTGAATCGGTTTAGTTTTTACATACTTCCATATTGTGTTGAAAGCTGCATTGATTATTGCACTGGTCATAGAAAGTCATATTTGTGACAAGAAAAGCTTTTTCTCTAATACAATATTAGAGAAAGCAATTCATCTGTTGATTGTATTTAATGATCATCACTAAAGTCAAAGTCAAAGTATACTTTATTATCCCAGAGTTGGGAAATTTGTGAGTACCGTACTTTTCGGACTACAAGCCGTGACTTTTTCCCCGTTTTTCGACCCTGTTATTACACAGCACAGTATATGTTCTGTAGCTACTAGGGATGGGCGTTAGTAATCTACTCCTCGTTTCAAATGATCTCGATTGGTGGATGAGGAAAATCGTTTTTTGTTTTTTTTAGTGTCTGTAGCCTTTAGGCCGGCCGGCGGGCCGCCCCTATTTTAAAATGTTATATACGTGTACAAAACGGCACAAAACGGATAAAATAAAGTTTAACAAAATTAAATATTTTGATCCAAGTTAAATAAACTAAGCGTTGTGTCAAACAGCAACCGCAAATAACTGCCACCTCCGTGCAGCGCAGCCAGTGTGTGTGGTCTCCACAGCACCGCGGAGCTGAATGCGGTGCTGGAAAACTTGGATAGTCACGTAAAGAAGTCAGGCTGACTTCGGGCACATTCGAGCCAACGACAGTTAAGAAGCCTTTATTATGGAATATAGGATTGAGATTCAAAAGCCGACCGGTGTAACGGTCCGTTAATGAGGTATTAGTCGCGGTAATTAGTCACGGACACGGAGTGGGCATACGTGGTTGGATATAGCCTACTACTACTACTGCTTTGGTGAGTTATTTAGCCTATCTATGTGTTTAAATTCTAGGACAATAATGTTATTGTATTTGCTGCCCTTCTTATTTTAAATGGTGTCTATTTTGATTGTTAGCCAACTACAGCCCATGCTTTTTTTCTCTCTCTTTTTTTTCTCTCCACCGCAGACCTACTCGATCGGTTTAAATTGTGGCCCGCTTATTTAATTACTTTCAGTTAGGAAAATGTGTTTTAAACTTGTGGAAAATAAATCCTTACAATCATATGGTAACTGTGACTGTTTGACAAGAAGCATTAAGCGCAGGTTATTGGCTTTATTGCGATGCACCGTTCTGCTGACAGATGCGCTGCGTTCTAAAAATTGAAAAAAGTTTAACGAGGAATGATTGATCCTCGAGGAATGCAAGCGATCACACGAGTAGTGAAAACACCCGTGCCCATCCCTAGTAGCTATTGCACTAAATGGTAACACTTGAATACATTATTCAAATATGCAACTTGTTTGTTGAAATGTTAATAAATGGGAGCTTCCTCAAGCAGCCATCTCTTTCCCGACAATCCCCTCTGTGCACGAATTCTTACATATGGTAATTAAACATTATAACACCTGCGGCTTATAGTCCAGTGCGTCTTATAGTGCGGAAAGTACGGTAGTAGGAAGTGATTAGTAAACTCTGAGTTGCAAACTCAGATGTGTATATAAATATATTTTTGAAAATCACACATAGGTATGTACGTAAAAAAAAAATTGCATCGAGATGCATTGAGAATCGAATCGTTGACCTCAGAATCGTATCGTGAGGTGCCAAGAGATTCCCACCCCTAGTAGTCAATAGGCTCGTTCGACCTGTCGCCGTCTTGCTAAGACCTGCGCAATTATGACGCTCGTCTTGCTGAGCGCACTGCATTATGGTTAGACTTTTTGTCCAACTTGCACACGCGGCTGGCTGCGGCTCGGCTGCTTGAGACTTTGAAGTCCCGCGGTATCAAGACGGACACAGACACTGGAGCAAGTCGCTGCAGTTGCTCCCCACGGGCTGCGGGAGCGAAATGTCTGATGGGAAACGTCTTGCTGACAGGCGGAGCTGAGCGCTAATTGGGAGTTTAAACCCCGTGCCTTTGATGCATTTCCCCAATTGGTTAGGCAAAAGTCTGACATCACCGCTCAAAATTAAATTACGATCCATTCTTTTTGATTTTAATTTATGTTTAATCATTAGGCCGCCACAATATGCATTTAAGCAGAAATGTTAAACCTCCACTGATCTGAACCCTTGACATAGAAATAATTTGGATGTGTAACTCTCCTGTATAGATTTATTTAAAATTGAACACAAACTTGAGTCACAAGATCTTGGTGAAGTGATATCTTTATACCATTAAGATTAAACCATAGGCTTATTTCCAGTGATCTGAATGGTCTGGGAATTGTATTTTACATGTAGTTTCGCAAAGCCAGACCAAAACTACAACAAGTAGTTTGTTTGTTACACACATCCTAATACAGTTCATCATAGCCATCTCTACAGTAATAATAAGGGATCTTTTCTTAGACCTTCTTTAACTTTATTTAGGCCGATCATCTTCGTTATGTGAAGGGAGAAATACTAAACCTCCTTTATTTGGATTTGTAAATTATTCTTTATCACTTAAAAGTAGGTTTTCTAGTAAAGTAACAAGAAAGATAAAGATGTGTGGGGAATGGGGATATTATATCTCGTTTCTTGTTTTGAAAATGCCCCTCGCTTTTAAAGTATTTACTCGTCTTTGTGTTGTGTTCTGCTTCTAATCGGTTGTAGCATGTGTAGCTCTTCTACGAATATGTTTCTAATAAGCCTTCAAAATAAAACTAGAAAACGAACTGCATCCGCAACAAGGACGCTAATTCCGACTCGGAGCTGTCCGGCTTCAGTCAGGCTTTTTCGTCACTCCCCCCGACTGCACTCGGCTACTCTCGTCTACTTTCCAGACGAGCTGAAAGTGAGGTCGAACAAGCCTATTGGCTTTCCCGTCTTAAAAAAGAAGAAGACGGTGAGGACAATAATGCCTCGTTTCCCCTGAGTAGAGCGGGTCGGGTCAGAGCGGGACAGCTCGGTTTTAAGAATCTCGGTGGTGTTTCCACCGCCAACCTTACCCTTACTGGTTGGGCGGATTTAGGCTGAACTGCGATAATGCGCCGTCAGAATATGGTCAAACCAGCCGCTTCTTTATTTATTCCCCCCGTTTTGTGAGCGTATTACGCCGGTAAATGCACAGTGACGGCCCGGTGCAAGCAGACATCATCATCACTACATGACATCTACCCAACTTTTGGCAAATGGAAAGCCAAAATAACCGGACCGAACCGATCTGACCCGACCCACCCTACTCGGTGGAAACGAGGCATAAGGGATGTTCATGGTTAACCGGTTACCCATAAGAAGACTTTTGACCTACTGATACTAACGGTGCAGCCAGGTGATTCTGGTGAACACTTGTTGTCCAAATCCCTTTTTTCGTCAAAATCAGTGAATATTTCCTCATGATCCTCATGTGCTGGGAAGAAAATCTGGTGTTAATATACAACCCAGGCTCTGTAAACTGGTATGTTTACAAAGTAAACTACTTGTGTGTGTTTTTTTTCCTTTTCTGGGCATTTCTGTACGTCTGTTAATTCTTTTACAGCTTTATCGCTTTGCAAAAGAATAAATCCGAGTTTGTCGGACACTTTTCGTTAATTCGGTCAGAAGCCTGCTGCACTACGCTGCCATCACTTAGCATGCCACACTGGAAGTCCAGTCCCCATCACCGTGTTTCACTGGAGGGACGGTGTTCTGTCTCACAGACAAGGTTTAGTTTGAGAGTCTGACAGTAAACCATGCCAACATTCTATTCAAGGTCCAGTTGGTTTAATTGCACACACATTAAAATTTGTTTAAAAAGGAAGGCTTTCTTTGACCTGAATGATCTGTTTTTTCCTATGTTTTTGAGGTGCAGAAGTGTGTTTATTTAACTAAAGTTTAGCCTATTACAGGCGTAGGCCATTTAATTCTTAGAATTGAATCATTCATAAATCAGTACAAAAATAATGTTGAGGAACCTGGAACTAAACATTAGACTACCATATGACTATCAACAAAACTGTGGCCCCTGAATTTACTGAAACAGGTTAAATCTTGAACAGTATGAAAAACAAATGAATCGGGATAAAATCATGATGATGTGATCCTGCCATTAAAAAAAAGGTGATGTGATATTTTTGCCATAGCACAGATCATTACCCTGTTTCATTTTACATGCATTATGACCATTAAGTGACTGTTTTGTGTTGGTATGTATTTGTTACTATTTGCCTTTCTTGTTTTCCATGTTTAAAGTAAGTTATTTGGAAATTGAAAGTAATTGTGGTTGAATCATATTTGATAGACAAGGGTTCGCTATTGGATGCAAACATTATGAGGTTCGGACCTTTGCTAGAAGAAAATGTTGGTAACGGGACCCATTTTAATTTTAGTTGAAGACCCCTGCTGTATAGCATATCTCATAATACAGCTCTGGAAAAAATTAAGAGACCACTCCAAATGTTCAGTGTCTCTAGTTTTACAATGTAAAGGCATATGTTTGAGTAAAATGAACATTTTGAATTTATTCTACAAACTACTGACAACATTTCTACCAAATTCCCCCCAAAAATATTGTCATTACACTGCGTTCCAAATTATAATGCAAATGAGATTTTCCCAGATTTTCCTAAATAGTCGATGCAAATCACAGTCAGTATAATTTTCAAGTCATCAACCGTTAGAGTATATTTCAAATTTTATTGAACAAACCTCCCAATAATAAAAGTATTTTTTTCAAAAATAAAAAACTCCAAATGCACTGTTCCAAAGTATTATGCACAACAGAGTTTCAAAACATTTTATAGGTTGTAAACAACTAAAAATGGTCATTTGTTGAATTTGCAGGATGTGGAGGTCATATTTAGTGAAATCAAAAGCTATTTCAATCAAAAACATCTTAACAGGCCAAGTTACATGTTAACATAGGACCCCTTCTTTGATATCACCTTCACAATTCTTGCATCCATTGAACTTGTGAGTTTTTGGAGAGTTTCTGCTTGAATATCTTTGCAGGATGCCAGAATAGCCTCCCATAGCTGCTGTTTTGATGTGAACTGCCTCCCAACGTCATAGATGTTTTGCTTGAGGATGCTCCAGTGGCGGCTCCTGACAATAATCTCAGGGGGGCAATTGTTGCCATGATGGGTAAAATTACCCAAAATTAACCTAAATCAGATAGCTAATATGACAATGTCATATTGCATTTAACAGTTTGTTTTTCCTGTTCATCTGGCATAACCACTCTGGCACCATTAGACAAGCATATACAGCATATACAAGTACAGTATATTTTTGGACATTAAGTTAGTTAATTTTTTTAATAAAATGAATTTAGCTCTAAAATTATTTAATTATCCGGCTGTGGCCATCACAGATAACTTGTCATCTACCAGTGTGCTCCTCAGATAGGCTTCCTTTAAAAGTGAAGAGACCTGCTCTACAATTAATCACAATAATCTGATTGACTTGACAGTTGTGTTCTGATTAAACAAAAATGGATGCTGGCATAGCATATATGCAATCATCACATTGGTTTGCATTACTACTGTCTACCTTTCTTTACATGTCCATGCTGTCTACAGCACCGTTACTTGGTAGGCGGGTTTATGCCGCGGACGGACAGCAGCTGTCAGAGTAAACATATGGATCAGCTGTTGAACGGCGCTGGCTCGTCCATATGCAGATTGATGTTTAATGTTTGCTTTACCTTTTCTGAGAGATGATGCATAGGGGTGACACCCGAAGTTATCCATGCGGTGTCTGTGCTGCCATCAAGATGGATAAAAAGCCAGTATACAGTCCATAATCATCATGCATCGGCAGCAGAACAGACCGTTAGCGCCTTAGCATCCTGCTAGCCTCGTTAGCCGTTCAAACGAGCCCCGTGAAAATCCGCGTTTATACGATCCCCCAATCCATCTTGGTAGATACTTGCTTGATGGTTACATTTTGTCTGGAAAGGACCTAGTCCTTTTAATGACATGATCAAGTAGCTTGCCAGCCTAGCCTGAGTTGATATTAGTTATGTTGGTCTTGAATCTGACCGCTTTGGGCAGCAGACCGGACATGTGACTGTATCAGTCACTGTAATTGGTTCATTGTTTACTGTACGTATGACGACAACACGCTAGGGCGAGCACCCCCGGAACCCATAGAGATTACATTGGGAGGTCTGCAGTTTGAAAAAAAAAAGTTTTACATTGAAGTCTATGGGCGCTCAGGGCGATTTTCAACCAGCCCGAAATCGCCCCAGAGTGACGGTACAGTACAGAGCACAGACGCTGATTGTACAATGATATTTAGACTTAGATGCAGGTAAAAACTGTATTGAAATAATAAATTATGATTATAAATACAAAAAATATATATATTTTTCATCATTATTAGCCTATATTTTTGTTTTTTGCTGGTATGGCTCAAGGAGGGCGTCGCCCTATCGCCCTCTATGGGCGAGCCGCCGCTGGGATGCTCCAAAGGTTCTCAATAGGGTTGGGGTCAGGGGAAGATGGGGGCCACACCATGAGTTTCTCTCCTTTTTATGCCCATAGCTGCCAATGACACGGAGGTATTCTTTGCAGCATGAGATGGTGCATTGTCATGCATGAAGATGATTTTACTACGGAAGGCACGGTTCTTCTTTTTGTACCACGGAAGAAAGTGGTCAGTCAGAAACTCTACATACTTTGCCGAGGTCATTTTCACACCGTCAGGGACCCTGAAGGTGCCAACCAGCTCTCTCCCCATGATTCCGGCCCAAAACATGAATCCGCCACCTCCTGTCTGACGTCGCAGCCTTATTGGGACATTGTGGTCATTCACCAACCATTCACTACTCAATCCATCCGGACCATCCAAGGTTGCACGGCACTCATCAGTAAACAAGACTGTTTGAAGATGAGTCTTCATGTATTTCTGAGCCCACTGCAACTGTTTCAGCTTGTGATCATTGTTTAGGGGTGGCCGAATAATAGGTTTATGCACAACTGCAAACTTCTGGATCATACACCTTGAGGTTCGCGGGACTCTAGAGGCACCAGCAGCTTCAAATACCTGTCTGCTGCAGCTTTGTGATGGCATTTTAGCAGCTGCTTTCCTATTCCGATGAATTTGTCTGGCAGAAACCTTCATATTACCTTTATCAGAACGAACCCGTCTGTCCTCTGAATCAGCCACACATCTCTTCACAGTATGATGATCACACTTAAGTTTTCGTGAAATATCGAATGTTTTCATACCTTGTCCAAGGTATTGCACTATTTGATGCTTTTCGGCAGCAGAGAAATCCTTTTTATTTCCCATATTGCTTGAAACATGTGGCCTGCTTAATAATGTGGAACGTCCTTGTTAAGTAGATTTCCTTTGATTGGGCTTACTTAGCAAACTGATTATCACAGGTGTCTGAGATTGATTTCAATGATCGAAAGCGCCCTGAGACACAATACCATCCATGAGTTAAAATTAAATACAAAAAATTAAATGTTTATGACACTTAATTCCAATTTGCATAATAATTTGGAACACAGTGTACAAGCATTTCCATTTAGTAATGAAGAAATAAAGATAGAAGAAAATTCCAGACTGGTCTCTTTTCCCATGGCTGTATAGTTATTTTCAGTACTTACACTGTAACACTTATGATGTCAGTACATATTACATTTCTAATGTACTCCAGTTATTTCCAGTACTTACATTTGTACATATTGTATAATTATGTTCCTACTTACTTACATATTTATTTCTTATATCTTATTATTATATTGTTACAGTCAATTGTGCTATTCATCTAGTGATATATAAAAAGCCTGATTTGTGTTGTTGTGTGTAGAGAGCATGCCAGGCTGCTGCATCATGACAGAGAGCGACCCTGATCTCTTGGTGGAGTATGAGGATCATCCAGGAAGCAGCCAGTCCCAGTCTGACTCTAACACAGTCTACCATGACCAGGACTCCTTTAGTGTGCTGGAGGGAGACTCCCCGCTGGAGCTGGACATGCCACCACTCTTTGTTCACGTCACTTGCTCTGTCAATGTAAAGAGCTGCCATGGCTCCATGCCTATACAGACACTGCCCACCTGCTTGGGTGAGTACAGCCTTGATTGTCACTTGCCCGAGAGAAATGACACAGAAGTTTAAGGAATAGTTAAACATTTTTCCTTTTTAGCTTAATGCCTAACAGGGCTCCAGAGTGCGCCCAAAAATCTGGTGAGTGCGCCCAGATATTTTCACTGGTCGCACCAGTGCACCTGAAATTTTTCACCTCATATTATGTAATATTGGGCGTTGTGCTGCACGATTCATCTAATCACGATGTGAGCTAGTGCAATTACATTCTTCACAAATGGCTGCGATTGCGATTTAATGTAGGATAAATGTGCGCGCGTGTCTAAACGTTCCAACCGCTCCTCTCGTCTTTTTGGTAGGGCCCCTCGGCTCCTCTGACAGTGAGCGTGTGTGTGTGTGTGTGTGTGTGTGTGTGTGTGTGTGTGTGTGTGTGTATGTAGCTGCGCGCGCGCACCTACACGGCGTGCAAGTCAGGTGCGGACTATGGTGCAGACAGCAGAGTAAACAAACACACATGGACACCGACGCGCATCAGCATTGAACTGTTTTTCTTTTTTTTTTTTTTTTTTTTTTTTCACTTTGGAAAATGATTATTATTTCCAGGAGTGGAGGGCGATGTGATTAACTGTAGGCTACTAAAGCAGATAACACAACACATTATTGTGTTTGGTTACGATATTTATTCATTTAAATATTTAACTGCTCCACCTTAAGTTTCACTTTTGTTTTCATCTCCGTCTCAAACAGCTGGTCCGATCAGCTGTTCGGGCTGCGAGCCCAACGGCCCCGACAGCGGGAGTCAGTCTAATGACAGATGATCACTAGGCAGTTATGATCAACTTAAATCAAAAAGCAAAATCATGCAATTACTGTCTCTCTCTGTCTCTCTGTCTCTCTGTCTGTCTGTCTGTCTGTCTGTCTGTCTGTCTGTCTGTCTGTCTGTCTTTCTCACTGCACACTGTCACTCCAACAGCATCGCCAAAAAAAGTGACGTTGACCCCCCCCCCCAATATTACTTTACATGTTTAAATGTGCACACAAAAAAATTGCAGGCTGTAACCGTTTGTTCACACCCAGGGCTGCCAAGTTTCACCAAAAGTTTGGAGTGAGATTTTTTGGCCGAGGGACCCAAAACCGTGTCCTCTCTCCCACCCAATAATTTTTGCTAGTGTCCTGCAAGTTTATATATTGTTCATAATAAATCAGAAATAAAGACAATTGGAAAATGTGATAAAACATAAAAAATCTTATTAAAATAAACTAATTCATGAATTGCAAAGTTGTAGGACAGGTTTTAATTAAACATTGGTTGTGGACACATTATAAGTGGGGGTCTGGGGGTCCCCCCCATAACATTTTGAGCATTAAACACTTAATTTCCTGCATTCTGGTGAATTTTTATGAAGCAATGTGTGCCTTTTCTGCATTCATTTTCATGTAAAGTAAAAGAGAACATACACGGTTTCGCTGACACAAATGTTATTGAATAGCATTCAATTCATGTGTAGTGCTTTCAAATATCTCCTGTAGCCTATTGTTAAAACATTTGGTTAAACTGTAATAAAGGTAATTATTCTATATCATGTCTACTATTGAGTATGATATTTTACTAGCAGCATTAGGCTTTATTCAAAGAAAAAAAATTAGGGAACAGTTCAACACCAATGCAAACTACTAGGCTAAAATAAAACATCTGGGTTACTTGGTCCCTCCTCTTAGGCTACCTTGATTTGTGTTATGAAAAGTGCTATAAATGTGCAATAGGCTACATAGGCTACAGTTCATTACACAGAAGAATAAAAGCATTTTCATTGGCGGATGAGCCATTTGTTACTTTGCAAACCTAATTTTCAAACTAAATTACCAAAAAACAATATACAAAACGATCCAAAGATCTTCTGAATTTACTTGAGTGAAATTGAAGGGTTAATATGTTTGATGCACGCGCGCTCACCGGCCGGCGGGGACACAATTCTTATCAGCGGTAACTTGGCAGGCTATCAACACACCAACACACACCTCAGAAGAGAAGGTGCGGGGGGGGGCGGCTCGCCTCCCGCTTCGAATGCACAGTGCACATTAAAGCATAACGTTAATGCGCGTTCAGAAAGAGGAAGTCACGGCACTCATGTCTGTTAGCTTTTCAAAATAAGAATTTGAAAATAAAAGTCCCGCAAAACAAATGTTATTTTGGGGATTAATTTCTCCGCGTGAGAAATTTGATGTGTGGCGTGTGAGAGTGTGAACGGGTTGATTTGCGTGTGTCTCACGGCCAAAGAGTGAGACTTGGCAGCTATGTTCACACCCCTAGTGTAGACTGCTAGCCTAGTAGGCCTACAAGCTTTATTTTTTATATTTTCAATTCTTAATATTCTTAATATGTGTTTGCTTTAAATTGAGATCAGGTTTCAAAACTATCAATAATCTCAAATTTTCCTTGAAAAGCAAGAATCATAATACCATTTATTTATTATATTGCATCGCAAATCGCAATATTGGCCACTATAATCGCAATTGCACATTTCTCCAAAACGTGCAGCACTAATTGGGTGCACCCAAAATATATGCTGGTGCACCTAGATTAAAAAGTTAGGCGCACCGGTGCACCCAATGAAAAAGTTAGTCTGGAGCCCCTAACTAAATACATACATGACCGTCACATGCACTTCCCTGTTTCTTTCCAGTATTTGGGTCAAGTCAAGTCCACTTTATTGTCAATTCTTAAAATATGCAGCAACGAGCAGAGTCGCTGTTTTCTCTGGGTTGATAGAACGGACAGCACTTTATGATCATTAACTCTGCCAGCGGTGAACAGTGTTTGCATACCACAACGACGTCCCAACACCAAGCATTACTGATGTACACACAGACTCCGCCGCCTTTCTTCTTTCCTCTTTTCACGAGGATTCTGTCCGAACGGTGGCACGTGAACCGCTCAAGCTGAACGGCTGAGTCTGGAATGCTGTTGGTCAGCCAAATCTCGGGAAAAACACATAAACACAGCCCTCCATCACGTTGCGGCACGCAGACCTCAGCAGCTTTAAAAGATCCATTTTATTTTCCAGAGACCTTACGCTCGCCAAGAGGAGAGTTGGAAGAGCGGACCTGTATGGCATCTTAGCCAGCCTCCATGTTTGCCTGGCTTTTGTCTTCTTTCACACCGCTTTCGCTTTCGCCGTCTCCTGTCGTTTGGGTCTGAGTGTATCTGGCAATAATTCATCAGTAAGGTTGCGATCAGCCTTTCTGGTAAACCTTTCCAGTAAAAACCGACGGCTATAAGTGTGTTTTTCCATAGGAAAATGCGGAGAAAAGTCAACAGAAAAGTCCGAAAAAGTAGAAAAAATGCGCTGTTGGGACCAACGGCCCACTGCGTCTGTACGCGCCACCATCTTTTTTTATTTGATTCTAAAATGACAAAAAGTGTCAACATTTAGAGCGCAACATAATGTGGTATTTAAACATGTCCCAACAAGCACACAGGAGCCCTTAGTGATGTTGTGAAGTTTATATTTTGACTGGCTCCCCTTGACTACCAGTGTTTGAAATAACCCGGATGAGGGACCTTTGCCCATTTCTAAATCCAATATGCAAGCACAGTTTCTGCAACAGTTTCTTTCACTTCATGAGCCAAGGAGTGAGGCAAAAAGCCAAAATAAAAAATGTAGAACTATTCCTTTAACACATGATAAGTCTAGTTAAGATATGGATTCCTTTTATATTAAAGGAAATGTATATATTTTTAATATTGAAAAGGTGTTAGTACGTTATTCCCGTAAAAAGCCTAAATTGAAATTTTACAGTGCTTAATTCAGTTTTGTGATTGCAGGTGAGATTATTTCCTGCCTGGAGAATGCAGAGAACTTGCAGTCAGTGGATTTGAATGAGCTCTCAGTAACATTAGATATTTTCGTCCTGACACTACCTCTGGAGATTGAAGTCATGGCTGATTTCCATCATAACAGGTAAATTGCATGACAACATATGTTTGATTAAATCTTGTCTCTAAACTCCTCACAGTATAAAGTTAAGTTAATTTATCTTTATTACTTAATTTACACAAGGCACATTGAAATGTGTCTTTTCGCAAGTTATCCACACTTCAGAGGGGGTCAGAGTGCAGGGTCAGCCATAGTTCAGCGCCCCTGGTGCAGTATGGGGATAAGTGTCTTGTTGAGTTCTGATGTTCTTCTGTATTCAAACCGTTCAAAGTAGTTCAGATAAACCTTTATACATTTTTGCATATGTTTTGCTCTTTTAAGTTACAATTACTGCATTGGTATGGAGCTCCTAACATTACACATAACACCACAACTTTACCACCAGCATTTATTATACCGTATTTTCCGCACTATAAGCCGCACTGGACTATAAGCTGCAGGTGTTATAATGTTTAATTACCATGTAAGAGTTTGTGCACAGAGGGGATTGTCGGGAAAGAGATGGCTGCTTGAGGAAGCTCCCATTTATTAACATTTCAACAAACAAGTTGCATATTTGCATAAGTATTTAAGTGTTACAATTTATGCAATAGTAGTACAGGGATGGCAAAGAGTGTTTCGCTAATCGTGTGATCGCTGCATTCTCAAGATCAATAAATTCCTCGTAAACTTTTCTATTTTTAGAACGCAACGTATCTGTCTGCAGAACAACGTTCACGCATAAAGCGCTCAATGCTTATTGTCAAACAGTCACAATTGCATTGCCATATGAATTAAGGATTTTTTTCACAATTTAAACCACATATTTCCTCACTGAAAGTAATTAACCTTGATGACGTGCTGCGCGATGCCACATGGTCTCCTGCCTGAAGCTGCTCGTGCAGCTTATTACTTTATCTATTTTCATGCATTCCCAAGCATTGAATGCACTGTCATTGTTCATACACATGAGTGGTTTGTTGATTTATTAAGACACAGGGGTACCACCCAAAATTTGTGTTTGCCGAAAATCATGTCAATCAAAAAATTAAAAATTAAAAAAATAATAAAAAAAATACGCAGCTGTCGGCGACAGACAGTTAGTTGCGTTTGTTGCCAGAATCAAGTCTACTATAGACTACTGACGAAAATCAACAACAATTGCATCAATATTTATTACAAATTTATATTTTTAATCACTAATTTGAGATTTTTAGAAATATTTGTTGGTTGTAAGCGCTAAGGGAGCATGTTTAAATAAAACCTGTGAACCTTAACTTTTAAATGTATTTTATTTCATGTTTCTATGTGCTACACAGGCTTAGATATTAAGGTTTTGGTAGACTTGACAATTCGTACTATTTTTTCAGAAAACCCTCAGGCATTAAGGACATGCATCCTAGATTGCCATAGTCATCAATGGGTTAAATAGACGGGCCACAATTTAAACCGATCGAGTAGGTCAGCGGTGGGGAGAAATAAAGAGGAAAAAAAGCATGGGCTGTAGTTGTAACAAAAAAAATTGCCTAAGTCACCATTTAAAATAAGAAGGGCAGCAAATAATATAAAATGAGTGTCCTACAATTTAAATACATATAAATAACTCACCAAAGCAGATAGTTGTATATCCAACCGCGTAATGCTCACTCCGTGTCCGTGAATAATTATTCCTCATTAACGGAACGTTACACCGGTCGGTTTTTGAATCTTATCCCCATATTTCCTATTGAAGGCTTCTTAACTGTTGTTGGCTCGGAGCGAATGTGCCTGAAGTAAGCCTTGCTTCTTCTTTACTTTTCTTTCCAAGCGGAGAGCACCTTGCATGCTCACCTGGAGTCTACTCATTACTAACTGAGAGTAACAGGTGTCATCTCCCCTTTTTATGAACGTAACTTTATCATCTGCTTTGAAATAATTGGACAATAAATGTTTTGGAGAAAGGAGAGACCGTGTTTAGAACAAACACAGGCAGCGCTGCGGTGGCAGTTATTTGCAGTTGCTGTTTGACACGACGCTCAGTTTATTGCACTTGCATCAAAATTAGGGCTGTCAAACGATTACAATTTCAGATTAATCACAGGATTCTGTGGATTAATCACGATTAATCACGATTAATTTTACCATTCGAAATATGCCTGAAAAATTCGAATTTTCTCTGTATATTGTTGTATGAACGGAAAGATAAATGACAGAAGGTGGATATGCACATTTAAAGTTGTGTTGATGTCTGATCACACACACCTCTGAAAACTGCAGACGTTTGTGTCCTCGCGGGCTCTGAACAGAGCGGACAATGTTTCTCCTCCTGTTGCTCCCGACATCAACTGCCAGCCGCGGCAGTTGATTTTATATACTATCTATGCCCCCGACACAGACGTGACAGTTTAAAACTTTAAAACACGGCACGGGCTAACGTGCTGCTATGTTTGGCTGTGCGCAGCTACTGATCCTGGATCAGCCACAACGTTAGATGACTGTAGTACAGAGCCGGTGGGATGTACGGGGCGGATTCTGCGCATGCGTTAAATGCGTTAAAAAATAACGCTGTTAATTCCAGAAATTAATCACCCTGCGTTAACGCGCTAATTTTGACAGCCCTAATCAAAATGTTTAATTTTTTAAAACTTTATTTTATCCGTTTTGTACACGTATAGGCCTATAACATTTTAAAATAGGGGCGGCCCGCTGGCCTAAAGGCTACAGACAAAAAAAAAAAAAAAAAAAAAAAAAAAAAAAATTTCCTCATCCACCAATCGAGTTCATTTGAAACGAGGAGTACTCGATTACTAACGCCCATCCCTAGTAGCTACAGAACATATACTGTGCTGTGTAATAACAGGGTTGAAAAATGGGGAAAAAGTTGCGGCTTATAATCTGAAAATTACGGTAATTATGATATCAGACAGTAATCTTTATCAGCTGAGGCCCAGTGTCTCCTAAAGTGGTCACCTGCCGTATGTATAAATAAAGGTTGATGCAATCAAACGACACAGAGTACTTTTACTGGACTGTGGCTCAGGTTAAGCGGGTTGGCCAACGATCCAAGGGTTGGTGGTTCGATCCCCGCCCGGCCACCTGTGTCATGGTTGTTGTGTCCTTGGGCAAGACACTTCACCCACCTTGCATTGTGTGAATGTGTATGTTTTAGGTGGTGGTCGTAGGGGCCGTTGGCGCTGAATGGCAGCCACGCTTCCGTCAGTCTGCCCCAGGGCAGCTGTGGCTACTCTCGTAGTTTACCACCACCGGTATGACTGTGTGTGAACGAATTGAACCAGGAACCCTGTAAAGCGTCTTTGAGTGCCTAGGCAATAAAACGCTATATAAAACCTATCAATTATTAGGGGGCCAAGCCCGAGAAGGGCCTGGGACCGCGTTTTGCAGAGCAACGCGGTTCCATAGCCCTGCTGGGCAGGGAACCCTATTGTTTTTGCTGGGATTTTTATTCCTATTCCTTACGTAAAAGTGGGTAAAAGTGGTGCTGCAGCCCAAACCGTAAAGGGTTGGGACATGCCACTTGCATGGCTTATCCAGGTCCGTGCCTGGTACGCAGACACAAAAATTCAGACATGCCGGCCACTAGGTGGCGGCAAAACAAAGGAAAAGGCGTTTTCGGCTATAACTTCCGCACCGAAAGTCCGACAGTCAAAAACTTTATATCCACAGATGCCCACAAGTCAGCTGCATCTTTTGAGATAGGCCACGCCCATTTGCGTATATATACATTTTTTGCTACATCGCAAAAACTGTGTCAGTCACCAAAACATACTCCTCCTACAGTTTTCGCCCGATTTGTACGAAACCAAAAGCAATTTTTCTACGACCATCGGAAGACCAAACGGTAGCGCTTTAAAGATTTGCGAAAATCCCTTAAAAAAAAAAAAAAGGGATTTTCTTGAAACTCAAGGGAGACTATCATGGGGCATACCTGAGTCTATAAAAACAATATGGCCAAAAAATTCCTATGTATGCCGGATTTATTAAAAAAAAGTTTTTCAATTTTTTTTTTGCCTGTTAAATGGGAAAATTCAAAAAAGTGTCTTTACAATGGAGAGGTTGACAATTTAATTTTGCTATAACTCCCCAACCAAACATCGCACATTCAAAAACTTGACATCCACTTGTTTGGTACATTGAGCTGCATCTTTCTATCTAACGAAGTTTTGCGAATGTCATCCATAGGGGGCGCCAAAACCACAAAAAGCAAAGAAAACGCGTTTGGGGCTATAACTTCCACACCGAACATCCCACAGTCAAACACTTTATATCCACAGATGCCCACAAGCCAGCTGCATCTTTTGAGATAGGCCACGCCCATTTGCGTATGGGATTTTTTTTCGCTACATCGCAAAAACTGTGTCAGTCACCAAAACACCCTCCTCCTACAGTTTTTGCCCGATTTGGACGAAACCAAAAGCGCTCTACCGACTCCCACGAGCAAAAGTATGATAAAGAATTTTTCTACGACCATCGGAAGACCAAACGGTAGCGCTTTAAAGATTTGCACATTAGCTACCTTGTACCAAACTGCTCCTAAATCCTTAACGATTCATCCTATTAACACCAAACTTCACACATGTGTTTGTCCCATGGTTCTCAGGTTGGTTCTACTTTTTCCTTAAATTGCTCCAAAAGGGGTCACCAAAAACACACTTGAGCATCTTTCTCTGCGATTTTCTTGCCTTTTGGTCTATAACTCCCAGACCGAACATCCCACGTTCAAAAACTTTACATCCCCGGATTCCGTGAAGCGAGGGGCCGGCACCGCGGACGACGACGCCCGATCCCGAGTCGCGTGGAAGGCTTGGCCCCCGTTCACAACTGCTTGCAGTTCTAGTTATTATTACCTTGAGTTGAGCTTGGGGTCAGTATGTCCTCTCTGTGTGCAGGTACACCTCAGAGAGCAGTGTGTCCCTGAATCGTTCACCTGGACAGCCCTCCTCCTATCGCTCTGATGAGGGGCTGATGGCAGGGCTGGACAGTCTGAGGGGGGCTGCTGTTGATGGGTGAGTCTTTCCTTAAACATATGCTTGTTCTACATATACACTGTGTGCACAATTTTTATTTAATTTATTTTATTATTAATTTTATTATTGAACAACTACAGTGCTCTCGGTCAATCCAAAATGTTACTGAACCTAAACCTGAATGTTTAAGAAAGTAAAAGTGACAAACATTTTCGCATCTCACTTGTTTATTTTCATCTGTTAAAGTGAGAATAATAAAACAACTCAAAATATACAAATAAACATTTCTGACATGTAAAAAAAAAAAAAAAATCTGTGACAAATATAGCCACCCTTCTTTTCAATAACTGTCACAAGCCTTCCATTTATGGAGTTTGTCAGTTTCTTGTTTCTTTTGACGATCAACCTTCCAGACACTGTTGCGAGAGGTGTGCTGATTTCCTTCACTGTAAATCTCCCGTTTAAGCAGGGCCCACAGGTTCTCAATAGAGTTTAGGTCAGGTGAGGAATGGGCCCATGGCATTATTTTTTCATCCTTAAGGATGGCTAGCCATGCAGTTGAGTGCTTCGATCCATGCGATGGAGCATTGTCCTGCATAAAAATCATGGTCTTCTTGAAAGATGCAGACTTTTTCCTGTACCACTGCTTGAAGAAAGTGTCTTCTAAAAACTGGCTTGGGAGTTGATTTTGAGGCCATCTTCAACCTGAAAAGGTCCAACTAGCTCATCTTTAATAATCTGTCTTCAGATATTTCTTGGCCCAGTCTTTTCGTTTCAATTTGTGTGTTTTGTTCAGTGGTGGTCGGGTTTCAGCCTTCCTTACCTTGGCCATGTCTCTAAGCACTGAAAACCTTGTTCTTCTGAGCACTCCAGGTAGGTTGCAGTTCTGGAATATGGCAGCACTGGAGGATAATGGGTTCCTGGTAGATCATGTTTGATTCTCCTCAAATCTTTGGCAGTTAATTTGCGTCTTTTTTTCTCAATAAGTTTCTAGCGACCCTGTTGACTATTTGCAACAAAACGTTCCTCTAAAATACTTTTTACAATTTTTTACTTTTCATAGTCCGTTAAATCAGTTTTTTGGCCCATTTTGCCCGAGGAAGAGAAGCTGCCTAATAATTATGCACACCTTGATATAGAGTGTTGATCTCCTTAGGCCACACCCTCACACATTTTGCAAATACACATCACGTGGTATACTTAAATCCAATAAGCACTCAAGTTTATACAGCTTGAAGTTGGAAAATATGCATAAAAATTATGATATGGCCCCGAACGGAGCCTTCAAGGCAGCGCTGCCTGGAAGGCACTCCCCGCCCCCAACAATTAGGGTAAGGGTTAGGGCCTTCCAACTGTTGCCCTCTGGAAAGCACTACAGGGCAATCAGAGCAAAAACAAACAGGCTAAGAAAAACTGTTTCTACCTTTTTTTTTTTACCTATTATTAATTTGTTTTATTTATTTATTTATTTTAAATCACTGTTTTGGGAGCCTCAACCCAAATTTGGTTGGACTTTGTGCAATGACAATAAAGAGATTCTGATACTGACCAAGGGCCTCTTAAAGAAAGGTGGCCTAAGCACAGAAGGGTTTTTAGTTTTTATGTGTGATGGCTTCTTATTTCTATTTGTGACAGTAGTATCCACTCCACATGCTGCTGCTTTAATGCCTCTTTGGCACAAACTGTGTCACCAAACTACATCTTTCTTTTATCCACCTCCCCAACAGGAACTTGGATTTCACACTGTGAAATCTATTTTCCTTATTTTCTTATGGCAATCTAAGAATGTCCTTGATGCCTAAGGGTTTTCTAAAAAAAATACTATGAATTGTCAACGTCTACCAAAACCTTAATATCTAAGCCTGTGTAGCACATAGAAACATGAAATAAAATAAATTTAAAAGGTAAGGTTCACAGGTTTTATTTAAACATGCTCCCTTAGCGCTTACAAACCAACACATTTTTAAAAAAAATCGTCAATTAGATGGGGAAGAAAAAAAAAAACATATAAAATATAAAAAAATAATGTGCTAAATGAGGTTATAATTCTGCTTCCTTTAAGCATGGATAGTAGTGACTGAGTGTGCAGTGGAGCGAGACAGATAGAGGAAGGAAGAGATAGCTTTATTTTATATTTAGTTCAGTTATCACTGGCACCATAAATCCGACTTCCTAGTACAACTGGAACACAGACTGACTCCCTCTGTCTGGAGCCGATCAGCTGGTCCAAACAGCTGTATACCATGGAGATGAAAACAAAACTGAAACTTAACTATCGCCTGGCTGGGCTGAATTTGAGTTGGAGCAGCAAAATATAGCCTAAATTCTTAAATATTGTTAGTAAATAGATGCAATGTGTTGTGTGATTTTCGTCAGTAGCCTATAGTAGACCTAGATTCTGCGCTCCGAACGCAACTAACTGTTTTTTAATACACTATCGCCGATACAGTCGGCTTTTTTTTTCTTTTTTTTTTCTTTTTTATTGATGTGATTTTCGGCAAACCACACAACATTTGGGTGGTCACGTGGTCTTTAAAAAATCAACAAAACTCACCTCATGTGTATTTGAACCAATGACAGTGCATTCTATGCTGCGCGCGCCATGAAAATGAGATAAAACAACAATGCTGCGCTACGCAGCAGCCGGCAGGAGATACAATGTTGAGTCGCGCAGCAGCCGGCATCAATGGGTTAAATAAATTAAAACAGGCCAACCCCAATTTCCTCCAATACTCGAAACAAAATGTCGTGTGTCCAGACTATACTACTAATAGCTTTAGTTTAGTATGAAGGAATAATAGTCCAATTTGGGGCCTTTTAATGACTAAATAACTTTGGCCGTTACATTACATCTGGCTTGTGTGTGGATTATAAAGGGAAACGGACGTAGGATGTGACTAACCCAGTGCCCACTGTTTTCTAAATGCAGATCCACCTTTTGAGGGGAATCTTATGCACAGGTTTCTAAATGAGCCCCCTGCACTTCCTTTGAATGAATGTGAACAAGGCTTTGTGTTTGCTTTCCAACAGGATCTCAGGTGATTCCCTATCCAAACTCCCACTTCCTCACAAGTTAGCAATTCTGGCCACAATGGACGAGGTGAGTGGTCTTGTGAACTATCAAAGCAGTAACACAACAAAAGATCAAATGCATTATGTTCAAGTAGAGAAGAGAGTAGCTTCACTCATTAAATTGACCCAAATATGCAGTATATTCCAAGCCAGTCTGGGCATCCACACACTTCTCAAGTACACTTTCATATAAAAGTAAGTCACACTGGATTCCCATTTTTCACGTTCGGAAACTGAAAGAGGAAAATGCTATTAGCCTTTTAATCGTGTTATATTTATCGAAACCAGTGATGTATTTTGCCTTTTGAAACTTTATCTGAATAGAATAAGCGCTTTAGAAAACAGAGTAATATTTTAAATTCCTTGATTTCCATCTGAACACGGGTAATAATTAAATTATGTCAGGTTTTCTTGAGGTTTGGAATAAAGAGAGATGATGCTTTGACCTCTGGCTTATACAGTTTTCTAATGCTTTATATATGGAGAAAATTCTATTTCAGGGAAAGCAGAACAATTTATACAGATATGGCAGCCTTTCCTTGACTATATAACAGTACTGAAGGGACCTTCATGACACCTTATTGACTTTTTGACTTTATTTGTTGCTTAACATTTGCCTATAGTTAAAAAAAAATCCTTAGAAACCTGTAAAATAGAGTATGCCATGTTGGTTGTTTGTTTTCTCTTTTGTTTTTGTGTTCACTTTCAGTTGTGTGTGTGTTTTGTTTGAAAAAAACAATAATAATAAAAAGTACTCAACCTCTTTTATATTTTCAATTATCTATAAGCTTAATTTGCACACAAGACATATTTTTTATACAATAGACATAGTTCCATGGACTGTACTGACAAACTTTTTCTAAAGTGCATGAAACCTTTGATTTTTTACTGGCATTGTAAAGGCATCTTTGTAAAGTACATTATGAGCCGCTTACAAGCTAAGTCCTATTTTTATTACAAGGGCTATAGTGTTAACACACAGTGATTGATGATCTTTTATTTTTTGGTGTGTGTGTGTGTGAACGAAACTTTGTTTCATTATATATAATATAACATTTAATTAAGGTACATTACGTAGGCGTGATGACATTTTGGCTGGTTTTCATTTTGGGACAGGCCTTTAAAGGACTGTTTGAAGTTTAAGGTATGAATTAGGTTTATTTAGGGTTAGAGTAAAGGTGCGAACACACTACACGCGTTACCCGCGTATGCTTTACGCAGGTAACGCAGCTAAAATGTTGCTTGATCATTTTGTGTCAAAAATGGTTCTACGCGCCTAACGTGCCTAGTCTCCCTCCCGATAATGTATTTCCCCTAATCAACCATGGCTGCGATCAGACCCGACCCGACACAACAGTGTAGCGGTTACAGGTGGTTCAGATTAATTCTGCTATTAGAAATTAATCTGATGATTAATAATACTTTAATAGTTTATTAAAGTTCAAAAGGGGCACCACCATTCATCTAAGAATGGAAAAATAATAGCAAATTGTCTCGTTTAATCAATGGTTTATTCTCAAATATTGATTACTTTAATGTTCAGTTAAATGAATCAACATTAATAAATCCTAGTCTCAATGATCATTTCCATAAAATAATGTAATCAAATAATTACTATTATAAATTTGGTTATATGATTTTAACACTGAAGGCTACAGAATCCTTTTACTTGTTGGTTGCGGACTTCCCAATAATATTCACACAAATGAACGACATAAACTTCTAGTTACAAAAGAAAATGCATGTAATTTATTTACACAAAGTAAACAAAATCCAACACATTTAAAAACCACTAAACTAAAAGCACACAGTGTGTGTGTGTGTGTGTGTGCGTGTGGGTGCAGGTCTGTGGATGTAAATTGAGTGTGTGTGTGTGTGTGTGTGTGTGTGTGTGTGTGTGTGTGTGTGTGTGTGTGTGTGTGTGTGTGTGTGTGTGTGTGTGTGTGTGTGTGGGGTGTGTGTGTGTGTGTGTGTGTGTGTGTGTGTGTGTGTGTGTGTGTGTGTGTGTGTGTGTGTGTGTGTGTGTGTGTGTGTGTGTGTGTGTGTGTGTGTGTGTGTGTGTGTGTGTGTGTGTGTGTGGAGGTGTGAAAAACCGTTGTCTATGGGGGAGAGCTTGAAGAGAAACAAAAGGGGCCTTGGCCAAAGGTCCCTTTAAAGGTAATTCAAATCAACATAAATGTTTGGGTATCTAACCAATAATTTCAATGTAATATCACAGTATTGTAAACCCAATTACAAAGTAATAATGAACAGTTCAAAATCAGTAAATATACATTTCCAAGTTAACAGTTCTTTAAGCCATGTGTTCTTGCTAAGCTAAGCTAACTGCCCAGTGGCTCATACGATACCAGATGATGATACACAGCATTTGTTGCAGTGTGAGAGGTTCTGGATCCTTTGGCATGGAACAGGGGTTTTGCTTGGCAGGGTCGGTCTTGATTCAGTTCGGATGAACTGGTCCTTTGGTTCTTCAGTAGCGGCGGGCTAACTGGCGTTGTTGTCTCTGGTAGTTCTTCTTCTTCTTTTTTTTTTATACTTTATTTTTTTATTTTTCACTTTTAGGGAAACACACATACATTGAAAAAAAACAAAAACAACAAAACAGTTAGGTCACTGAAGAAAGGGCATAATAAAGCTTCACATCTACAATCAAGTACAATCACGTTACGGGTTACATTCCTAGTATTCTTAAGAGGGGATGGACACAAAAACAGAGTGTCACCAGCATGTCATCACAGTTCAGATAAAGTCTTTATAGTCCAAATTAAGTCAGTCCAGCATAGGAAACCAAAGTGGCTGGGTCTTAATGGCTTTTATCCAAGACGCATGCCTCAAAGTCCAGTGTAAGTTCAATCAGACCAAACACAGATGAAGAAGTAGGAGGGGAGGGAAAAAATTAAAATAAATAAATAAAACGGTACATTCCATGTGATAGTGCTAGTAGAACACGTACTTGTCTTACTAATGTGATGACCATTTTAACCAGTACTTCTTAAATGTATCAATACAAAGCCTAAGGCTGAATGTAAGTTTTTCCATCTCGTATATTTCTTTTACAATGGCCGACCACTCTCCTTTGGATGGTGGTTCCTTGTTAAGCCACTTTTTGGTAATTGCTTTTTTACCGGCTACAAGTAATATTTTGAGAAGATATTTATCTTGGTTGTTAAGTTCAGTTGGTATATTACCCAAATATACGGTGCCGAAATTAAAATTGATTTCAAAGCCCAAAATAGATTTTATTTCTGACATTATGTCTAACCAGAAGGGCTGGATTGATGCGCAATTCCAAAAGATATGATAGTGGTCAGCCATTGTATTGTTACATTGTCTCCAGCAGTGTCCGGATTCTGCTATGCCAGTCTGTAAGTACTTTCTTCTTGGAGTAATAAAAAACCGTACAGCGTTTTTCCATGAGAATTCTCTCCATTGGCCTGAGCTGGTGGTGGAAGAATTTATTTGACATATATTTAACCATTCATCTTCTGTTAAGGTTATGTTCGCTTCCTTCTCCCAATTAGTTTTAATATAAAGTGTAGAGTGTTTTTTGGAGTTTTGTAAACAGGAATATAATTTTGACACCAATTTCTTACGAATTTTGCCTCTATAAGCATCAATAAAAACATTGATGAGATCCAAATCAGCTCCATCATCAATTTTAATGTTTCTGTCAAAATGATGCCTAATCTGTAAATATCTGTAGAAATCCTGTCTGTCTAATTTGTGGGATTCTTGAAGATGTAGGAAGCTTTCTAAGCCTGTATTGGTTGAAATTACACAGTATGATGTGATGCCCTTCCTGGTCAGTTGTTTAAACCTCAAGTCCAGCTGTGCTGGTTTAAAATCATCATCTTGTTCCACCCATCTCAGCACTCGTGCTTTTCTCTCCAATTTTAGATTCTTACATTCTTTAAACCAGATATTGAGAGGAACCATTGTAAATGAACTTATTTTTTCAAAATAAATGGTCTTAGACTTTGTATCACCTAGCAGGGATTGAAGTGGGATATCAAGTTGGTTTATTTCTAGTTCTTTCCATTTCGCTTCATAATCATTGATACACCAGTAAACTAAATATTGTAATTGTGCTGCCTTATAATAGTCTTCTAAACATGGTAGAGACATGCCTCCCTTTTCTTTGGATAACTGTAGCGTTTTAAAACGTACTCTCGGTTTCTTACTCTGCCATACGAACCTAGAAATCATCCGATTCCATTCAGTAAATTGTTTAGGCGGTATCTGTACTGGTAGGGATTGGAAGAGAAACAACAGTCGTGGCAAAATGATCATCTTTATAGTCTCTATTCGATTATGCATACTGAGTGTTAGAGGAGCCCATCTATCCAAATCAATTTGTATTTCTTTCGTGATAGGGTGATAATTTGCATTATATATATCAATTAAGTTGCTCGGTATATTTACACCAAGATATTTCATAACATTAGTTTTCCATTTAAAATTATACATTTTACGTACATTTTCTTGTGGGAACCAGTTATAAGAAAGGGTTTGGGTCTTATGTACGTTTAATTTATAGCCTGAATAAAAACCATATTGTTCAAGGCTGGACATGAGTTTGGGCAGGCTTAAATCGGGGTCGGATAGGGTCAACAAGACATCGTCCGCGTAAAGGCATATCTTGTGTTCTCTTCCTTTAATTGAAATTCCAGTTATCTCAGCATCTTCCCTTATTATTTGGGCGAGTGGCTCTATAAATAATGCGAATAGGGTGGGGCTTAAGGGACAGCCTTGCCGGCATTCTCTTTCCAGAGTGACTACACCTGAGAGGTTACCGTTTATCTTAATCCTCGCTGTCGGTAGGTGGTATATAGATTTGAGACATCCCACTACTTTATCATTAAAACCAAAACGCTCCAACACCAAATACAGGAACTCCCAACGCACAGAATCAAATGCTTTTTCCGCATCAAGGCTAATCGCTAGGAACTTTGATTTGCTTTTACAAATGTTATCAATCAGGTGCAATGCACACCTTACATTATCCTGTGTATGCCTATTTTTAATAAATCCAGTTTGATCCAGTTCAATCAAATCAGGAATAATGTTTTCTAGTCTAATTGCAATTATTGATGCGAATAATCTATAATCAATGTTAAGGACAGAAATAGGTCTATATGAACTGCACTCAATGTCTTCTTTTTTCCCGCCATAGGTATAACAGATATTATGGCCTGTTTCCACGATGCTGGGGTCTCGCCACCTTTAAGAACATGGTTGAAACATTTTAAAAGCATAGGTGTCAGGGAATTCCTGAATATTTTATACCACTCTGCTGGCAGCCCATCTCCCCCTGGTACCTTATTTGTTTTTAATCTAGATATGGCCCTGTCTATCTCTGCTCTTGTAATTTCTTGTGTTATGAGCTTATTTTGTTCCTCACCAATGGAAGGTAAATCTAAAGTTTCCAGAAAATGTTTAACTGTTGAGGGATCTGCTAAATTAGGTTGGGAATATAAATTATTATAATACGTTTCAAAGGACTCTTGTATTTCTTCTGGTCTATGACACATCGTGTCTGTAATGGGATTTTTGATTTTAAATATCGATCTTTCTGACTGTTGCTTTCGTAGTCTCCATGCCAGTATTTTTTTAGCCCTAGGTCCATTCTCGTAATAACTTTGTTTTATGTATTTAAGTTTATTTTCCACCTGGTTGTCAAGTATCTTGTTTAGTTCTAACTTTGTTAAACTTATTTGTTCTAACAGAATGGGGTCTTTCAGCTCAATATGTTTATTTTCCAATGCTTTCAATTTATTAGTCAAGTCTGTCACTTGTCTTTGTTTTTCTTTTTTCTTTCTTGATGACCACATTATAATTTTCCCTCTAAGCACTGCTTTGCCTGCATCCCATAAAACACTTGGTGATGTGTCCTCTTTACTATTAAATTCTAGGTAATCTTTAATTTCCCTTTTAATAAATTCCTCACATTGATGGTCATTTAGGAGGCTGGTGTTAAGCCTCCAGATGGTGTTTCTGGGCTGGGCATCCAAATTTAGTCCCAAATACACTCCAGAGTGATCAGACACATCTCTAACCCCAATTTTGCATTCCACTATCCTATGTCTCTCAGAGGAAGACATAAAAAAATAATCAATTCTCGAGTAGACAGCGTGGGAGTGGGAGAAAAAAGTATACTGCTTTGCAGATGGGTGGAGTTCCCTCCATATGTCAAACATACCAGTCTCTTTGAGCATTTTCCTTACATATAATGATTCAGAATTAACCTGTTTGGATGGATTTGTAGAATCCATATTGGGGTGCAACTGTACGTTCCAATCTGCCCCACAAATCAGGGTGCCTGAAGCTTCTGAGGCAATTAAATTAAATATTTCTTTAATCAATAATTTGTCCTGTCCTGGTGGTCTGTAGACATTAAGTAATGTTACCTCTTTTGAATCTATAAACCCTTTCACCAGGACATAACGCCCCTCTTATCTGTAATCTGTGTGGAGAGCTGGAAGGCCACTTTGTTTGAAATGAGTATTGCAACTCCCCTTGCCTTCCTGTTGTATATGAGGAATAAAATGTGTTTTTAAAACCTAGCTTTTTCAACTTTTCATGTTCACCTTTTACCAAATGGGTTTCCTGCCAAAAGATTATATGTTGGTTTTCTCTTTTCATCTTCGCTATGACTTTCCCCTTTTAATCGGATTTAGTAGCCCGTTAACATTTAGTGTTATAACTCTATATTCCTGTTGAAGCATACAACATCCAAAACAACTTGCATCACTTTACTGTAGACCCAAGGTGACCTTAACATTAGAACCTGAACAATAATAACAAAGAAATTAGAAAAAAATAACATGGATTCATAAAGATCGACTTCCATAACAGATTTCCTCATAAAAAGAAATCTAACTTGAAGAGGAAAGCCTTTGATTTACAAAGGGCCTCTTCAGTGCAAGCTGAAATATCTGACAGTGAGTATCAGCTCAGTGCACACGTGCAGGGCAGTATTAGCAGACTCCCCGACGGGGGTCTATTATTTTAAATTGAGCATAGGTATAGCATTAGTCCCACAAAAACATATATATGTGTTTTATTTTTTTTTCTTCTTACCCCGTCCTCCCCCGTGTGAGGATGACTCATCTCACCCTATAGGAAAATCAATTTGAGTCCCCGGTATCACGGCGGAATCCGCGGAGCAAACTCTGCGCTCTCTGTTGGCTTGTTGTCTGACTCTTGCGCTTGGCGTTCACCGTCTCCCATGAATTTTTATTCAGCCTCCCTATCGCTGCTGGTGCCGGAGCGTTGCGTCTTTCCTCTCCATCGCCGTCCGTTGCAAGCCCCCTCTTCTTCAGGTCCGACATCGCCTCGTCCGCGCTGCTGTAGGTGACGGGGCCACCGTCAAAAAACACCCGTAGTTTTGCTGGTGGCGAAGCCCCTTTTCCTTAAGAAGTCTTCTGATAGGGGCGTATGCCTTTCTCTTCTTTTGTGTCTCCGTTGGGTAATCCTGATCAAAATACACTCTAACTCCGTTCAGGTGAACTTCTCTTTTTTTCCAAGCGGAGCGGAGCACCTGCTCTTTTACTCTGTATTCGAGGAAATAGATGACCACTGACCGGGGGTTAGCACTCAGCGGGGGTTTGGGGCCGAGAGCCCTGTGGCAGCGTTGAATGCCAAGCTCAGTATCACGGAGGGACAGCTCGGACTGAATGAAACTTTCAATAAAGTTGTGCATGTTGTCTCCTTCGGCGCCTTCAGGGATCCCGTATATACGAATGTTATTCCTTCGTGAGCGGGCCTCTAAATCTGTCAGCTTTGCTTGAAGGTTTTCTTGGATGTTTATGGCGTGGCAGAGTGCTTCTTTAGCATTGGTGTTCCATTCCTCCATGTCGGCCACTCGCTCCTCCGCTTCCGCCATTCTGCTTCTGGTCTCTTTTAAATCTGTGGCAATTTCATTTAGCTTGCCATTGACGTCTTCTCTAAAGCTGGCTAAATCACTCTTTATTTCTCTGGCGAAGCTGTCATGAAAGCTGTGTAGATCTTCCTTCATATCCGACCGAATAGCCTTTATCTCTGCATGCACCGCACTGATGTTAGCTTGCAAGCTATCCATGGCGTCGTGTTCGTCGCTGCTGCCCTCGTTGCTTTTTTCTGCTGCAGGTTTCTCGTTGTTCTCCGGTATCTGTGTTGCTTTACCGTCCGCCTTTCGATTCTTCCCCCTTGGCATTATATATTTTTATACTTTTAAGTAT